>OX451739.1:469650387-469652887 GCA_948472305.1 Vicia faba
ACAACGTCAAATAAACAACAACAACAACAACAACAACAACAACGTCAAATAAACAACAACAACAACAACAACAATGTCAAATAAACAACAACAACAACAACATCGTCAAATAAACAACAACAACAACGTCAAATAAACAAAAACAACAACAATAACAACAACAACGTCAAATAAACAACAAAAACAACAACAACAACGTCAACAACAACAACGTCAAATAAACAACAACAACAATGTCAAATGAACAACAACAACAACAACAATAACGTCCACGACAACAACATCAAATAAACAACAACAACAACAACAACGTCAAATAAACAACAACAACAACAACAATGTCAAATAAGCAACAATAACAACAACGTCAAATAAATAACAACAATGTCAGATAAACAACAACAACAACAATGTCAAATAAACAACAACAACAATGTCAACAACATTAACAACATTAAATAAACAACAACAACAACGTCAAATAAACAACAACAACAACGTCAAATAAACAACAACAACAACAACTTCAACAACAACAACAACGTCAAATAAACAACAACAACAACGTCAAATAAACAACAACAACAACAACAACGTCAAATAAACAACAAAAACAACGACAACAACAACGTCAAATAAACAACAACAACGTCAAATAAACAACAACAACAACAACGTCAAAAAAACAACAACAACAACAACGTCAAATAAACAACAACAACAACATCGTCAAATAAACAACAACAACAACAACAACGTCAAATAAACAACAACAACAACAATAACAACAACAACAACGTCAAATAAACAACAAAAACAACAACAACGTCAACAACAACGTCAAATATACAACAACAACAACGTCAAATAAACAACAACAACAACAACAACGTCAACAACAACAACATCAAATAAACAACAACAACAAAAACGTCAAATAAACAACAACAACAACAACAACAATGTCAAATAAACAACAACAACAACAACAACGTCAAATAAATAACAATAACAACGTCAAATAAACAACAACAAAAACAATGTCAAATAAACAACAACAACAAGAACAACGTCAAATAAACAACAACAACAACAACAACAATAACAATAACAACAACGTCAAATAAACAACAACAACAACAACGTCAAATAAACAACAACAACAACAACGTCAAATAAACAACAACAACGTCAAATAAACAACAACAAAAACAACAACATCAACAACAAAAAAACGTCAAATAAACAACAACAACACAACGTCAACAACAACAACTACGTCAAATAAACAACAACAACAACGTCAAATAAACAATAACAACAACAACAACAACAACGTCAACAACAACAACGTCAAATAAACAACAACAACAACAACGTCAAATAAACAACAACAACAACAACGTCAAATAAACAACAATGTCAACAACAACAACATATAAATAAACAACAACAACTAATATGTCAACAACAACAACATCAAATAAACAACAACAACAACGTCAACAACAACTACAACGTCAAATAAACAACAACAACAACGTCAAATAAACAACAACAACAACAACAACAACAACACCGTCAAATAAACAACAACAACAATAACGTCAAATAAACAACAACAACAACAACAATCACGTTAAATAAACAACAACAACAACAACAACAATGTCAAATAAACAACAACAACGACGTCAACAACAACAATGTCAAATAAAAAACAACAACAACTTCAACAACAACAACAACGTCAAATAAACAACATCAACAATGTCAAATAAACAATAACAACAACAACGTCAAATAAACAACAACAACAATAACGTCAAATAAACAACAACAACAACGTCAAATAAATAACAACAACAACAACGTCAACAACAACAACAACGTCAAATAAACAACAATAACAACAACAACGTCAAATGAACAACAACAACAACGTCAAATAAACAACAACAACAACAACAACAACAACGTCAAATAAACAACAACAACAACAACAACAACGTCAAATAAACAACAACAACAACAACTTCGTCAAATAAACAACAACAACAACGTCAAATAAACAACAACAACAACAATAACAATAACAACAACAACAACAACATCGTCAAATAAACAACAACAAAAACAACAACAACAACATCAACAACAACAACGTCAAATAAACAACAACAACAACGTCAAATAAACAACAACAACAACATCAACAACAACAAAATCGTCAAATAAACAAACAACAACAACAACAATAACGTCAATAACAACAACATTGTCAAATAAACAACAACAACGTCAAATAAACAACAACAACAACAACAACAACGTCAACAACAACAACGTCAAATAAACAACAACAACAACAACAACAACAACAATGTCAAATAAGCAACAACAACAACAACGTCAAATGAACAACAACGCCAACAACGTCAAGTAAACAACAACAACAACAACAACGTCAAATAAACAACAACAACAACAACAACGTCAA
>OX451739.1:469655387-469695438 GCA_948472305.1 Vicia faba
ACGTCAAATAAACAACAACAACAACAACAACAATGTCAAATAAACAACAACAACAACAACATCGTCAAATAAACAACAACAACAACAACGTCAAATAAACAAAAACAACAACAATAACAACAACAACGTCAAATAAACAACAAAAACAACAACAACAACGTCAACAACAACAACGTCAAATAAACAACAACAACAACGTCAAATGAACAACAACAACAACAACAACAATAACGTCCACGACAACAACGTCAAATAAACAACAACAACAACAACGTCAAATAAACAACAACAACAACAACAATGTCAAATAAGCAACAATAACAACAACGTCAAATAAATAACAACAATGTCAGATAAACAACAACAACAACAATTTCAAATAAACAACAACAACAATGTCAACAACATTAACAACATTAAATAAACAACAACAACAACGTCAAATAAACAACAACAACAACAACAACAACGTCAAATAAACAACAACAACAACAACGTCAAATAAACAACAACAACGTCAAATAAACAACAACAAAAACAACAACAACATCAACAACAACAAAAACGTCAAATAAACAACAACAATACGTCAACAACAATAACTACGTCAAATAAACAACAACAACAACGTCAAATAAACAATAACAACAACAACAACAACGTCAACAACAACAACGTCAAATAAACAACAACAACAATGTCAAATAAACAACAACGTCAACAACAACAACATATATAAATAAACAACAACAACAACAACTATGTCAACAACAACAACGTCAAATAAACAACAACAACAACAACAACAACGTCAACAACAACTACAACGTCAAATAAACAACAACAACAACAACAACGTCAAATAAACAACAACAACAACAACATCGTCAAATAAACAACAACAACAATAACGTCAAATAAACAACAACAACAACAACAACGTTAAATAAACAACAACAACAACAACAACAACGTCAAATAAACAACAACAACAACAACAACGTCAACAACAACAACGTCAAATAAAAAACAACAACAACTTCAACAAATACAACAACGTCAAATAAACAACAACAACAATGTCAAATAAACAATAACAACAACAACGTCAAATAAACAACAACAACAACAACAACAATAACGTCAAATAAACAACAACAACAACAACGTCAAATAAATAACAACAACAACGTCAAATAAATAACAACAACAACAATGTCAAATAAACAACAACAACAAGAACAACGTCAAATAAACAACAACAACAACAACAACAACAATAACACTAACAAAGACAAAAACGTCAAATAAACAACAACAACAACAACGTCAAATAAACAACAACAACAACGTCAAATAAACAACAACAAAAACAACAACAACATCAACAACAACAAAAACGTCAAATAAACAACAACAACAACAACGTCAACAACAACAACTACGTCAAATAAACAACAACAACAACGTCAAATAAACAATAACAACAACAACAACGTCAACAACAACAACGTCAAATAAACAACAACAACGTCAAATAAACAACAACAATAACAACGTCTAATAAACAACAACGTCAAATAAACAACAACAACAACGTCAAATAAACAACAATGTCAACAACAACAAAATCGTCAAATAAACAACAACAACAACTATGTGAACAACAACAACGTCAAATTAACAACAACAACTACTACAACGTCAAATAAACAACAACAACAACAATGTCAAATAAACCACAACAACAACAACACCATCAAATAAACAACAACAACAATAATGTCAAATAAACAACAACAACAACGTCAAATAAATAACAACAACAACGTCAAATAAACAACATCAACAACAACGTCAACAACAACAACAACGTCAAATAAACAACAACAACAACAACAACAACGTCAACAATAACAACGTCATATAAACAACAACAACAATGTCAAATAAACAATAACAACAACAACAGTGTCAAATAAACAACAACAACAACAACAGTGTCAAATAAACAACAAAAACAACGTCAAATAAACAACAACAACAACAACAACGTCAAATAAACAACAACAACAACGTCAAATAAGTAACAACAACAACAACGTCAACAACAACAACAACGTCAAATAAACAACAACAACAATGTCAAATAAACAACAACGTCAACAACAACAACATATATAAATAAACAACAACAACAACAACAACTATGTCAACAACAACAACGTCAAATAAACAACAACAACAATAACAACGTCAACAACAACTACAACGTCAAATAAACAACAACAACAACAACAACGTCAAATAAACAACAACAACAACAACATCGTCAAATAAACAACAACAACAATAACGTCAAATAAACAACAACAACAACAACAACGTTAAATAAACAACAACAACAACAACAACAACAACAACAACGTCAACAACAACAACGTCAAATAAAAAACAACAACAACTTCAACAAATACAACAACGTCAAATAAACAACAACAACAATGTCAAATAAACAATAACAACAACAACGTCAAATAAACAACAACAACAACAATAACGTCAAATAAACAACAACAACAACAACGTCAAATAAATAACAACAACAACGTCAAATAAATAACAACAACAACAATGTCAAATAAACAACAACAACAAGAACAACGTCAAATAAACAACAACAACAACAACAATAACACTAACAAAGACAAAAACGTCAAATAAACAACAACAACAACAACGTCAAATAAACAACAACAACAACGTCAAATAAACAACAACAAAAACAACAACAACATCAACAACAACAAAAACGTCAAATAAACAACAACAACAACAACGTCAACAACAACAACTACGTCAAATAAACAACAACAACAACGTCAAATAAACAATAACAACAACAACAACGTCAACAACAACAACGTCAAATAAACAACAACAACGTCAAATAAACAACAACAATAACAACGTCTAATAAACAACAACGTCAAATAAACAACAACAACAACGTCAAATAAACAACAATGTCAACAACAACAAAAACGTCAAATAAACAACAACAACAACTATGTGAACAACAACAACGTCAAATTAACAACAACAACTACTACAACGTCAAATAAACAACAACAACAACAATGTCAAATAAACCACAACAACAACAACACCATCAAATAAACAACAACAACAATAATGTCAAATAAACAACAACAACAACGTCAAATAAATAACAACAACAACGTCAAATAAACAACATCAACAACAACGTCAACAACAACAACAACGTCAAATAAACAACAACAACAACAACAACGTCAACAATAACAACGTCATATAAACAACAACAACAATGTCAAATAAACAATAACAACAACAACAGTGTCAAATAAACAACAACAACAACAACAGTGTCAAATAAACAACAAAAACAACGTCAAATAAACAACAACAACAACAACAACGTCAAATAAACAACAACAACAACGTCAAATAAGTAACAACAACAACAACGTCAACAACAACAACAACGTCAAATAAACAACAACAACAACAACAACGTCAAATAAACAACAACAACAACGTCAAACGAACAACAACAACAACAACAACAACGTCAAATAAACAACAACAACAACAACGTCAAATAAACAACAACAACAACAATGTCAAATAAACAACAACAACAACAACATCGTCAAATAAACAACAACAACAACCACATCAAATAAACAACAACAACAACAATAACAACAACAACGTCAAATAAACAACAAAAACAACAACAACGTCAACAACAACAACGTCAAATAAACAACAACAACAACGTCAAATGAACAACAACAACAACAACAACGTCCACAACAACAACGTCAAATAAACAACAACAACAACAATGTCAAATAAACAACAACAACAACAACAACAATGTCAAATAAGCAACAATAACAACAACGTCAAATAAATAATAACAACGTCAGATAAACAACAACAACAACAATGTCAAATAAACAACAACAACTACGTCAACAATAACAACAACGTCAAATAAACAACAACAACAACAACGTCAAATAAACAACAACGACAACAACGTCAAATAAACAACAAAAACAACGACAACAACAACGTCAAATAAACAACAACAACGTCAAATAAACAACAACAACAACAACAACAACGTCAAATAAACAACAACAACAACATCGTCAAATAAACAACAACAACAACAACAATAACGTCAAATAAACAACAACAACAACAATAACAACAACAACAACGTCAAATAAACAACAAAAACAACAACAACAACGTCAACAACAACAACGTCAAATATACAACAACAACAACGTCAAATAAACAACAACAACAACAACAACGTCAACAACAACAACGTCAAATAAACAACAACAACAAAAACGTCAAATAAGCAACAACAACAACAATGTCAAATAAACAACAACAACAACAACGTCAAATAAATAACAATAACAACGTCAAATAAACAACAACAAAAACAATGTCAAATAAACAACAACAACAAGAACAACGTCAAATAAACAACAACAAGAACAACAACAACAATAACAATAACAACAACGTCAAATAAACAACAACAACAACAACGTCAAATAAACAACAACAACAACAACGTCAAATAAACAACAACAAAAACAACAACATCAACAACAACAAAAACGTCAAATAAATAACAACAACACAACGTCAACAACAACAACTACGTCAAATAAACAACAACAACGCCAAATAAACAATAACAACAACAACAACAACAACAACGTCAACAACAACAACGTCAAACAAACAACAACAACAACAACAACAACAACGTCAAATAAACAACAACAACAACAAAGTCAAATAAACAACAATGTCAACAACAACAACATATATAAATAAACAACAACAACTAATATGTCAACAACAACAACGTCAAATAAACAACAACAACAACAACGTCAACAACAACTACAACGTCAAATAAACAACAACAACAACAACGTCAAATAAACAACAACAACAACAACAACAACATCAAATAAACAACAACAACAACAACGTCAAATAAACAACAACAACGACGTCAACAACAACAATGTCAAATAAAAAACAACAACAACTTGAACAACAACAACAACAACGTCAAATAAACAACAACAACAACAATGTCAAATAAACAATAACAACAACAACGTCAAATAAACAACAACAACAATAACGTCAAATAAACCACAACAACAACGTCAAATAAATAACAACAACAACAACGTCAACAACAACAACAACAACGTCAAATAAACAACAATAACAACAACAACGTCAAATGAACAACAACAACAACGTCAAATAAACAACAACAACAACAACAACGTCAAATAAACAACAACAACAACAACAACGTCAAATAAACAACAACAACAACAACTTCGTCAAATAAACAACAACAACAACGTCAAATAAACAACAACAACAACAATAACAATAACAACAACAACAACAACAACATCGTCAAATAAACAACAAAAACAACAACAACAACAACAACATCAACAACAACAACGTCAAATAAACAACAACAACAACGTCAAATAAACAACAACAACAACAACATCAACAACAACAAAATCGTCAAATAAACAAACAACAACAACAACAATAACGTCAATAACAACAACTTTGTCAAATAAACAACAACAACGTCAAATAAACAACAACAACAAGAACGTCAACAACAACAACGTCAAATAAACAACAACAACAACAACAACAATGTCAAATAAACAAGAACAACAACAATGTCAAATAAACAACAACAACAACAACGTCAAATAAATAACAATAACAACGTCAAATAAACAACAACAAAAACAATGTCAAATAAACAACAACAACAACAATAACAACAACAACGTCAAATAAACAACAAAAACAACAACAACGTCAACAACAACAACGTCAAATAAACAACAACAACAACGTCAAATGAACAACAACAACAACAACAACGTCCACAACAACAACGTCAAATAAACAACAACAACAACAATGTCAAATAAACAACAACAACAACAACAACAATGTCAAATAAGCAACAATAACAACAACGTCAAATAAATAATAACAACGTCAGATAAACAACAACAACAACAATGTCAAATAAACAACAACAACTACGTCAACAATAACAACAACGTCAAATAAACAACAACAACAACGTCAAATAAACAACAACGACAACAACGTCAAATAAACAACAAAAACAACGACAACAACAACGTCAAATAAACAACAACAACGTCAAATAAACAACAACAACAACAACAACAACGTCAAATAAACAACAACAACAACATCGTCAAATAAACAACAACAACAACAACAATAACGTCAAATAAACAACAACAACAACAATAACAACAACAACAACGTCAAATAAACAACAAAAACAACAACAACAACAACGTCAACAACAACAACGTCAAATATACAACAACAACAACGTCAAATAAACAACAACAACAACAACAACGTCAACAACAACAACGTCAAATAAACAACAACAACAAAAACGTCAAATAAGCAACAACAACAACAATGTCAAATAAACAACAACAACAACAACGTCAAATAAATAACAATAACAACGTCAAATAAACAACAACAAAAACAATGTCAAATAAACAACAACAACAAGAACAACGTCAAATAAACAACAACAAGAACAACAACAACAATAACAATAACAACAACGTCAAATAAACAACAACAACAACGTCAAATAAACAACAACAACAACAACGTCAAATAAACAACAACAAAAACAACAACATCAACAACAACAAAAACGTCAAATAAATAACAACAACACAACGTCAACAACAACAACTACGTCAAATAAACAACAACAACGCCAAATAAACAATAACAACAACAACAACAACAACGTCAACAACAACAACGTCAAACAAACAACAACAACAACAACAACAACGTCAAATAAACAACAACAACAACAAAGTCAAATAAACAACAATGTCAACAACAACAACATATATAAATAAACAACAACAACTAATATGTCAACAACAACAACGTCAAATAAACAACAACAACAACAACGTCAACAACAACTACAACGTCAAATAAACAACAACAACAACAACGTCAAATAAACAACAACAACAACAACAACAACAACATCAAATAAACAACAACAACAACAACGTCAAATAAACAACAACAACGACGTCAACAACAACAATGTCAAATAAAAAACAACAACAACTTGAACAACAACAACAACAACGTCAAATAAACAACAACAACAACAATGTCAAATAAACAATAACAACAACAACGTCAAATAAACAACAACAACAATAACGTCAAATAAACCACAACAACAACGTCAAATAAATAACAACAACAACAACGTCAACAACAACAACAACAACGTCAAATAAACAACAATAACAACAACAACGTCAAATGAACAACAACAACAACGTCAAATAAACAACAACAACAACAACGTCAAATAAACAACAACAACAACAACAACAACGTCAAATAAACAACAACAACAACAACTTCGTCAAATAAACAACAACAACAACGTCAAATAAACAACAACAACAACAATAACAATAACAACAACAACAACAACAACATCGTCAAATAAACAACAAAAACAACAACAACAACAACAACATCAACAACAACAACGTCAAATAAACAACAACAACAACGTCAAATAAACAACAACAACAACAACATCAACAACAACAAAATCGTCAAATAAACAAACAACAACAACAACAATAACGTCAATAACAACAACTTTGTCAAATAAACAACAACAACGTCAAATAAACAACAACAACAAGAACGTCAACAACAACAACGTCAAATAAACAACAACAACAACAACAACAATGTCAAATAAACAAGAACAACAACAATGTCAAATAAACAACAACAACAACAACGTCAAATAAATAACAATAACAACGTCAAATAAACAACAACAAAAACAATGTCAAATAAACAACAACAACAACAATAACAACAACAACGTCAAATAAACAACAAAAACAACAACAACGTCAACAACAACAACGTCAAATAAACAACAACAACAACGTCAAATGAACAACAACAACAACAACAACAACGTCCACAACAACAACGTCAAATAAACAACAACAACAACAATGTCAAATAAACAACAACAACAACAACAACAATGTCAAATAAGCAACAATAACAACAACGTCAAATAAATAATAACAACGTCAGATAAACAACAACAACAACAATGTCAAATAAACAACAACAACTACGTCAACAATAACAACAACGTCAAATAAACAACAACAACAACGTCAAATAAACAACAACGACAACAACGTCAAATAAACAACAAAAACAACGACAACAACAACGTCAAATAAACAACAACAACGTCAAATAAACAACAACAACAACAACAACAACGTCAAATAAACAACAACAACAACATCGTCAAATAAACAACAACAACAACAACAATAACGTCAAATAAACAACAACAACAACAATAACAACAACAACAACGTCAAATAAACAACAAAAACAACAACAACAACAACGTCAACAACAACAACGTCAAATATACAACAACAACAACGTCAAATAAACAACAACAACAACAACAACGTCAACAACAACAACGTCAAATAAACAACAACAACAAAAACGTCAAATAAGCAACAACAACAACAATGTCAAATAAACAACAACAACAACAACGTCAAATAAATAACAATAACAACGTCAAATAAACAACAACAAAAACAATGTCAAATAAACAACAACAACAAGAACAACGTCAAATAAACAACAACAAGAACAACAACAACAATAACAATAACAACAACGTCAAATAAACAACAACAACAACAACGTCAAATAAACAACAACAACAACAACGTCAAATAAACAACAACAAAAACAACAACATCAACAACAACAAAAACGTCAAATAAATAACAACAACACAACGTCAACAACAACAACTACGTCAAATAAACAACAACAACGCCAAATAAACAATAACAACAACAACAACAACAACAACGTCAACAACAACAACGTCAAACAAACAACAACAACAACAACAACAACAACAACGTCAAATAAACAACAACAACAACAAAGTCAAATAAACAACAATGTCAACAACAACAACATATATAAATAAACAACAACAACTAATATGTCAACAACAACAACGTCAAATAAACAACAACAACAACGTCAACAACAACTACAACGTCAAATAAACAACAACAACAACAACGTCAAATAAACAACAACAACAACAACAACATCAAATAAACAACAACAACAACAACGTCAAATAAACAACAACAACGACGTCAACAACAACAATGTCAAATAAAAAACAACAACAACTTGAACAACAACAACAACAACAACGTCAAATAAACAACAACAACAACAATGTCAAATAAACAATAACAACAACAACGTCAAATAAACAACAACAACAATAACGTCAAATAAACCACAACAACAACGTCAAATAAATAACAACAACAACAACGTCAACAACAACAACAACAACGTCAAATAAACAACAATAACAACAACAACGTCAAATGAACAACAACAACAACGTCAAATAAACAACAACAACAACAACGTCAAATAAACAACAACAACAACAACAACAACGTCAAATAAACAACAACAACAACAACTTCGTCAAATAAACAACAACAACAACGTCAAATAAACAACAACAACAACAATAACAATAACAACAACAACAACAACAACATCGTCAAATAAACAACAAAAACAACAACAACAACAACAACAACATCAACAACAACAACGTCAAATAAACAACAACAACAACGTCAAATAAACAACAACAACAACAACATCAACAACAACAAAATCGTCAAATAAACAAACAACAACAACAACAATAACGTCAATAACAACAACTTTGTCAAATAAACAACAACAACGTCAAATAAACAACAACAACAAGAACGTCAACAACAACAACGTCAAATAAACAACAACAACAACAACAACAATGTCAAATAAACAAGAACAACAACAATGTCAAATAAACAACAACAACAACAACGTCAAATAAATAACAATAACAACGTCAAATAAACAACAACAAAAACAATGTCAAATAAACAACAACAACAAGAACAACGTCAAATAAACAACAACAAGAACAACAACAACAATAACAATAACAACAACGTCAAATAAACAACAACAACAACAACGTCAAATAAACAACAACAACAACAACAACGTCAAATAAACAACAACAACGTCAAATAAACGACAACAAAAACAACAACATCAACAACAACAAAAACGTCAAATAAACAACAACAACACAACGTCAACAACAACAACTACGTCAAATAAACAACATCAACGTCAAATAAACAATAATAACAACAACAACAACAACAACGTCAACAACAACAACGTCAAACAAACAACAACAACAACAACAACAACAACAACAACGTCAAATAAACAACAACAACAACAAAGTCAAATAAACAACAATGTCAACAACAACAACATATATAAATAAACAACAACAACTAATATGTCAACAACAACAACGTCAAATAAACAACAACAACAACGTCAACAACAACTACAACGTCAAATAAACAACAACAACAACGTCAAATAAACAACAACAACAACAACAACAACAACAACGTCAAATAAACAACAACGACAACAACGTCAAATAAACAACAAAAACAACGACAACAACAACGTCAAATAAACAACAACAACGTCAAATAAACAACAACAACAACAACAACAACGTCAAATAAACAACAACAACAACATCGTCAAATAAACAACAACAACAACAACAATAACGTCAAATAAACAACAACAACAACAATAACAACAACAACAACGTCAAATAAACAACAAAAACAACAACAACAACAACGTCAACAACAACAACGTCAAATATACAACAACAACAACGTCAAATAAACAACAACAACAACAACAACGTCAACAACAACAACGTCAAATAAACAACAACAACAAAAACGTCAAATAAGCAACAACAACAACAATGTCAAATAAACAACAACAACAACAACGTCAAATAAATAACAATAACAACGTCAAATAAACAACAACAAAAACAATGTCAAATAAACAACAACAACAAGAACAACGTCAAATAAACAACAACAAGAACAACAACAACAATAACAATAACAACAACGTCAAATAAACAACAACAACAACAACGTCAAATAAACAACAACAACAACAACGTCAAATAAACAACAACAAAAACAACAACATCAACAACAACAAAAACGTCAAATAAATAACAACAACACAACGTCAACAACAACAACTACGTCAAATAAACAACAACAACGCCAAATAAACAATAACAACAACAACAACAACAACAACGTCAACAACAACAACGTCAAACAAACAACAACAACAACAACAACAACAACAACAACGTCAAATAAACAACA
Source organism: Vicia faba (assembly GCA_948472305.1). NCBI lineage: Eukaryota > Viridiplantae > Streptophyta > Magnoliopsida > Fabales > Fabaceae > Vicia > Vicia faba. The sequence goes on from OX451739.1 coordinate 469,666,991, forward strand.
ACAACAACAAAGTCAAATAAACAACAATGTCAACAACAACAACATATATAAATAAACAACAACAACTAATATGTCAACAACAACAACGTCAAATAAACAACAACAACAACGTCAACAACAACTACAACGTCAAATAAACAACAACAACAACAACGTCAAATAAACAACAACAACAACAACAACATCAAATAAACAACAACAACAACAACGTCAAATAAACAACAACAACGACGTCAACAACAACAATGTCAAATAAAAAACAACAACAACTTGAACAACAACAACAACAACAACGTCAAATAAACAACAACAACAACAATGTCAAATAAACAATAACAACAACAACGTCAAATAAACAACAACAACAATAACGTCAAATAAACCACAACAACAACGTCAAATAAATAACAACAACAACAACGTCAACAACAACAACAACAACGTCAAATAAACAACAATAACAACAACAACGTCAAATGAACAACAACAACAACGTCAAATAAACAACAACAACAACAACGTCAAATAAACAACAACAACAACAACAACAACGTCAAATAAACAACAACAACAACAACTTCGTCAAATAAACAACAACAACAACGTCAAATAAACAACAACAACAACAATAACAATAACAACAACAACAACAACAACATCGTCAAATAAACAACAAAAACAACAACAACAACAACAACAACATCAACAACAACAACGTCAAATAAACAACAACAACAACGTCAAATAAACAACAACAACAACAACATCAACAACAACAAAATCGTCAAATAAACAAACAACAACAACAACAATAACGTCAATAACAACAACTTTGTCAAATAAACAACAACAACGTCAAATAAACAACAACAACAAGAACGTCAACAACAACAACGTCAAATAAACAACAACAACAACAACAACAATGTCAAATAAACAAGAACAACAACAATGTCAAATAAACAACAACAACAACAACGTCAAATAAATAACAATAACAACGTCAAATAAACAACAACAAAAACAATGTCAAATAAACAACAACAACAAGAACAACGTCAAATAAACAACAACAAGAACAACAACAACAATAACAATAACAACAACGTCAAATAAACAACAACAACAACAACGTCAAATAAACAACAACAACAACAACAACGTCAAATAAACAACAACAACGTCAAATAAACGACAACAAAAACAACAACATCAACAACAACAAAAACGTCAAATAAACAACAACAACACAACGTCAACAACAACAACTACGTCAAATAAACAACATCAACGTCAAATAAACAATAATAACAACAACAACAACAACAACGTCAACAACAACAACGTCAAACAAACAACAACAACAACAACAACAACAACAACAACGTCAAATAAACAACAACAACAACAAAGTCAAATAAACAACAATGTCAACAACAACAACATATATAAATAAACAACAACAACTAATATGTCAACAACAACAACGTCAAATAAACAACAACAACAACGTCAACAACAACTACAACGTCAAATAAACAACAACAACAACGTCAAATAAACAACAACAACAACAACAACAACAACAACAACGTCAAATAAACAACAACAACAACAACGTCAAATAAACAACAACAACAACGACGTCAACAACAACAATGTCAAATAAAAAACAACAACAACTTCAGCAACAACAACAACGTCAAATAAACAACAACAACAATGTCAAATAAACAATAACAACAACAACGTCAAATAAACAACAACAACAATAACGTCAAATAAACCACAACAACAACGTCAAATAAATAACAACAACAACAACGTCAACAACAACAACAACAACGTCAAATAAACAACAATAACAACAACAACGTCAAATGAACAACAACAACAACGTCAAATAAACAACAACAACAACAACGTCAAATAAACAACAACAACAACAACAACGTCAAATAAACAACAACAACAACAACTTCGTCAAATAAACAACAACAACAACGTCAAATAAACAACAACAACAACAATAACAATAACAACAACAACAACAACATCGTCAAATAAACAACAAAAACAACAACAACAACAACAACAACAACATCAACAACAACAACGTCAAATAAACAACAACAACAACGTCAAATAAACAACAACAACAACAACATCAACAACAATAAAATCGTCAAATAAACAAACAACAACAACAACAATAACGTCAATAACAACAACTTTGTCAAATAAACAACAACAACAACGTCAAATAAACAACAACAACAAGAACGTCAACAACAACAACGTCAAATAAACAACAACAACAACAACAATGTCAAATAAACAAGAACAACAACAACAACAACAACAACAACAACAACAACAATGTCAAATGAATAACAACACCAACAACGTCAAATAAACAACAACAACAACAACAACGTCAAATAAACAACAACAACAACAACGTCAAATAAACAACAACAACAAGAACAACGTCAAATAAACAACAACAACAACAAATACAACAACAACAACAACAACAACAACAACAATAACAACGTCAAATAACAACAACAACGTCAAATAAACAACAACAGCGTCAAATAAACAAAAACAACAACGTCAAATAAACAACAACAACGTCAAATAAACAACAACAACAACGTCAAATAAATAACAACAACAACAACGTCAAATAAACAACAACAACAACAATAACAACAACAACAACAACGTGAAATAAACAACAGCAACAACAACGTCAACAACAACAACAACCTCAAATAAATAACAATAACAACGTCAAATAAACAACAACAACAACAATGTCAAATAAACAACAACAACAAGAACAACGTCAAATAAACAACAACAACAACAACAATAACAACAACAATAACAACAACGTCAAATAAACAACAACAACAACAACAACTTCAAATAAACAACAACAACGTCAAATAAACAACAACAAAAACAACAACAACATCAACAACAACAAAAACGTCAAATAAACAACAACAACACAATGTCAACAACAACAACTATGTCAAATAAACAACAACAACAACGTCAAATAAACAATAACAACAACAACAACGTCAACAACAACAACAACGTCAAATAAACAACAACAACAACGTCAAATAAACAACAATAACGTCAAATAAACAAACAACGTCAACAACAATAACATATATAAATAAACAACAACAACAACTATGTCAACAACAACAACGTCAAATAAACAACAACAACAACGTCAACAACAACTACAACGTCAAATAAACAACAACAACAACAACGTCAAATAAACAACAACAACAACACCGTCAAGTAAACAACAACAACAATAACGTCAAATAAACAACAACAACAACATTAAATAAACAACAACAACAACAGCAACGTCAAATAAACAACAACAACAACAACGTCAACAACAATAATGTCAAATAAAAAACAACAACAACTTCAACAATAACAACAACGTCAATTAAACAACAACAACAATGTCAAATAAACAATGACAACAACAACGCCAAATAAACAACAACAACAATAACGTCAAATAAACAACAACAACTACAACGTCAAATAAATAACAACAACAACAACAACGTCAACAACAACAACAACGTCAAATAAACAACGACAACAACAACGTCAAATGAACAACAACAACAACAACAACAACAACAACAACGTCAAATAAACAACAACAACAACAACGTCAAATAAACAACAACAACAACAACAACAACGTCAAATAAACAACAACATCGTCAAATAAACAATAACAACAACGTCAAATAAACAACAACAACAACAACAACAATAACAATAACAATAACAACAACAACATCGTCAAATAAACAACAAAAACAACAACAACAACAACGTCAACAACAACAACGTCAAATAAACAACAACAACAACAACGTCAAATAAACAACAACAACAACAACAACAACATCAACAACAACAACAACGTCAAATAAACAAACAACAACAACAACAACAACAACGTCAACAACAACAACTATGTCAAATAAACAACAACAATAACAACGTCAAATAAACAACAACAACAACAACAACAACGTCAACAACAACAACGTCAAATAAACAACAACAACAACAACGTCAAATAAACAACAACAACAACAACGTCAAATAAATAACAACAACAACGTCAAATAAACAACAACAACAACAACAACGTCAAATGAACAACAACACCAACAACGTCAAATAAACAACAACAACAACAACAACAATGTCAAATAAACAACAACAACAACAACGTCAAATAAACAACAACAACAAGAACAACGTCAAATAAACAACAACAACAACAACAAATACAACAAGAACAACAAGAACAACAACAACGTCAAATAACAACAACAACGTCAAATAAACAACAACAACGTCAAATAAACAAAAACAACAACGTCAAATAAACAACAACAACAATGTCAAATAAACAACAACAACAACAACGTCAAATAAATAACAACAACAACAACAATAACAACAACAACAACGTGAAATAAACAACAGCAACAACAACGTCAACAACATTAACAACGTCAAATAAACAACAACAACAACGTCAAATAAACAACAACAACAACAACAACGTCAACAACAACAACGTCAAATAAACAACAACAACAACAACGTCAAATAAACAACAACAACAACAACAACAATAACGTCAAATAAACAACAACAATAATAACAACGTCAAATAAGCAACAACAACAACATCGTCAAATAAACAACAACAACAAAAACAACAACAACGTCAAATAAACAACAACAACAACAACAACGTCAAATAAACAACAACAACAACAACAACGTCAATAACAATAACAACGTCAAGTAAATAACAACAACAACAACAACGCCTAATAAACAACAACAACAACAACGTCAAATAAACAACAACAACGTCAAATAAACAACAACAACAACAACGTCAAATAAACAACAACAACAACAACAACGTCAAACGAACAACAACAACAACAACAACGTCAAATAAACAACAACAACAACAACGTCAAATAAACAACAACAACAACAATGTCAAATAAACAACAACAACAACAACATCGTCAAATAAACAACAACAACAACAACCACATCAAATAAACAACAACAACAACAATAACAACAACAACGTCAAATAAACAACAAAAACAACAACAACGTCAACAACAACAACGTCAAATAAACAACAACAACAACGTCAAATGAACAACAACAACAACAACAACGTCCACAACAACAACGTCAAATAAACAACAACAACAACAATGTCAAATAAACAACAACAACAACAACAACAATGTCAAATAAGCAACAATAACAACAACGTCAAATAAATAATAACAACGTCAGATAAACAACAACAACAACAATGTCAAATAAACAACAACAACTACGTCAACAACAACAACAACGTCAAATAAACAACAACAACAACGTCAAATAAACAACAACGACAACAACGTCAAATAAACAACAAAAACAACGACAACAACAACGTCAAATAAACAACAACAACGTCAAATAAACAACAACAACAACAACAACGTCAAATAAACAACAACAACAACATCGTCAAATAAACAACAACAACAACAAGAATAACGTCAAATAAACAACAACAACAACAATAACAACAACAACAACGTCAAATAAACAACAAAAACAACAACAACAACGTCAACAACAACAACGTCAAATATACAACAACAACAACGTCAAATAAACAACAACAACAACAACAACGTCAACAACAACGTCAAATAAACAACAACAACAAAAACGTCAAATAAGCAACAACAACAACAATGTCAAATAAACAACAACAACAACAACGTCAAATAAATAACAATAACAACGTCAAATAAACAACAACAAAAACAATGTCAAATAAACAACAACAACAAGAACAACGTCAAATAAACAACAACAAGAACAACAACAACAATAACAATAACAACAATGTCAAATAAACAACAACAACAACAACGTCAAATAAACAACAACAACAACAACAACGTCAAATAAACAACAACAACGTCAAATAAACAACAACAAAAACAACAACATCAACAACAACAAAAACGTCAAATAAATAACAACAACACAACGTCAACAACAACAACTACGTCAAATAAACAACAACAACGCCAAATAAACAATAATAACAACAACAACAACAACAACGTCAACAACAACAACGTCAAACAAACAACAACAACAACAACAACAACGTCAAATAAACAACAACAACAACAAAGTCAAATAAACAACAATGTCAACAACAACAACATATATAAATAAACAACAACAACTAATATGTCAACAACAACAACGTCAAATAAACAACAACAACAACGTCAACAACAACTACAAAGTCAAATAAACAACAACAACAACGTCAAATAAACAACAACAACAACAACGTCAAATAAACAACAACAACAACAACGTCAAATAAACAACAACAACGACGTCAACAACAACAATGTCAAATAAAAAACAACAACAACTTGAACAACAACAACAACGTCAAATAAACAACAACAACAATGTCAAATAAACAATAACAACAACAACGTCAAATAAACAACAACAACAATAACGTCAAATAAACCACAACAACAACGTCAAATAAATAACAACAACAACAACAACAACAACAACGTCAACAACAACAACAACAACGTCAAATAAACAACAATAACAACAACAACGTCAAATGAACAACAACAACAACGTCAAATAAACAACAACAACAACAACGTCAAATAAACAACAACAACAACAACAACAACAACGTCAAATAAACAACAACAACAACAACTTCGTCAAATAAACAACAACAACAACGTCAAATAAACAACAACAACAACAATAACAATAACAACAACAACAACAACAACATCGTCAAATAAACAACAAAAACAACAACAACAACAACAACATCAACAACAACAACGTCAAATAAACAACAACAACAACGTCAAATAAACAACAACAACAACAACATCAACAACAACAACAAAATCGTCAAATAAACAAACAACAACAATAACGTCAATAACAACAACTTTGTCAAATAAACAACAACAACGTCAAATAAACAACAACAACAAGAACGTCAACAACAACAACGTCAAATAAACAACAACAACAACAACAACAATGTCAAATAAACAAGAACAACAACAATGTCAAATAAACAACAACAACAACAAAGTCAAATAAATAACAATAACAACGTCAAATAAACAACAACAAAAACAATGTCAAATAAACAACAACAACAAGAACAACGTCAAATAAACAACAACAAGAACAACAACAACAATAACAATAACAACAACGTCAAATAAACAATAACAACAACAACGTCAAATAAACAACAACAACAACAACAACGTCAAATAAACAACAACAACGTCAAATAAACAACAACAAAAACAACAACATCAACAACAACAAAAACGTCAAATAAACAACAACAACACAACGTAAACAACAACAACTACGTCAAATAAACAACAACAACGTCAAATAAACAATAATAACAACAACAACAACAACAACGTCAACAACAACAACGTCAAACAAACAACAACAACAACAACAACAACGTCAAATAAACAACAACAACAACAAAGTCAAATAAACAACAATGTCAACAACAACAACATATATAAATAAACAACAACAACTAATATGTCAACAACAACAACGTCAAATAAACAACAACAACAACGTCAACAACAACTACAACGTCAAATAAACAACAACAACAACGTCAAATAAACAACAACAACAACAACAACAACAACAACGTCAAATAAACAACAACAACAACAACAACAACGTCAAATAAACAACAACAACGACGTCAACAACAACAATGTCAAATAAAAAACAACAACAACTTCAACAACAACAACAACGTCAAATAAACAACAACAACAACAATGTCAAATAAACAATAACAACAACAACGTCAAATAAACAACAACAACAATAACGTCAAATAAACCACAACAACAACGTCAAATAAATAACAACAACAACAACGTCAACAACAACAACAACAACGTCAAATAAACAACAATAACAACAACAACGTCAAATGAACAACAACAACAACGTCAAATAAACAACAACAACAACAACGTCAAATAAACAACAACAACAACAACGTCAAATAAACAACAACAACAACAACTTCGTCAAATAAACAACAACAACAACGTCAAATAAACAACAACAACAACAATAACAATAACAACAACAACAACATCGTCAAATAAACAACAAAAACAACAACAACAACAACAACAACATCAACAACAACAACGTCAAATAAACAACAACAACAACGTCAAATAAACAACAACAACAACAACATCAACAACAACAAAATCGTCAAATAAACAAACAACAACAACAACAATAACGTCAATAACAACAACTTTGTCAAATAAACAACAACAACGTCAAATAAACAACAACAACAAGAACGTCAACAACAACAACGTCAAATAAACAACAACAACAACAACAATGTCAAATAAACAAGAACAACAACAACAACAACAACAACAACAACAACAACAACAACAACAATGTCAAATGAACAACAACACCAACAACGTCAAATAAACAACAACAACAACAACAACGTCAAATAAACAACAACAACAACAACGTCAAATAAACAACAACAACAAGAACAACGTCAAATAAACAACAACAACAACAAATACAACAACAACAACAACAACAATAACAACGTCAAATAACAACAACAACGTCAAATAAACAACAACAACGTCAAATAAACAAAAACAACAACGTCAAATAAACAACAACAACGTCAAATAAACAACAACAACGACAAATAAACAACAACAACAACGTCAAATAAATAACAACAACAACAACGTCAAATAAACAACAACAACAATAACAACAACAACAACGTGAAATAAACAACAGCAACAACAACGTCAACAACAACAACAACCTCAAATAAATAACAATAACAACGTCAAATAAACAACAACAACAACAATGTCAAATAAACAACAACAACAGGAACAACGTCAAATAAACAACAACAACAACAACAACAATAACAACAACAATAACCACAACGTCAAATAAACAACAACAACAACGTCAAATAAACAACAACAACAACAACAACAACTTCAAATAAACAACAACAACGTCAAATAAACAACAACAAAAACAACAACAACATCAACAACAACAAAAACGTCAAATAAACAACAACAACACAATGTCAACAACAACAACTATGTCAAATAAACAACAACAACAACGTCAAATAAACAATAACAACAACAACGTCAACAACAACAACGTCAAATAAACAACAACAACAACGTCAAATAAACAACAACAATAACGTCAAATAAACAAACAACGTCAACAACAATAACATATATAAATAAACAACAACAACAACTATGTCAACAACAACAACGTCAAATAAACAACAACAACAACGTCAACAACAACTACAACGTCAAATAAACAACAACAACAACAACGTCAAATAAACAACAACAACAACACCGTCAAGTAAACAACAACAACAATAACGTCAAATAAACAACAACAACAACGTTAAATAAACAACAACAACAACAACAGCAACGTCAAATAAACAACAACAACAACAACGTCAACAACAATAATGTCAAATAAAAAACAACAACAACTTCAACAATAACAACAACGTCAATTAAACAACAACAACAATGTCAAATAAACAATGACAACAACAACGCCAAATAAACAACAACAACAATAACGTCAAATAAACAACAACAACTACAACGTCAAATAAATAACAACAACAACGTCAACAACAACAACAACGTCAAATAAACAACAACAACAACAACGTCAAATGAACAACAACAACAACAACAACGTCAAATAAACAACAACAACAACAACAACAACGTCAAATAAACAACAACAACAACAACAACGTCAAATAAACAACAACAACAACATCGTCAAATAAACAATAACAACAACGTCAAATAAACAACAACAACAACAACAACAACAACAATAACAATAACAATAACAACAACAACATCGTCAAATAAACAACAAAAACAACAACAACAACAACGTCAACAACAACAACGTCAAATAAACAACAACAACAACAACGTCAAATAAACAACAACAACAACAACATCAACAACAACAACAACGTCAAATAAACAAACAACAACAACAACAACAACAACAACAACAACGTCAACAACAACAACTATGTCAAATAAACAACAACAATAACAACGTCAAATAAACAACAACAACAACAACAACAACGTCAACAACAACAACGTCAAATAAACAACAACAACAACAACGTCAAATAAACAACAACAACAACAACGTCAAATAAATAACAACAACAACGTCAAATAAACAACAACAACAACAACGTCAAATGAACAACAACACCAACAACGTCAAATAAACAACAACAACAACAATGTCAAATAAACAACAACAACAACAACGTCAAATAAACAACAACAACAAGAACAACGTCAAATAAACAACAACAACAACAACAAATACAACAAGAACAACAACAACGTCAAATAACAAAAACAACGTCAAATAAACAACAACAACGTCAAATAAACAAAAACAACAACGTCAAATAAACAACAACAACAACAACGTCAAATAAACAACAACAACAACAACGTCAAATAACAACAACAACAACAATAACAACAACAACAACGTGAAATAAACAACAGCAACAACAACGTCAACAACATTAACAACGTCAAATAAACAACAACAACAACGTCAAATAAACAACAACAACAACAACAACGTCAACAACAACAACGTCAAATAAACAACAACAACAACAACGTCAAATAAACAACACCAACAACAACAACAACAATAACGTCAAATAAACAACAACAATAATAACAACGTCAAATAAGCAACAACAACAACATCGTCAAATAAACAACAACAACAAAAACAACAACAACGTCAAATAAACAACAACAACAACAACAACGTCAAATAAACAACAACAACAACAACGTCAATAACAATAACAACGTCAAGTAAATAACAACAACAACAACAACGCCTAATAAACAACAACAACAACAACAACGTCAAATAAACAACAACAACGTCAAATAAACAACAACAACATCAACATCAACAAAAACGTCAAATAAACAACAACAACAACTACGTCAAATAAACAACAACAACAACGTCAAATAAACAACAACAACAACGTCAAATAAACAATAACAACAACAACAACGTCAACAACAACAACGTCAAATAAACAACAACAACAACGTCAAATAAACAACAACAACAACAACGTCAAATAAACAAACAACGTCAACAACAATAACATATATAAATAAACAACAACAACAACTATGTCAACAACAACAACGTCAAATAAACAACAACAACAACGTCAACAACAACTACAACGTCAAATAAACAACAACAACAACAACAACGTCAAATAAACAACAACAACAACACCGTCAAGTAAACAACAACAACAATAACGTCAAATAAACAACAACAACAACGTTAAATAAACAACAACAACAACAGCAACGTCAAATAAACAACAACAACAACAACGTCAACAACAACAATGTCAAATAAAAAACAACAACAACTTCAACAATAACAACAACGTCAATTAAACAACAACAACAATGTCAAATAAACAATGACAACAACAACGCCAAATAAACAACAACAACAATAACGTCAAATAAACAACAACAACTACAACGTCAAATAAATAACAACAACAACAACAACAACGTCAACAACAACAACAACGTCAAATAAACAACAACAACAACAACAACGTCAAATGAACAACAACAACAACAACAACGTCAAATAAACAACAACAACAACAACGTCAAATAAACAACAACAACAACAACAACGTCAAATAAACAACAACAACAACAACATCGTCAAATAAACAATAACAACAACGTCAAATAAACAACAACAACAACAACAACAATAACAATAACAATAACAACAACAACATCGTCAAATAAACAACAAAAACAACAACAACAACAACAACGTCAACAACAACAACGTCAAATAAACAACAACAACAACAACGTCAAATAAACAACAACAACAACAACAACAACATCAACAACAACAAAATCGTCAAATAAACAAACAACAACAACAACAACAACAACGTCAACAACAACAACTATGTCAAATAAACAACAACAATAACAACGTCAAATAAACAACAACAACAAGAACAACGTCAACAACAACAACGTCAAATAAACAACAACAACAACAACGTCAAATAAACAACAACAACAACAACAACGTCAAATAAATAACAACAACAACGTCAAATAAACAACAACAACAACAACAACGTCAAATGAACAACAACACCAACAACGTCAAATAAACAACAACAATGTCAAATAAACAACAACAACAACAACGTCAAATAAACAACAACAACAACAAGAACAACGTCAAATAAACAACAACAACAACAACAAATACAACAAGAACAACAAGAACAACAACAACGTCAAATAACAACAACAACGTCAAATAAACAACAACAACGTCAAATAAACAAAAACAACAACGTCAAATAAACAACAACAACAACGTCAAATAAACAACAACAACAACAACGTCAAATAAATAACAACAACAACAACAATAACAACAACAACAACGTGAAATAAACAACAGCAACAACAACGTCAACAACATTAACAACGTCAAATAAACAACAACAACAACGTCAAATAAACAACAACAACAACAACAACGTCAACAACAACAACAACGTCAAATAAACAACAACAACAACAACGTCAAATAAACAACAACAACAACAACAACAATAACGTCAAATAAACAACAACAATAATAACAATGTCAAATAAGCAACAACAACAACATCGTCAAATAAACAACAACAACAACAACGTCAAATAAACAACAACAACAACAACAACGTCAAATAAACAACAACAACAACAACGTCAATAACAATAACAACGTCAAGTAAATAACAACAACAACAACAACGCCTAATAAACAACAACAACAACGTCAAATAAACAACAACAACAACAACAACGTCAAATAAACAACAACAACATCAACAACAACAAAAACGTCAAATAAACAACAACAACAACAACTACGTCAAATAAACAACAACAACAACGTCAAATAAACAACAACAACAACGTCAAATAAACAATAACAACAACAACAACGTCAACAACAACAACGTCAAATAAACAACAACAACAACAACATCGTCAAATAAACAATAACAACAACGTCAAATAAACAACAACAACAACAACAACAATAACAATAACAATAACAACAACAACATCGTCAAATAAACAACAAAAACAACAACAACAACAACAACGTCAACAACAACAACGTCAAATAAACAACAACAACAACAACGTCAAATAAACAACAACAACAACAACAACAACATCAACAACAACAAAATCGTCAAATAAACAAACAACAACAACAACAACAACAACGTCAACAACAACAACTATGTCAAATAAACAACAACAATAACAACGTCAAATAAACAACAACAACAACAACAACGTCAACAACAACAACGTCAAATAAACAACAACAACAACAACGTCAAATAAACAACAACAACAACAACAACGTCAAATAAATAACAACAACAACGTCAAATAAACAACAACAACAACAACAACGTCAAATGAACAACAACACCAACAACGTCAAATAAACAACAACAATGTCAAATAAACAACAACAACAACAACGTCAAATAAACAACAACAACAAGAACAACGTCAAATAAACAACAACAAGAACAACAACAAATACAACAAGAACAACAACAACGTCAAATAACAACAACAACGTCAAATAAACAACAACAACGTCAAATAAACAAAAACAACAACGTCAAATAAACAACAACAACAACGTCAAATAAACAACAACAACAACAACGTCAAATAAATAACAACAACAACAACAACAATAACAACAACAACAACGTGAAATAAACAACAGCAACAACAACGTCAACAACATTAACAACGTCAAATAAACAACAACAACAACGTCAAATAAACAACAACAACAACAACGTCAACAACAACAACAACGTCAAATAAACAACAACAACAACAACGTCAAATAAACAACAACAACAACAACAACAATAACGTCAAATAAACAACAACAATAATAACAATGTCAAATAAGCAACAACAACAACAACATCGTCAAATAAACAACAACAACAACAACAACAACGTCAAATAAACAACAACAACAACAACGTCAAATAAACAACAACAACAACAACGTCAATAACAATAACAACGTCAAGTAAATAACAACAACAACAACAACAACAACGCCTAATAAACAACAACAACAACAACGTCAAATAAACAACAACAACAACAACGTCAAATAAACAACAACAACATCAACAACAACAAAAACGTCAAATAAACAACAACAACAACTACGTCAAATAAACAACAACAACAACGTCAAATAAACAACAACAACAACAACAACAATAACAATAACAATAACAACAACAACATCGTCAAATAAACAACAAAAACAACAACAACAACAACAACGTCAACAACAACAACGTCAAATAAACAACAACAACAACAACGTCAAATAAACAACAACAACAACAACATCAACAACAACAAAATCGTCAAATAAACAAACAACAACAACAACAACAACAACGTCAACAACAACAACTATGTCAAATAAACAACAACAATAACAACGTCAAATAAACAACAACAACAACAACAACAACGTCAACAACAACAACGTCAAATAAACAACAACAACAACAACGTCAAATAAACAACAACAACAACAACGTCAAATAAATAACAACAACGTCAAATAAACAACAACAACAACAACAACGTCAAATGAACAACAACACCAACAACGTCAAATAAACAACAACAATGTCAAATAAACAACAACAACAACAACGTCAAATAAACAGCAACAACAAGAACAACGTCAAATAAACAACAACAACAACAACAACAAATACAACAAGAACAACAAGAACAACAACAACGTCAAATAACAACAACAACGTCAAATAAACAACAACAACGTCAAATAAACAAAAACAACAACGTCAAATAAACAACAACAACAACGTCAAATAAACAACAACAACAACAACGTCAAATAAATAACAACAACAACAACAACAATAACAACAACAACAACGTGAAATAAACAACAGCAACAACAACGTCAACAACATTAACAACGTCAAATAAACAACAACAACAACGTCAAATAAACAACAACAACAACAACAACGTCAACAACAACAACAACGTCAAATAAACAACAACAACAACAACGTCAAATAAACAACAACAACAACAACAACAACAATAACGTCAAATAAACAACAACAATAATAACAATGTCAAATAAGCAACAACAACAACATCGTCAAATAAACAACAACAACAACAACAACAACGTCAAATAAACAACAACAACAACAACAACGTCAAATAAACAACAACAACAACAACGTCAATAACAATAACAACGTCAAGTAAATAATAACAACAACAACAACAACAACGCCTAATAAACAACAACAACAACAACCTCAAATAAACAACAACAACAACAACGTCAAATAAACAACAACAACATCAACAACAACAAAAACGTCAAATAAACAACAACAACAACGTCAAATGAACAACAACACCAACAACGTCAAATAAACAACAACAACAACAATGTCAAATAAACAACAACAACAACAACGTCAAATAAACAACAACAACAAGAACAACGTCAAATAAACAACAACAACAACAACAAATACAACAAGAACAACAAGAACAACAACAACGTCAAATAACAACAACAACGTCAAATAAACAACAACAACGTCAAATAAACAAAAACAACAACGTCAAATAAACAACAACAACAACAACGTCAAATAAACAACAACAACAACAACGTCAAATAACAACAACAACAACAATAACAACAACAACAACGTGAAATAAACAACAGCAACAACAACGTCAACAACATTAACAACGTCAAATAAACAACAACAACAACGTCAAATAAACAACAACAACAACAACAATGTCAACAACAACAACGTCAAATAAACAACAACAACAACAACGTCAAATAAACAACACCAACAACAACAACAACAATAACGTCAAATAAACAACAACAATAATAACAACGTCAAATAAGCAACAACAACAACATCGTCAAATAAACAACAACAACAAAAACAACAACAACGTCAAATAAACAACAACAACAACAACAACGTCAAATAAACAACAACAACAACAACGTCAATAACAATAACAACGTCAAGTAAATAACAACAACAACAACAACGCCTAATAAACAACAACAACAACAACGTCAAATAAACAACAACAACGTCAAATAAACAACAACAACATCAACATCAACAAAAACGTCAAATAAACAACAACAACAACTACGTCAAATAAACAACAACAACAACGTCAAATAAACAACAACAACAACGTCAAATAAACAATAACAACAACAACAACGTCAACAACAACAACGTCAAATAAACAACAACAACAACGTCAAATAAACAACAACAACAACAACGTCAAATAAACAAACAACGTCAACAACAATAACATATATAAATAAACAACAACAACAACTATGTCAACAACAACAACGTCAAATAAACAACAACAACAACGTCAACAACAACTACAACGTCAAATAAACAACAACAACAACAACAACGTCAAATAAACAACAACAACAACACCGTCAAGTAAACAACAACAACAATAACGTCAAATAAACAACAACAACAACGTTAAATAAACAACAACAACAACAGCAACGTCAAATAAACAACAACAACAACAACGTCAACAACAACAATGTCAAATAAAAAACAACAACAACTTCAACAATAACAACAACGTCAATTAAACAACAACAACAATGTCAAATAAACAATGACAACAACAACGCCAAATAAACAACAACAACAATAACGTCAAATAAACAACAACAACTACAACGTCAAATAAATAACAACAACAACAACAACGTCAACAACAACAACAACGTCAAATAAACAACAACAACAACAACAACGTCAAATGAACAACAACAACAACAACAACGTCAAATAAACAACAACAACAACAACAACGTCAAATAAACAACAACAACAACAACAACAACGTCAAATAAACAACAACAACAACAACATCGTCAAATAAACAATAACAACAACGTCAAATAAACAACAACAACAACAACAACAATAACAATAACAATAACAACAACAACATCGTCAAATAAACAACAAAAACAACAACAACAACAACGTCAACAACAACAACGTCAAATAAACAACAACAACAACAACGTCAAATAAACAACAACAACAACAACAACATCAACAACAACAAAATCGTCAAATAAACAAACAACAACAACAACAACAACAACGTCAACAACAACAACTATGTCAAATAAACAACAACAATAACAACGTCAAATAAACAACAACAACAACAACAACGTCAACAACAACAACGTCAAATAAACAACAACAACAACAACGTCAAATAAACAACAACAACAACAACGTCAAATAAATAACAACAACAACGTCAAATAAACAACAACAACAACAACGTCAAATGAACAACAACACCAACAACGTCAAATAAACAACAACAATGTCAAATAAACAACAACAACAACAACGTCAAATAAACAGCAACAACAAGAACAACGTCAAATAAACAACAACAACAACAACAACAAATACAACAAGAACAACAAGAACAACAACAACGTCAAATAACAACAACAACGTCAAATAAACAACAACAACGTCAAATAAACAAAAACAACAACGTCAAATAAACAACAACAACAACGTCAAATAAACAACAACAACAACAACGTCAAATAAATAACAACAACAACAACAACAATAACAACAACAACAACGTGAAATAAACAACAGCAATAACAACGTCAACAACATTAACAACGTCAAATAAACAACAACAACAACGTCAAATAAACAACAACAACAACAACAACGTCAACAACAACAACAACGTCAAATAAACAACAACAACAACAACGTCAAATAAACAACAACAACAACAACAACAACAATAACGTCAAATAAACAACAACAATAATAACAATGTCAAATAAGCAACAACAACAACATCGTCAAATAAACAACAACAACAACAACAACGTCAAATAAACAACAACAACAACAACAACGTCAAATAAACAACAACAACAACAACAACGTCAATAACAATAACAACGTCAAGTAAATAATAACAACAACAACAACAACGCCTAATAAACAACAACAACAACAACGTCAAATAAACAACAACAACAACAACGTCAAATAAACAACAACAACATCAACAACAACAAAAACGTCAAATAAACAACAACAACAACAACGTCAAATGAACAACAACACCAACAACGTCAAATAAACAACAACAACAACAATGTCAAATAAACAACAACAATAACAACGTCAAATAAACAACAACAACAAGAACAACGTCAAATAAACAACAACAACAACAACAAATACAACAAGAACAACAAGAACAACAACAACGTCAAATAACAACAACAACGTCAAATAAACAACAACAACGTCAAATAAACAAAAACAACAACGTCAAATAAACAACAACAACAACAACGTCAAATAAACAACAACAACAACAACGTCAAATAACAACAACAACAACAATAACAACAACAACAACGTGAAATAAACAACAGCAACAACAACGTCAACAACATTAACAACGTCAAATAAACAACAACAACAACGTCAAATAAACAACAACAACAACAACAACGTCAACAACAACAACGTCAAATAAACAACAACAACAACAACGTCAAATAAACAACACCAACAACAACAACAACAATAACGTCAAATAAACAACAACAATAATAACAACGTCAAATAAGCAACAACAACAACATCGTCAAATAAACAACAACAACAAAAACAACAACAACGTCAAATAAACAACAACAACAACAACAACGTCAAATAAACAACAACAACAACAACGTCAATAACAATAACAACGTCAAGTAAATAACAACAACAACAACAACGCCTAATAAACAACAACAACAACAACGTCAAATAAACAACAACAACGTCAAATAAACAACAACAACATCAACATCAACAAAAACGTCAAATAAACAACAACAACAACAACTACGTCAAATAAACAACAACAACAACGTCAAATAAACAACAACAACAACGTCAAATAAACAATAACAACAACAACAACGTCAACAACAACAACGTCAAATAAACAACAACAACAACGTCAAATAAACAACAACAACAACAACGTCAAATAAACAAACAACGTCAACAACAATAACATATATAAATAAACAACAACAACAACTATGTCAACAACAACAACGTCAAATAAACAACAACAACAACGTCAACAACAACTACAACGTCAAATAAACAACAACAACAACAACAACGTCAAATAAACAACAACAACAACACCGTCAAGTAAACAACAACAACAATAACGTCAAATAAACAACAACAACAACGTTAAATAAACAACAACAACAACAGCAACGTCAAATAAACAACAACAACAACAACGTCAACAACAACAATGTCAAATAAAAAACAACAACAACTTCAACAATAACAACAACGTCAATTAAACAACAACAACAATGTCAAATAAACAATGACAACAACAACGCCAAATAAACAACAACAACAATAACGTCAAATAAACAACAACAACTACAACGTCAAATAAATAACAACAACAACAACAACGTCAACAACAACAACAACGTCAAATAAACAACAACAACAACAACAACGTCAAATGAACAACAACAACAACAACAACGTCAAATAAACAACAACAACAACAACAACGTCAAATAAACAACAACAACAACAACAACAACGTCAAATAAACAACAACAACAACAACATCGTCAAATAAACAATAACAACAACGTCAAATAAACAACAACAACAACAACAACAACAATAACAATAACAATAACAACAACAACATCGTCAAATAAACAACAAAAACAACAACAACAACAACGTCAACAACAACAACGTCAAATAAACAACAACAACAACAACGTCAAATAAACAACAACAACAACAACATCAACAACAACAAAATCGTCAAATAAACAAACAACAACAACAACAACAACAACGTCAACAACAACAACTATGTCAAATAAACAACAACAATAACAACGTCAAATAAACAACAACAACAAGAACAACGTCAACAACAACAACGTCAAATAAACAACAACAACAACAACGTCAAATAAACAACAACAACAACAACGTCAAATAAATAACAACAACAACATCAAATAAACAACAACAACAACAACAACGTCAAATGAACAACAACACCAACAACGTCAAATAAACAACAACAATGTCAAATAAACAACAACAACAACAACGTCAAATAAACAACAACAACAAGAACAACGTCAAATAAACAACAACAACAACAACAAATACAACAAGAACAACAAGAACAACAACAACGTCAAATAACAACAACAACGTCAAATAAACAACAACAACGTCAAATAAACAAAAACAACAACGTCAAATAAACAACAACAACAACGTCAAATAAACAACAACAACAACAACAACGTCAAATAAATAACAACAACAACAACAATAACAACAACAACAACGTGAAATAAACAACAGCAACAACAACGTCAACAACATTAACAACGTCAAATAAACAACAACAACAACGTCAAATAAACAACAACAACAACAACAACGTCAACAACAACAACGTCAAATAAACAACAACAACAACAACGTCAAATAAACAACAACAACAACAACAACAACAATAACGTCAAATAAACAACAACAATAATAACAATGTCAAATAAGCAACAACAACAACATCGTCAAATAAACAACAACAACAACAACGTCAAATAAACAACAACAACAACAACAACGTCAAATAAACAACAACAACAACAACGTCAATAACAATAACAACGTCAAGTAAATAACAACAACAACAACAACGCCTAATAAACAACAACAACAACAACGTCAAATAAACAACAACAACAACAACAACGTCAAATAAACAACAACAACATCAACAACAACAAAAACGTCAAATAAACAACAACAACAACAACTACGTCAAATAAACAACAACAACAACGTCAAATAAACAACAACAACAACGTCAAATAAACAATAACAACAACAACAACGTCAACAACAACAACGTCAAATAAACAACAACAACAACAACATCGTCAAATAAACAATAACAACAACGTCAAATAAACAACAACAACAACAACAACAATAACAATAACAATAACAACAACAACATCGTCAAATAAACAACAAAAACAACAACAACAACAACAACGTCAACAACAACAACGTCAAATAAACAACAACAACAACAACGTCAAATAAACAACAACAACAACAACAACATCAACAACAACAAAATCGTCAAATAAACAAACAACAACAACAACAACAACAACGTCAACAACAACAACTATGTCAAATAAACAACAACAATAACAACGTCAAATAAACAACAACAACAACAACAACGTCAACAACAACAACGTCAAATAAACAACAACAATAACAACGTCAAATAAACAACAACAACAACAACGTCAAATAAATAACAACAACAACGTCAAATAAACAACAACAACAACAACGTCAAATGAACAACAACACCAACAACGTCAAATAAACAACAACAATGTCAAATAAACAACAACAACAACAACGTCAAATAAACAACAACAACAAGAACAACGTCAAATAAACAACAACAAGAACAACAACAAATACAACAAGAACAACAAGAACAACAACAACGTCAAATAACAACAACAACGTCAAATAAACAACAACAACGTCAAATAAACAAAAACAACAACGTCAAATAAACAACAACAACAACGTCAAATAAACAACAACAACAACAACGTCAAATAAATAACAACAACAACAACAACAACAATAACAACAACAACAACGTGAAATAAACAACAGCAACAACAACGTCAACAACATTAACAACGTCAAATAAACAACAACAACAACGTCAAATAAACAACAACAACAACAACGTCAACAACAACAACAACGTCAAATAAACAACAACAACAACAACGTCAAATAAACAACAACAACAACAACAACAACAACAACAACAATAACGTCAAATAAACAACAACAATAATAACAATGTCAAATAAGCAACAACAACAACATCGTCAAATAAACAACAACAACAACAACAACAACGTCAAATAAACAACAACAACAACAACGTCAAATAAACAACAACAACAACAACGTCAATAACAATAACAACGTCAAGTAAATAACAACAACAACAACAACAACAACGCCTAATAAACAACAACAACAACAACGTCAAATAAACAACAACAACAACAACGTCAAATAAACAACAACAACATCAACAACAACAAAAACGTCAAATAAACAACAACAACAACTACGTCAAATAAACAACAACAACAACGTCAAATAAACAACAACAACAACAACAACAATAACAATAACAATAACAACAACAACATCGTCAAATAAACAACAAAAACAACAACAACAACAACAACGTCAACAACAACAACGTCAAATAAACAACAACAACAACGTCAAATAAACAACAACAACAACAACAACATCAACAACAACAAAATCGTCAAATAAACAAACAACAACAACAACAACAACAACGTCAACAACAACAACTATGTCAAATAAACAACAACAATAACAACGTCAAATAAACAACAACAACAACAACAACAACGTCAACAACAACAACGTCAAATAAACAACAACAACAACAACGTCAAATAAACAACAACAACAACAACAACGTCAAATAAATAACAACAACAACGTCAAATAAACAACAACAACAACAACAACGTCAAATGAACAACAACACCAACAACGTCAAATAAACAACAACAATGTCAAATAAACAACAACAACAACAACGTCAAATAAACAGCAACAACAAGAACAACGTCAAATAAACAACAACAACAACAACAACAAATACAACAAGAACAACAAGAACAACAACAACGTCAAATAACAACAACAACGTCAAATAAACAACAACAACGTCAAATAAACAAAAACAACAACGTCAAATTAACAACAACAACAACGTCAAATAAACAACAACAACAACAACGTCAAATAAATAACAACAACAACAACAACAATAACAACAACAACAACGTGAAATAAACAACAGCAACAACAACGTCAACAACATTAACAACGTCAAATAAACAACAACAACAACGTCAAATAAACAACAACAACAACAACAACGTCAACAACAACAACAACGTCAAATAAACAACAACAACAACAACGTCAAATAAACAACAACAACAACAACAACAACAACAACAATAACGTCAAATAAACAACAACAATAATAACAATGTCAAATAAGCAACAACAACAACATCGTCAAATAAACAACAACAACAACAACAACGTCAAATAAACAACAACAACAACAACAACGTCAAATAAACAACAACAACAACAACGTCAATAACAATAACAACGTCAAGTAAATAATAACAACAACAGCAACAACGCCTAATAAACAACAACAACAACAACGTCAAATAAACAACAACAACAACAACGTCAAATAAACAACAACAACATCAACAACAACAAAAACGTCAAATAAACAACAACAACAACAACGTCAAATGAACAACAACACCAACAACGTCAAATAAACAACAACAACAACAATGTCAAATAAACAACAACAACAACAACAACGTCAAATAAACAACAACAACAAGAACAACGTCAAATAAACAACAACAACAACAAATACAACAAGAACAACAAGAACAACAACAACGTCAAATAACAACAACAACGTCAAATAAACAACAACAACGTCAAATAAACAAAAACAACAACGTCAAATAAACAACAACAACAACGTCAAATAAACAACAACAACAACAACGTCAAATAACAACAACAACAACAATAACAACAACAACAACAACGTGAAATAAACAACAGCAACAACAACGTCAACAACATTAACAACGTCAAATAAACAACAACAACAACGTCAAATAAACAACAACAACAACAACGTCAACAACAACAACGTCAAATAAACAACAACAACAACAACGTCAAATAAACAACACCAACAACAACAACAACAATAACGTCAAATAAACAACAACAATAATAACAACGTCAAATAAGCAACAACAACAACATCGTCAAATAAACAACAACAACAAAAACAACAACAACGTCAAATAAACAACAACAACAACAACAACGTCAAATAAACAACAACAACAACAACGTCAATAACAATAACAACGTCAAGTAAATAACAACAACAACAACAACGCCTAATAAACAACAACAACAACAACGTCAAATAAACAACAACAACGTCAAATAAACAACAACAACATCAACATCAACAAAAACGTCAAATAAACAACAACAACAACTACGTCAAATAAACAACAACAACAACGTCAAATAAACAACAACAACAACGTCAAATAAACAATAACAACAACAACAACGTCAACAACAACAACGTCAAATAAACAACAACAACAACGTCAAATAAACAACAACAACAACAACGTCAAATAAACAAACAACGTCAACAACAATAACATATATAAATAAACAACAACAACAACTATGTCAACAACAACAACGTCAAATAAACAACAACAACAACGTCAACAACAACTACAACGTCAAATAAACAACAACAACAACAACAACAACGTCAAATAAACAACAACAACAACACCGTCAAGTAAACAACAACAACAATAACGTCAAATAAACAACAACAACAACGTTAAATAAACAACAACAACAACAACAACGTCAAATAAACAACAACAACAACAACGTCAACAACAACAATGTCAAATAAAAAACAACAACAACTTCAACAATAACAACAACGTCAATTAAACAACAACAACAATGTCAAATAAACAATGACAACAACAACGCCAAATAAACAACAACAACAATAACGTCAAATAAACAACAACAACTACAACGTCAAATAAATAACAACAACAACAACAACGTCAACAACAACAACAACGTCAAATAAACAACAACAACAACAACAACGTCAAATGAACAACAACAACAACAACAACAACGTCAAATAAACAACAACAACAACAACAACGTCAAATAAACAACAACAACAACAACAACAACGTCAAATAAACAACAACAACAACAACATCGTCAAATAAACAATAACAACAACGTCAAATAAACAACAACAACAACAACAACAATAACAATAACAATAACAACAACAACATCGTCAAATAAACAACAAAAACAACAACAACAACAACGTCAACAACAACAACGTCAAATAAACAACAACAACAACAACGTCAAATAAACAACAACAACAACAACAACATCAACAACAACAAAATCGTCAAATAAACAAACAACAACAACAACAACAACAACGTCAACAACAACAACTATGTCAAATAAACAACAACAATAACAACGTCAAATAAACAACAACAACAAGAACAACGTCAACAACAACAACGTCAAATAAACAACAACAACAACAACGTCAAATAAACAACAACAACAACAACGTCAAATAAATAACAACAACAACATCAAATAAACAACAACAACAACAACAACGTCAAATGAACAACAACACCAACAACGTCAAATAAACAACAACAATGTCAAATAAACAACAACAACAACAACGTCAAATAAACAACAACAACAAGAACAACGTCAAATAAACAACAACAACAACAACAAATACAACAAGAACAACAAGAACAACAACAACGTCAAATAACAACAACAACGTCAAATAAACAACAACAACGTCAAATAAACAAAAACAACAACGTCAAATAAACAACAACAACAACGTCAAATAAACAACAACAACAACAACGTCAAATAAATAACAACAACAACAACAATAACAACAACAACAACGTGAAATAAACAACAGCAACAACAACGTCAACAACATTAACAACGTCAAATAAACAACAACAACAACGTCAAATAAACAACAACAACAACAACAACGTCAACAACAACAACAACGTCAAATAAACAACAACAACAACAACAACGTCAAATAAACAACAACAACAACAACAACAACAATAACGTCAAATAAACAACAACAATAATAACAATGTCAAATAAGCAACAACAACAACATCGTCAAATAAACAACAACAACAACAACGTCAAATAAACAACAACAACAACAACAACGTCAAATAAACAACAACAACAACAACGTCAATAACAATAACAACGTCAAGTAAATAACAACAACAACAACAACGCCTAATAAACAACAACAACAACGTCAAATAAACAACAACAACAACAACGTCAAATAAACAACAACAACATCAACAACAACAAAAACGTCAAATAAACAACAACAACAACAACTACGTCAAATAAACAACAACAACAACGTCAAATAAACAACAACAACAACGTCAAATAAACAATAACAACAACAACAACGTCAACAACAACAACGTCAAATAAACAACAACAACAACAACATCGTCAAATAAACAATAACAACAACGTCAAATAAACAACAACAACAACAACAACAATAACAATAACAATAACAACAACAACATCGTCAAATAAACAACAAAAACAACAACAACAACAACGTCAACAACAACAACGTCAAATAAACAACAACAACAACAACGTCAAATAAACAACAACAACAACAACATCAACAACAACAAAATCGTCAAATAAACAAACAACAACAACAACAACAACAACGTCAACAACAACAACTATGTCAAATAAACAACAACAATAACAACGTCAAATAAACAACAACAACAACAACAACGTCAACAACAACAACGTCAAATAAACAACAACAACAACAACGTCAAATAAACAACAACAACAACAACAACGTCAAATAAATAACAACAACAACGTCAAATAAACAACAACAACAACAACAACGTCAAATGAACAACAACACCAACAACGTCAAATAAACAACAACAATGTCAAATAAACAACAACAACAACAACGTCAAATAAACAACAACAACAAGAACAACGTCAAATAAACAACAACAACAACAACAACAACAAATACAACAAGAACAACAAGAACAACAACAACGTCAAATAACAACAACAACGTCAAATAAACAACAACAACGTCAAATAAACAAAAACAACAACGTCAAATAAACAACAACAACAACGTCAAATAAACAACAACAACAACAACGTCAAATAAATAACAACAACAACAACAACAATAACAACAACAACAACGTGAAATAAACAACAGCAACAACAACGTCAACAACATTAACAACGTCAAATAAACAACAACAACAACGTCAAATAAACAACAACAACAACAACGTCAACAACAACAACAACGTCAAATAAACAACAACAACAACAACAACAACGTCAAATAAACAACAACAACAACAACAACAATAACGTCAAATAAACAACAACAATAATAACAATGTCAAATAAGCAACAACAACAACATCGTCAAATAAACAACAACAACAACAACAACGTCAAATAAACAACAACAACAACAACAACGTCAAATAAACAACAACAACAACAACGTCAATAACAATAACAACGTCAAGTAAATAACAACAACAACAACAACAACGCCTAATAAACAACAACAACAACAACGTCAAATAAACAACAACAACAACAACGTCAAATAAACAACAACAACATCAACAACAACAAAAACGTCAAATAAACAACAACAACAACTACGTCAAATAAACAACAACAACAACGTCAAATAAACAACAACAACAACGTCAAATAAACAATAACAACAACAACAACGTCAACAACAACAACGTCAAATAAACAACAACAACAACGTCAAATAAACAACAACAAAGTCAAATAA
>OX451739.1:473295538-473665538 GCA_948472305.1 Vicia faba
AAACTTGTTCAAATAATTCTTTGTATTTAACATAAAACAAGTACATCCAAATGGATGAAAATATAAAATGTTGGGCTTTCTGTTCTTCCACAATTCATATGGAGTCTTTTCCAGAATAGGTCTTATTGAGATTCTATTCTGAATGTAGCACGCTGTGTTTATTGCCTCTGCCCAGAAGATCTTAGTAACGTTTGTCTCATTGATCATGGTTCTGGCCATTTCTTGCAATGTTCTGTTCTTTCGTTCTACAACTCCATTTTATTGGGGAGTTCTAGGACAAGAGAAATCATGCAGAATGCCTCTGTCATTAAAGAATGACTCAAAATCTTTGTTTTCAAATTCTCCACCATGATCACTTCTGACTTTAATGATTCTAAGATCCTTTTCATTCTGAACTTGGTTACAGAAGGTAACAAACACAGAGTGTGACTCGTCCTTGTGTCTTAAGAACTTTACCCATGTCCATCTGCTATAGTCATCTACGATTACTAACCCATACTTCTTGCCACTGACTGAAGCAGTTTTAACTTGTCCAAATAAGTCAATGTGCAGAAGTTCTAATGGCTTAGAGGTAGAAACAACATTTTTAGCTTTGAAAGAAGGTTTTGCAAACTTGCCTTTCTGACATGCTTCACACAGAGCATCTGAATTGAACTTCAAATTAGGAAGTCCTCTGACCAGATTGAGTTTGTTAATCTGAGATATTCTTCTCATACTAACATGCCCCAATCTTCTGTGCCAGATCCACTGCTCGTTGTTAACAGACAGAAGACACTTTACATTCTGACTTTTCAGTTCAGAAAGTTTGATTTTATAGATGTTGTTTTTCCTCTTTCCATTAAACAGGATAGTCCCATCTTTCTGACTAACAGCTTTACATGATTTTTGATTAAAGATTATATCATAACCGTTATCACTTAATTGACTTATGGATAACAGATTATGCATTAATCCATCTACTAGCAGAACATTATTTATAGAGGGAAGATTTCCATTACCTACAGTTCCAGAGCCAATGATCTTTCCCCTCTGATTGCCTCCAAAGCCAACGTGGCCTCCAGGCTTAAGTTCCAGGCTTTGGAACATAAGCCTTCTTCCCGTCATGTGTCGCAAGCAGCCAGAGTCCAGGTACCATGACTGGTGTTTCTGATTTGCTGCTAAAGATATCTGCAACATGTATTATTTTATCCTTAGGTACCCAGATTTTCTTGGGTCCTGATTTGTTAGATTTACCAAAACTCTGGTTGAATTTTGGTTTCACAGAATACTTACTGCTAGTGTATTTAATATCATGTGTGTGACCATACACAAAATGTGAGTTCAGAGGAGTGTGTTTAATGGTTAAATCCATGACATTCTTTGGTGTAGGAACCTTACCTTGGTATCCTATTCCCTTTCTTCCGTTTCTGCTAACTTCATAGATCATTGAAGCCATTTTGCTTCTATCTATGCTTTTAGCAAGGAACTTCTGGAAACTGTGATCATACTCCTTGATGATCTCATCAGCACTGCTGGGAGTTTCAGAAATTGGTTCCTTCTGAGAGTTTTGTAAAACATTTTCTAATTTTGAAATTTTATTTCTCAGCTCAGAATTTTCCAATTAAAGACTCTCAGTCATATCAGAGTCAGATTCAATATTCCTTTTCAGGTTTCTGAATTTAACTCTAATCTGCTGGTACCTTTCCAGAATTTCATTAAGGCTTTCAGCAAGTTCAGCCTTAGTAAAATTAATTGCAAAGTCAGGAAATACCTCTTCAGTATCTGATTCTGAGTCTGATTCAGAAGCTTCACTGTCTTCTGAAATGTTGGCCATGAGAGCTATGTTTGCTCTCTCATCATCTAATTCTGAGTCAGCTTCAGACGAGTCAGAGTCATCCCATGTAGCCATGAGACTTTTCTTCTTTTCTCTTCCAAACTTCTTTTTGGGCTTTTCCCTCTGAAGCTTTGGGCAGTCACTCTTGTAGTGTCCTTGCTCATTGCACTCATAGCAGATGATGTCCTTGGTGTTTGGCTTTCTGCTTCCTGAGGAGCCTTTAGATCTTCTGTATCCAGAGGAAGAATATGTCCTTCTGTATCTGGAAGAAGACTCATTCTGATCAGATCTTATGGGATTCCTGAACTTCCTTTTCCTCTGCTTCCACAGTTGATTCACTCTTCTGGAGAGGAGAGAAAGTTCGTCTTCTTCTGATGAGGATCCATCAGATGTTTCTTCAACTGCCTGCAAAACTTTAGACTCAGATTTTTTGTTAGATTTTAATGCTAAAGGCTTACCTTGCTTCTGAGGTTCATCAGCTTCTAGCTCTATCTCATGACTTCTGAGGGAGCTGATAAGTTCCTCCAGAGAAATTTTGTTGAGATCTTTTGCTAGCTTCAGAGCTGTAACCATTGGCCTCCACTGCTTTGGTAAGCTTCTGATGATCTTCTTGACGTGATCAACAGTAGAGTATCCTTTGTCCAGAACCTTGAGACCAGCCACCAGAATTTGGAATCTTGAGAACATTGTTTCAATGGATTCACTTTCTTCCATTTTGAATGCCTCATACTTCTGAATGAGCGCAAGAGCTTTAGTTTCTTTGACCTGAATGTTGCCCTCATGCGTCATTCTGAGTGAGTCAAACATGTTCTTTGTTGTGTCCCTGTTGGAGATCTTTTCATATTCAGCATAGGAGATGGCGCTGAGAAGGATGGTTCTGGCCTTGTGGTGATTTTTGAAGTCACGCTTTTGTTGGTCAGACATTGCTTTCCTATCAATCTTCTGATCGCTTGCATTCACAGGGTGCGTGTATCCATCTGTCACCATGTCCCACAGATCAGCATCATGTGCCAGAAAGAAGCTTTCAATTCTGTCTTTCCAATAATCAAAATTTTCTCCATCAAAGACTGGAGGTTTGCCGCTGAATCTGTCTCTGTCTTCATTATTGTCATTGCTGGTGTGATGATAAGTTCCTGCCATTGTGTTTTTCTGACGCTGGATCTTGTACTGACACGGTTAAGTGTTTTAGCTCAGAACCAGGCGCTCTGATGCCAATTGAAGAAGTGAAAAACACAAGAAGGGGGGTTGAATTGTAAAAAATCTGGAAATCAATTGCAATGAACACGTTATTTTTATCCTGGTTCGTTTGATCTCAAACTACTCCAGTCCACCCGTCAAGGTGATTTCGCCTCTCTCCAACGAGGTCTTAATCCACTATATTCAACTGAATATTACAATCTGCTTTAACAACTGCTAAAGCCTTCTTGATGCAAACCACAAACCGATTTCTCAAGGAAATACTTTCTTACAAGGAATTGAAATCTAGGTGTGTGAATGTTTTCTACAAAACTGTTTATCACAACTGTGATACTACACAACTTAAGCTTATGGAAACTAGATTGCTAAAATAATTGAGTAAGGAATTTTGGAGCTTTTAGCAAACTGAGAGTGAGGAAGATGATGAATAGCTTTTTGGCGTGTAGATTGTTGTAGAGCATTAGCCAATTCAATCTTCATTGACTTGTTTATATAGCATTGGAATTAGTGTACGTTGGAGCAATAATTTTGTTTCAATGCCAATAACAAACTTTCCTTATTAAGCAGATCTTGTCTGGAATGATGTCGTTGGTAATAACTCATCTTGAATGCACAGTACCGTTGCCACTTAAGCGTGTTCTGGCTTTGGCTCATTCTGACGCTGCTTAGGTGCTGATGAACTGTTGTTGTCTTTATCAGAGTTCAGAGTGTTGAGCGCAGATCTGTTCATGAAGCTTCAGCATAAGCGTAAGTTGATCTTCTGATTCTGGTATCTGATATAACATCTTCTGATGCTGATGTTGATATCCAATATTCTGATGCTGATTATGATGTACTCTTGCTGATACCCATCAGAGTTTCTGTAAAACAGAAAGTAATTTTTAGGTAGCAAATAGTTCTTTACATGAATCACATAATTAATATATCTTTTCATTTTGTTATCATCAAAACTTAAACTTAGGGTAGTAGATTCAAACTTTGTTCTAACAATCTCCCCCTTTTTGATGATGACAAAAACTATATATTTTTTAATTGAAAATAGCGTGAAAAGTATCAGAGATAACTAAGTAATAAGTTATATCAGAATTAAGTATGAAGTTATCAAAGATAAGGGATAAGAGATAGCAGAGTTTAGATTGAAGATACTCCCCCTGAATTTATTACTTCCCTTTTTAATTCCAAGAGTTCTTCAGGATCAGATCTTTATTGACTTTCTTTGAACATCAGAATCTCAGAGCTTTGAACATCAAAATATCAGAGCTTCATATCAGAATATTAGAGCTTCAGAGCTTCAGTGTATCATAGGTGATTACCTTCTTGTACCTGTAGACTTATGCAAAAACAGAAAACATTCAAGTATGTCAGAGTGTTAGAATGTTTGAGACTTTTTGTCTCAGTAATCCGTTATTGAAAAATATCATTCTTGTTCTCCCCCTTTTTGTCAGCAATCAAAAAGTGTAAGTGATGTGCTAAAACGATCAGAGCAGAAAAACTTGTTTATATTAAAGTTCAGAGCCAGAAAAAACAGTACAAATGATATGCAAAGAAAACATTGAAAATATCATGAATGAAAAACTAAGGTTGAGGTGGAAAGCGTGTGAACAGAGTCTCCAGCATTGCCTTAATCTGATCAGCAGTTTCAGTCTGCTTGTGCACCATGCTGACTACTGTATCTATCTTGCTGTCTTGCACATACATCCTTTCCTTCATCTTCTGATCACTTTCATCCATTCTTTGCTGGAGACGAATATCATTCAGCTTCAGCTCTTCCAGAGTCTGCCTGTCCAAGGCAGCTTGAGAAACATCAAAAGCAGGAAGCTTCTGAGAGCTTTCTGCAACATCTTCAGCTTGTCTAACCTCTTCAGCTTGAATAGTCTGATCTTCTTCTTGCTGCACTTTTGAAGCTGGACGCCTCTCAGACCATGGCTCACTATCCAGAAGGAGCACTTCGTCCTGTGGCAGCTGACTTTCAACTTCCTTCAGCAGCTTGCTGAAGTTCTGCTGTGCCTGCTCATAGTTGATGTCTTGCAACTTGAGGGCTTCAACATGTACCCAGATTCTGAAGCGTGTCCAGAGTTGGTCTGAGGCAGCAGGATCAATCATTCCAGGATAAACTTTCTTTAGAGAAGCAATCCATTGCTGCAAACCTGTTTCAAAATTCACAATGCCAGAGCCAACATCTGGCTGTTTTGGTTTGGGAATGGCTATTTTGGTTTGAGATCAGCAAGACGGTCAAGGATTGTTAAATCGATGAAGGTCCTGCTGTTGTCTTCTGTAGTTTGTTTGGGAGATGGAGTGGGAGAGTCAGAAATAATAATTGGACTGTTTGGAGTTTTTGGAGTATTTGGAAGGGTAGTTTCTGGAGAGGATGGCAGCTGGGCCATGGTTACAGTTGTTCCACATGGCAGCTGAATTGCCAAGGGTTGTGGCTTAGAGGATAGAGGAGAATGAGGTTCAGGTGATGGAGTTTCAGAGTGATGAAACTCAGTTTGTGGAGGTGATGGTTGAGGTGATGGTGGATGAATTTCTGGTTGAGGAGAGGGAGGAGGAATTGCTGGTTGTGGAGAAGGAGGAGGAATTTCTGGTTGAATTTCTGGTTGTTGTGGAATTTGTGGTTCTTCTGGTATGGGTGAGAGAGGTTATTCTGGTTGAGGAGAGTGGGCAATTTCTGGATGAGTGTTTGGGTTTGTTGAGAGGTGATCAGAAACACGTTGATCAATGTCAGACAGAACTTTGTCAAGTTCTGAAGCTGTTGATGTCGTGGGTTTTGGAGTTTGGGATTTGGTGTGGGGTCTTCTGAGAGTCAGTGACTCAGAAGGGTCATCTTCTGGTTCGGTTTCATCAATAGTTTGTATGGGGATTGGAAGTTCATGTGAAGCTGGGGTTGGAATTAATGTTGGAATAGCAGAAGAATTTAAAACAGAAGCAGCAGATAAATTACCTCTTTTCTTAGGGGTCTGCTAGG
Organism: Vicia faba; assembly: GCA_948472305.1. Lineage (NCBI taxonomy): Eukaryota > Viridiplantae > Streptophyta > Magnoliopsida > Fabales > Fabaceae > Vicia > Vicia faba. The sequence goes on from OX451739.1 coordinate 473,301,514, forward strand.
ATGGTCCTTCTGAAGTGGCCTTTCTTTTCTTCATCTTCTTCAGAGAAACTTCTGGTTGTTGTTGATGCAGATCTTTGATATTCAGCTTGGGATCTGTACCATCAGCCTTGCAAGCGTCCAAGTATCTGAGAACCACAACTGGTTTTGATTCTATCTCAGAAAATAATGGAAAGTCGTTCAGTGGAACTCTTCTGCTGGTGATGTCAGCAAGAGGAGTAACGCTGGGCTCCTTTCTGATATTCTCTATCAGTTTCATTTTCTTCAGATTCTTGGCGTTCAGAGGCTTGCCAACAGTTGGTTCAATAGAACTTAATTCCTGAGCTTCTGTAAGGTGCTCTATCAGCCTAGTCTCTGTCAGAATATCTGATATTAACCTGCCAAAGGGTATCCAATCCCTCTTTGTCCTTTCTTCTTCCCTTGTCTCCTTGACGCTGGTCCTGAGGTGATTAAACAGAAGATGAGCCAAGTTGATTTTTACCTTCTGATTAATAAAATAGATCAGAAACTGCTTATCTATATTTATATAATCAGGAGAGCTTGTTGGCTTCCTGTGATTAAAGCACCCCAGAATGATCTTCGCCCATATTCTGTCCTGACCCTTTAAGTCTTTGATTTTGCTGTTGGGCACCCCATGGGTGAAAATCTGCCTTGCAATGACAGCAACGTCAGAGCATCTTTCAGCCATATCGATACAGCGGATACCACCGCCATTGTATCCAATCAATCTTGCTATGTGATCCTCAGTGATCACAATCTTCTTTCCCATTATGTAGGAGGTGACTTGATGCGTTGATGAGTACGCATGAATCCAGAACTCCTTGACCAAGACTGGGAACGTTGGTCCAACCAACCTATCAAAATATTTCTCCCATCTCTGTGCCCTAACTTCTTCTGTCAAGTCAAAACCATTTTCTTTCAGACTGGAGAAGTCAACAATCAGTTCAGACAGCACTTCCAAATTCTTCACTGGTGTAAGGAGTGTTCTGAAAGGAACTTGGTATTGTTCAGAAGAAGCTTCCTTCTGATAACCTGCAGAAATATTGCTGGAGGTTGCCATGTTCACACTTAGGGTTTTTCTGAGAAAACTGAAAAATGGGTTTCTTTTGAGAGAGATGAACACACAAGGAAAATGCAGAAAAATATTTGTAAGATTGTAAGAAACGGTAAAGGATTAATGTGAGATGTTAATGTGCTTAAATAGATTTCAAAATAATTTTTGAAAGTGTAAACGGTTTCAAGAAAGAGAAATAATTGATGATTACGTTTTTAAAACATGATTACTTTCATTTAATGCTTGCTGATTTTGGGGGATTTGAGAAAGATACTTGAAACGGTTACCAGACATGTGTCTCAATGCACCCAATCAGCGTTTTGCCTTCTCAGAAGCGTGCACGCGTTCTGCTTCAGAGATTTGCTGATGATTGGATGACACTTGTTTGATTTAGTGAGCAGCACGTCTATCCTTAAGCTGAAACGCTCAGATCTTTAAGAATAGCATCTGATACAATCTGCATGTTCTATCTTTCTGAAAAGAGATTGATCAGAAGTTCACAGTAAAACAAATACATTCTGAAGGATAATATATGGAATTAAAACATTTTCACTCTGGGAAGATTTTCATGCTGAGATGTTTCAGAATGAAATTGAACCTATCTTCAGAAAGGGGTTTAGTGAAGATATCAGCCCATTGATGGTCTGTATCAATAAATTTTAAGTTCAAAATTCCTTTCTGAATATAGTCCCTAATGAAGTGATGTTTTATTTCTATATGCTTAGCCCTAGAATGTAAAATGGGATTCTTACTTAAGCAAATAGCAGAAGTATTGTCACAGAGTATAGGGATGTTACTCTCAAAAATCTGGAAGTCTTCAAGCTGACTTTTCATCCAGAGCATTTGTGTGCTACATCCTGCTGCTGCTATGTACTCAGCTTCTGCTGTTGATAGCGCAATTGTGGATTGCCTTTTGCTGGACCAAGAGATCAGATTTTCTCCCAGAAACTGGCAGCTTCCAGAAGTACTTTTACGCTCTACTCTGTCTCCAGCAAAGTCAGCATCACAGTAGCCTACTAAGCTGTAATCACTAGATTTTCTATAAAATAAACCCAGATTAGTAGTACCTTTCAGATACTTGAAAATTCGCTTAACAGCTGTTAAGTGAGATTCTCTAGGATCTGATTGGAATCTAGCACAAATACATACGCTGAATAAGATATCAGGTCTTGAAGCAGTCAGATAAAGGAGAGAACCAATCATACCTCTGTAGACCTTCTGTTCTACCTTTTTGCTTACCTCTTCTCTTTCCAGAATGCACGCGGGATGCATTGGAATCTTTGATGGCTTACATTCTGAGAGGTCAAATTTCTTCAGAAGATCTCTGACATATTTGCTCTGATGAATGTAAGTTCCCTCTGGAGTTTGATTGATCTGAATTCCTAGAAATAATTTCAGTCCCCCCATGAGGCTCATCTCAAATTCTGCCTGCATACACTTAGAAAATTTTCTTCCAAGAGAAGGATTAGTAGATCCAAAAATAATATCATCAACATAAATTTGACAGACTAAAATGTCATTCTTAACTGACTTACAGAATAAGGTAGTGTCCACCTTCCCTCTGGTGAATTCATTTTCTAACATAAAGTTACTTAGTTTTTCATACCAAGCTCTGGGAGCTTGTTTCAGACCATATAGTGACTTCTTTAGTTTGAAAACATGTTCTGGATGTTTTGTATTTTCAAAACCAGGGGGTTGGTGCACATAAACCTCTTCTTCTATATAACCATTTAAGAATTCACTCTTGACATCCATCTGATACAGAGTGATGCCTCTATTAACAGCAAATGAAATTAAAAGTCTGATAGATTCTAACCTGGCGACTGGAGCAAAGGTTTCTGTATAGTCTATTCCCTCTTTCTGACTATAACCTTGTGCTACCAGTCATGCTTTGTTTCTGATGACTTCACCTTGTTCATTTAGCTTGTTTCTGAACACCCATCTTGTTCCAATGATGTTGAATCCTTTTGGTCTGGGAACAAGATCCCATACGTCATTTCTGGTGAATTGATTCAGCTCTTCTTGCATTGCTAGAATCCAGTCGTTGTCTAGAAGTGCTTCATCAATAGAAGAAGGTTCAATCAGAGACACAAGTCCCATGAGGGATTCTTCAGAGTTTCCGAAGCTTACTCTTGTTCTGATTGGATCTTCCTTTCTTCCTAAGATAGTTTCTTCTAGGTGATCCAAGATGCTTCTGAGTAGTCTCTTCTGAGGTTGATCAGCAGCTGTTGTAGGATTGCTAGCAGGGCTCCTTTCAGATGTTGAAGGGGTGTCTGTGTTGAGAGCTTCTGATGACTTGTCTTCAGAACCTGTAAATTCAATTTCCATACCTGCAAAAACTTCATTCTGCTTTGACTTTTCATATTCAAGCTTATCATCAAAACGAACACTGATTGATTCTTCCACAATCTGTGTTTCTGTATTGTATACTCTGTAACCTCTTGAGCGTTCAGAGTATCCTAACATAATACACTTCTGTGCTTTAGAGTCAAACTTGTTCAAATAATTCTTTGTATTTAACATAAAACAAGTACATCCAAATGGATGAAAATATAAAATGTTGGGCTTTCTGTTCTTCCACAATTCATATGGAGTCTTTTCCAGAATAGGTCTTATTGAGATTCTATTCTGAATGTAGCACGCTGTGTTTATTTCCTCTGCCCAGAAGATCTTTGTAACGTTTGTCTCATTGATCATGGTTCTGGCCATTTCTTGCAATGTTCTGTTCTTTCATTCTACAACTCCATTTTGTTGGGGAGTTCTAGGACAAGAGAAATCATGCAGAATGCCTCTGTCATTAAAGAATGACTCAAAATCTTTGTTTTCAAATTCTCCACCATGATCACTTCTGACTTTAATGATTCTAAGATCCTTTTCATTCTGAACTTGGTTACAGAAGGTAACAAACACAGAGTGTGACTCGTCCTTGTGTCTTAAGAACTTTACCCATGTCCATCTGCTATAGTCATCTACGATTACTAACCCATACTTCTTGCCACTGACTAAAGCAGTTTTAACTTGTCCAAATAAGTCAATGTGCAGAAGTTCTAATGGCTTAGAGGTAGAAACAACATTTTTAGCTTTGAAAGAAGGTTTTGCAAACTTGCCTTTCTGACATGCTTCACACAGAGCATCTGAATTGAACTTCAAATTAGGAAGTCCTCTGACCAGATTGATTTTGTTAATCTGAGATATTCTTCTCATACTAACATGCCCCAATCTTCTGTGCCAGATCCACTGCTCGTTGTTAACAGACAGAAGACACTTTACATTCTGACTTTTCAGTTCAGAAAGTTTGATTTTATAGATGTTGTTTTTCCTCTTTCCATTAAACAGGATAGTCCCATCTTTCTGACTAACAGCTTTACATGATTTTTTATTAAAGATTATATCATAACCGTTATCACTTAATTGACTTATGGATAACAGATTATGCATTAATCCATCTACTAGCAGAACATTATTTATATAGGGAAGATTTCCATTACCTACAGTCCCAGAGCCAATGATCTTTCCCCTCTGATTGCCTCCAAAGCCAACGTGGCCTCCAGGCTTAAGTTCCAGGCTTTGGAACATATGCCTTCTTCCCGTCATGTGTCGCGAGCAGCCAGAGTCCAGGTACCATGACTGGTGTTTTTGATTTGCTGCTAAAGATATCTGCAACATGTATTATTTTATCCTTAGGTACCCAGATTTTCTTGGGTCCTGATTTGTTAGATTTACCAAAACTCTGGTTGAATTTTGGTTTCACAGAATACTTACTGCTAGTGTATTTAATATCATGTGTGTGACCATACACAAAATGTGAGTTCAGAGGAGTGTGTTTAATGGTTAAATCTATGACATTCTTTGGTGTAGGAACCTTACCTTGGTATCCTATTCCCTTTCTGCCGTTTCTGCTAACTCCATAGATCATTGAAGCCATTTTGCTTCTATCTATGCTTTTAGCAAGGAACTTCTGGAAACTGTGATCATACTCCTTGATGATCTCATCAGCACTGCTGGGAGTTTCAGAAATTGGTTCCTTCTGAGAGTTTTGTAAAACATTTTCTAATTTTGAAATTTTATTTCTCAGCTCAGAATTTTCCAATTTAAGACTCTCAGTCTTATCAGAGTCAAATTCAAGATTCCTTTTCAGGTTTCTGAATTTAACTCTAATCTGCTGGTACCTTTCCAGAATTTCATTAAGGCTTTCAGCAAGTTCAGCCTTAGTAAAATTAATTGCAAAGTCAGGAAATACCTCTTCAGTATCTGATTCTGAGTCTGATTCAGAAGCTTCACTGTCTTCTGAAATGTTGGCCATGAGAGCTATGTTTGCTCTCTCATCATCTGATTCTGAGTCAGCTTCAGACGAGGCAGAGTCATCCCATGTAGCCATGAGACTTTTCTTCTTTTCTCTTCCAAACTTCTTTTTGGGCTTTTCCCTCTAAAGCTTTGGGCAGTCACTCTTGTAGTGTCATTGCTCATTGCACTCATAGCAGATGATGTCCTTGGTGTTTGGCTTTCTGCTTCCTGAGGAGCCTTCAGATCTTCTGTATCCAGAGGAAGAATCTGTCCTTCTGTATCTGGAAGAAGACTCATTCTGATCAGATATTCTGGGATTCCTGAACTTCCTTTGCCTCTGCTTCCACAGTTGATTCACTCTTCTGGAGAGGAGAGAAAGTTCGTCTTCTTCTGATGAGGATCCATCAGATGTTTCTTCAACTGCCTGCAAAACTTTAGACTCAGATTTTTTGTTAGATTTTAATGCTAAAGGCTTACCTTGCTTCTGAGGTTCATCAGCTTCTAGCTCTATCTCATGACTTTTGAGGGAGCTGATAAGTTCTTCCAGAGAAATTTTGTTGAGATCTTTTGCTAGCTTCAGAGCTGTAACCATTGGCCTCCACTGCTTTGGTAAGCTTCTGATGATCTTCTTGACGTGATCAACAGTAGAGTATCCTTTGTCTAGAACCTTGAGACCAGCCACCAGAATTTGGAATCTTGAGAACATTGTTTCAATGGATTCACTTTCTTCCATTTTGAATGCCTCATACTTCTGAATGAGCGCAAGAGCTTTAGTTTCTTTGACCTGAATGTTGCCCTCATGCGTCATTCTGAGTGAGTCAAACATGTTCTTTGCTGTGTCCCTGTTGGAGATCTTTTCATATTCAGCATAGGAGATGGCGCTGAGAAGGATGGTTCTGGCCTTGTGGTGATTTTTGAAGTCACGCTTTTGTTGGTCAGACATTGCTTTCCTATCAATCTTCTGATCGCTTGCATTCACAGGGTGCGTGTATCCATCTGTCACCATGTCCCACAGATCAGCATCATGTGCCAGAAAGAAGCTTTCAATTCTGTCTTTCCAGTAATCAAAATTTTCTCAATCAAAGACTGGAGGTTTGCCGCTGAATCTGTCTCTGTCTTCATTGTTGTCATTGCTGGTGTGATGATAAGTTCCTGCCATTGTGTTTTTCTGACGCTGGATCTTGTACTAACACGGTTAAGTGTTTTAGCTCAGAACCAGGCGCTCTGATGCCAATTGAAGAAGTGAAAAACACAAGAAGGGGGGTTGAATTGTAAAAAACTGGAAATCAATTGCAATGAACACAGTATTTTTATCCTGGTTCGTTTGATCTCAAACTACTCCAGTCCACCCGTCAAGGTGATTTCGCCTCTCTCCAACGAGGTCTTAATCCACTATATTCAACTGAATATTACAATCTGCTTTAACAACTGCTAAAGCCTTCTTGATGCAAACCACAAACCGGTTTCTCAAGGAAATACTTTCTTACAAGGAATTGAAATCTAGGTGTGTGAATGTTTTCTACAAAACTGTTTATCACAACTGTGATACTACACAACTTAAGCTTATGGAAACTAGATTGCTAAAATAATTGAGTAAGGAATTTTGGAGCTTTTAGCAAACTGAGAGTGAGGAAGATGATGAATAGCTTTTTGGCGTGTAGATTGTTGTAGAGCATTAGCTAATTCAATCTTCATTAACTTGTTTATATAGCATTGGAATTAGTGTACGTTGGAGCAATAATTCTGTTTCAATGCCAATAACAATCTTTCCTTATTAAGCAGATCTTGTCTGGAATGATGCCGTTGGTAATAACTCATCTTGAATGCACAGTACCGTTGCCACTTAAGCGTGTTCTGGCTTTGGCTCATTCTGACGCTGCTTAGGTGCTGATGAACTGTTGTTGTCTTTATCAGAGTTCAGAGTGTTGAGCGCAGATCTGTTCATGAAGCTTCAGCATATGCGTAAGTTGATCTTCTGATTCTGGTATCTGATATAACATCTTCTAATGCTGATGTTGATATCCAATATTCTGATGCTGATTATGATGTACTCTTGCTGATACCCATCAGAGTTTCTGTAAAACAGAAAGTAATTTTTAGGTAGCAAATAGTTCTTTACATGAATCACATAATTAATATATCTTTTCATTTTTTTATCATCAAAACTTAAACTTAGGGTAGTAGATTCAAACTTTGTTCTAACAAAGAGGCCTACAAAGCAAGATTATGCAGCATAGTTGTGAGATTGGATCATGTGTTCATCAAGAACAAGACTTGTAATTCAAGAATGGATGCCTAACTTCTTCTCTTCGATTCTCCTAGATCAAGTGATATCTTCAAGTTCCTGGACATTTTGGAAAGCTTAAAACATTGTATACAACCTTCATGTTGACCACTTTGGCTAAATCATCTTGAAACTAAGTGAAAATTGGTCAAGAAGTTAGGTCAAAAATCTGCTTAAACTAGTTGAAACTTTAACTTAGTGTTTTATGAAAAATGTCATGACTTCATGAGCCTATATCTTCAAATATAAGAATTTTTAGGATATCAAACCTATGATGCAAAGTTGTAGAGTTCATCAAGATCTACAACTTTCATGTTGAAATTTTTTCTTGAATCATCTTGCATCTTGGTGAAAAATTGTCATGAATTATTGAAATTATCAAGGTTAAAAATACTTAGAAATTTTCTAAGTATTGAAAACTTTGACTTTTTATGGTCTTTCTTGACTTTATTGATTATTGATGATCAATTTTGATATTTTTGAGTATCTTGATGAATCTTGACCTTTGAAATTCAATGTTGACCAAAAAGTCAAAGTTTGACTTTTTGTGTATCAGTTGACTTTTCATCAGTTGATTAAATTTCAACTATCAATCCAATGATCTTGAGAAGTGATTTGAGCCATGAAATTAGGTCAAGGTATTGTGTTTGAATCATTAAGATCATGCTTCAAGCCATTAGGTCATGTACTAGGTTAAAAGTCAATGATCAGTCATTCTTAGTCAAAACCCTAATTTTGACCATTTTGCCCTTTTGATGATTTGAATGTTTTTCTTGAGGAATTGTGATCAACCCTTGATCAATTGATGAATATGACTTCAAAATATTTATGTTGGCCAAAAATATTGAAGTTTGACTATAGTTTGACCATAATTGACTTTTTACCCAATACAACTGATTTTGAGTCATCTGAGCAATTGATTGAGAAATTTCAAGATGCAAGACTTGAAACTTGGCATGAGCATTCTTGGAAGTATATAATGAACCATGAAGTCATTTGATGTATTATAAGTCCAAATTTCCTTGTGATAACCAAAACCCTAATTTGTGGTCTCAGTGCTTAGGAAGTGAGCTTGTCTGATCAAGTCTTTAGAATCCTTGAGCATTTGAGATCCTTTGTGAGAAATGTCTTGAGAAAAGAGAGGGAAAATTTTGGGGTACAACAGCTGCCTCTGTTCAATCTTCTTAAACCTGAAGAGTTAGATTGGCATGTTCGCCATTCGTGACTTGAAGGTAGAAGATGATTGAACACTTAAGTGCCCAGAAATTTGGACTTGTTATTGCATGAAGTGAACGGTTTATTGATTATCGGGAATGGGCTTAAAGATGCCATTTGGAAAGATAATGGAGAGTTATTGGAGATGGGCTTATAGATGCCATCCAAATATGATTGCTGATAGAATTTAGACTAAGTATAAGCTTGACTTCAACCGGAAGAAGCATCAGAATAAATCTTGAGTCGATTTAAACCAAGCCAGGAGATGGCTATGTTTGTCTTTGACTGGATAAGAATCAGAATAAATATGAACCAAAAAAGTGTCCACCGGAAAAGAATCAGAATAAATCTTTAGGCGATTTAAGATGAAACAACATATGTCTTGTATTTGTCTTTAACTGGATAAGAATTAGAATAAATCTGAACCAGAAAAAGTGTCTACCGGAAAAGAATCAGAATAAATCTTTAGGAGATTTAAGCTAAACCAGCAGATGTCTTGTATTTGTCTTTAACTGGATAAGAATCAGAATAAATCTAAACCAAAAAAGGTGTCTACCAGGAAAGAATCAGAATAAATCTTTAGGAGATTTAAGTTGAACCAGCAGATGTCTTGTGTTTGCCTTTAAGTGGATAAGAATCAGAATAAATATGAACCAGAAAAAGTGTCTACTGGAAAAGAATCAGAATAAATCTTTAGGCAATTTAAGCTGAACCAGCAGATGTCTTGTATTTGTCTTTAACTGGATAAGAATCAGAATAAATCTGAACCAGAAAAAGTGTCTACCGGGAAAGAATCAGAATAAATCTTTAGGAAATTTAAGTTGAACCAGTAGATGTCTTGTGTTTGCCTTTAACCAGATAAGAATCGGAATAAATCTGAACCAGAAAAAGTGTCTACTGGAAAAGAATCATAATAAATCTTTAGGCGATTTAAGATGAACCAACAAATGTCTTGTTTTGGAATGACCCTATGAGGAAATTGCTTAAATATCCCTTTGTCAAATGTAGCCTTTGAGAAGACTGTTGGGTCATATCAGTAGTTGGTGACGCCTGTCTGTTAATTGACCTTTTCCTGAAAAGGTAAAAAGTTAGCTGTATGCAATGCCATGATGTATGAAATGCATTGTATAATGATGTTCTCAAAATAAATGAGATTGTACTATATGCGTTTCGTATGCATATGCCATGATATTCGTAAATGATGTGAGATGTATTAAAGTGTATCTTTGTCGAGGAAAATAAATCCCTGACTTATTGATGGCGGATGAAGAGTGTGTGTATCTGATGACACACAAATACGTGATATTTCTGGCTTGATATACACCAAATATTTCTCATACTTTAGTTTGAATTAAATCATTTTATAAGTATTATGCATGTATTTTTCTAGTTTTGCAGATATGCACTGAGCCGAACACTTTTGAAGAAATGAAGAAAAAAGGGTGCAAAAAGTAGTAAAAGAGCCTAAGGAGAAGAAACCAGCCCAAAAGCCCATTATAAGTGTGAGCACGTGGCCCACAAGCAACCAAGCCCTGGCGACCGTCAAGGGGACGTGACGAACGTCACGCTCCATGAAGACCAAGTGACGATAGTCACTTGCGTGTGACGAACGTCACAGCCTATCACCCCACTTTCTCCTCATCCAACGGACAGAAACACGTTCAAAGGTTAATCCAACGAGTTCCTACATTCTCTCACCCACTCAGTCAAAAGAGCAACGAACGTGACAATTAAATGGCCTATTATTTCTCAAGGAAGAAAAGTGAACCGTTCCTACATTTTCGAGAGCAACGAATCAAGCAAGCACTATAAATAGAGCCTGAGACCACAGTAGAAAGGGTCCTTCTTTTTGGGGAGAAAGTTTAGAGATTTTTTTAAGCAGATATTATTTTCAGCAGAATATTATTTTCAGCATTATTTCTTTTCAGCATTATTTTCTTTTCCCAGTTATTTCTTTCCAGCATTATTCTTTCAGCATTATTTGCTTCTGTACGGTTAAATATATTCTCCGATCGAAGCAAAGCCTACAATTTGTGCAGGAGTGCTTCTGTCTTCAGAGTTATTACCAGGTTTATGTTTACAAATTCTTATTGCTTATTAATTAATATAATTATGTTTATTTGTGTTTGTCCTTTATATTATTCTGCGATTTGGTTTAATATTATGTCAGGCTAGAAATCCTATACCGGTATGTAAAGTCAATCAACCGAGGGAACGAGTAACTTAGTCGGGACTATTTTTACTACGAAACTTTCTTTTCTGGCCTAAGTTACTATTTTTCAAATCATTAAATTGTTTTGTTACGGAAGTAAAAAACAGATAGAGGTTAGGGTCAACAAAGCGGAAGTTTGAGATCTTTTAACTGGACAGTAGTAATTAGGCATTGGCTTAAAATACAGCGGAAGCACTTTAAAGTTAATTAAGATTTTGTTTAGTTTCCAAAAAGTGTTTTTAACTCCTGCGGGATGGCGGAAGCGTACGTTAGGACTTAACTGCATAGCCTAGATCAACAAAACGACAGTGTGAGACGAGGGTTTTTAAACTAGATAGGTTTTACTGAAAACTGTTTTGAAAATATAAAGAAGCCCGACAGGTCACTAGTTCCCGAGGTAAGACTGTTGCATACTGGTAATTAAGCTCATTGATTATTAAAATACAACTTAATTTAGCGATTAGTTTCCCTACAACCCAAATCAAATATTCATTAGCTTTAGATTTACATAGTAACAATAGAAAACGGTAGATCGATTCATCAGTCTCTGTGGTTCGATATCTTTTAAAACTACTCGACAAGACTGTGCACTTTCAGTCCGAATCATTGGATACATAAGTACAAATCCCACGATCAAGTTTTTGGCACCGTTGCCGGGGGCTGATTTAAGTCGATATTGCTACTCTTTTGTTACGCAGTAGAGACTAGAGCAAAAACTTCTCTCTTTCCTTTTCTATCTCTATTTCTTTTCTTATCTTCTCTAATTTTGTATGCCAAACACTCGTTCGCAAGACGAGCCGTTATACATACAAATCAATGATATCGAGCGTTATCTCAGACTTAGACGCCGCATTCAAGAGTATCATCTCTTACATAACACTCAACCTCGTCAATCACTCGAACCTCCTATTTCTCCACCAACCGAAGAAATGGCTGCAAATCCTGCTCCGCGCCCACTCAAATCCTATGCCATACCCTCACAAGATGAACCACATAATAGCATTGCTGCTCCTCCGATCGAGGCTAACAACTTTGAACTGAAACCCTCTTTGTTATCCGCTGTGCAACAAAACCAGTTCTCTGGTGGGTCGATGGAAGACCCTAATCTTCATCTATCAATATTCCTACAGTACGCAGATACAATCAAGAACAATGGGGTCAGTCAAGAAGCAATAAGACTTCGTCTCTTCCCTTTCTCTCTAAGAGACAGAGCAAGAGCTTGGCTCCAATCTCTACCCGCAAACTCAGTCACTACATGGGACGAGCTGAAGAAAGTTTTTCTTGCGAGATATTTTCTACCAAGCAAAACAGCTATGCTAAGATCTCAGATAAGCGATTTTAGACAAAAGGAGAACGAATCCCTTTTCGATGCTTGGGAAAGATACAAAGATATGATGAGACAATGCCCACATCATGGCCTGGAAGAATGGTTGATTATCCACACCTTCTATAATGGTCTCCTCTAAATACAAGATTAACAATAGACGCTGCCGCAGGTGGTGCACTTATGGACAAATCCTACACCGCTGCCTATGCTCTAATCGAAAGTATGGCCCAAAGCCACTATCAGTGGGGAAGTGAAAGAGGACACGCAGACAAAGGTACTACAGAGAAAGCACCGACAAAAGGAGGAATGTATGAGATAAGCGACCTAGACAATGTCCATGCTAAGGTAGATTCCCTCACCCTAAAGATTGATAATTTGACCGCAATACCTCCAGCCACCGTGGCTGCTATAACTCCCAGTTGCGAAATATGCAGAGTACCTGGACATCTAGTCACGGAATGTAAGATCTTGGCAGGAACTCCAGCTGACCAAGTGAATTATGCTCAAGGAAACCCTTACTCAAACACGTACAACCCTGGATGGAAAAATCACCCAAATTCTCACATAAAAACCCCAATGCGTTGTATGCTCCAAACCAAGCACCTGCCGTATCACCTGGATATCAGAAAGCCCCTGCAAATGCTCCTAGTGCACCTAAAAAATCAAACTTAGAACTGATGATGGAGAACTTCATAGCTACTCAAGCGCAAACAAATAAAGACGTCCAAAATCAAAACATACACACTAATGAGCAGATAAAACAATTAGCAAACAAAATAGATGCTTTGGCCACCCACAATAAAATGTTAGAAACCCAAATATCTCAAGTGGCTCAACAACAAGCACCTACAGCCGCACCGGCTGATACATTTACCGGTCAACCACAACCTAACCCAAAGGGGCATGCTCATGCCATCATATTAAGGAGTGGAACCGAGTTAGATGGACCGCCAGACCCAAGACTATCAAATCAAAGTATGTATCAAAAGGCTGAAACATCAACTGAGAAGGAGAATCAACCAGAGAAACCAGAGGTAGACAAAGAAGATAAAGGAGGAGAGGCCAAAGAAAAAGAAAAACCTTATGTGCCTCCACCGCCTTATAAACCCAAAATCCCTTTTCCTGGTAGATTAGCCAAACCCAAGAATGTAGGGCAATTTAAAAAATTCGTAGAACTTCTGAAACAACTCAATATAGCAATTCCTTTCACAGAAGCTATAACTCAAATGCCCTCCTATGCCAAATTACTCAAGGAAATCTTATCTAACAAGAAAAAGCTAGAAGATAACGAAACGATAACGCTTACAACAGAATGTAGCGCGATTATCCAGAACAAGATGCCTCCTAAGCTGAAAGACCCTATAAGTTTCTCTATACCATGCCATATAGGTAAGTTTGTCATAGACAAATCCCTATGTGATCTAGGCGCTAGTATTAGCGTTATGCCTTTATCCATATGCAACAAACTGGAAATGGGTGAACTAAGACCGACAAAGATGTCAGTTCAATTAGCGAATCGCTCCATCAAATACCCAGTAGGAATCTTAGAAAATGTTCCCGTACGAATAGGTCAATTCTACATCCCTACAGATTTCATAATCATGGATATAAGAGAAGACGAAAGCACACCTATCATCTTAGAAAGACCATTCTTAGCCACAGCTGGAGCTATCATAGATGTAAAAAAGGGCAAACTAACCTTTGAAGTAGGTGAAGAGAAAGTTGAATTTATTCTAACACAATTCTTACAAGTGCCCGCCATAGATGACACATGTTATCTGGTGGACATCATGGACGAATGCGTAAGAGAAATTGAATGGGAACCAATACCTTGTTCCGAAACCATGAAGATTCCCACACCTCTTATATTCGAAGATAACGAATGGTGTTCTGAATACCGAGACGACAATCTGAGTGAATGCTTAGCTCTTACACCCGATCACATGCCTTGTCCAAGAAAACCGGCATTGGATCTTAAGCCATTACCTAAGACCCTCAGATATGAATTCCTTGACACCGAGTTAAAGTGACCTATAATTATCAACGCGGACTTAGGACAACAAGAAACAGACAAATTATTACAAGTCTTAAGAAAATATCCCTCCGCGTTAGGATATAACATTACAGATCTCAAAGGAATAAGCCCTTCCATATGCATGCATCGTATTATGCTGAAGAACGACTGCAAATCTTCTAGAGAACATCAACAAATAATTAACCCAATATGGAGCACCGTAGTTAAAGATGAAGTTAAAAAACTTTTGAACGCTGGAATCATATACCCCATTTCCAATAGTCAATGGGTAAGCCCAGTCCACTGTGTACCAAAGAAAGGTGGTATAACGGTAACAACAAACAAAGCAGGCGAAGCTGTAGCGGAACGAACTATAAGTGGAGCTAGAATGTGTATTGACTATAGGAAGCTAAACAAGGCCACTCGAAAGGACCATTTCCCTCTACCATTCATTGATCAAATGCTTGAACGATTAGCTAAGCACTCACATTACTGTTATCTAGACGGTTACTCCAGATTCTTTCAAATCCCTATTCACCCCGGTGACCAAGAGGAAACAACATTCACATGTCCTTATGGAACTTTCGCCTACCGACGAATGCCGTTTGGATTATGTAATGCTCCCGCCACGTTTCAGAGATGCATGATGGAAATCTTTGCTAATTTCATAGACAACATTATGGAGGTCTTTATGGACGACTTCTCTGTATGTGGAGAGAGTTTTGAAGATTGTCTGGTGAATTTGGAGAAAGTTTTGGAGAGATGCGTAAAAGTTAACCTCGTTCTGAATTGGGAAAAGTGCCACTTTATGGTCAAACAAGGAATCGTACTAGGACACGTTGTGTCCGAAAAGGGGATTAAAGTCGATAAAGCTAAGATTGAAGTCATAGAAAACTTGCAACCCCCTAAAACAGTAAGAGAAATACGCAGTTTCTTAGGACACGTCGGTTTCTACCGACGATTCATCAAAGATTTCTCGCAAATATCAAAACCTCTAACCACCCTCCTTATGAAAGACGTTGAATTTGATTTTGATGACAAATGCTTAAAAGCATTTAACCAACTAAAAACAGCTCTTGTATCCGCACCAATCATGCAACCACACGATTGGAGACTTCCATTTGAAATCATGTGTGATGCAAGTGATTACGCCGTAGGTGCAGTCCAGAGACAACGAAGAGATAAGAAGCTTCATGCGATATATTATGCTAGTAGAACCTTGGACCCTGCACAGATGAATTATGCAACAACGGAAAAAGAACTTTTAGCCGTAGTCTTCGCACTAGACAAATTTCGCTCCTACCTCGTAGGCGCAAAAATAATCATCTATACAGACCACGCAGCTATTAGATATTTCTTAACCAAGCAAGACTCAAAGCCGAGACTTTTGAGATGGATTCTGCTTCTACAAGAGTTCGATCTAGAAATTAAAGACAAAAAAAGGTATCTAAAACGTGGTAGCCGACCATTTATCTCGAATGGAACAACTGAAACCAGAAGAAGTACCTATTAACGATGACTTCCCGTATGAACGTCTGATGGCTCAGATGGACTTAGGAGAAGCCAGAAAAGAACCGCCTGAATCAAATCCAAATCAACTGCTCTTAGGACTTGACACACAAGCTGCTAACAATGATTCACGAGAAAGCCAAGACCAAATAAATAATGCTACACAAGAAGCCGTGGTCTCTATCCAAACCATACCATGGTATACGGACATAGCAAATTACTTAGCTGCCAAAATCCTACCCCATGATATGACTTATCAACAGAAGAAGAAATTCTTTCACGATTTGAAACATTACTTTTGGGATGAACCTTTACTATTCAAAAGGAGTGCAGGCGGTATTTTCCGAAGATGCGTCCCGGAAAACGAAATAGAAAGCATTATTTCTCATTGTCATGATGCCCCTTACGGAGGTCATGCAAACACATCAAAGACATGTGCCAAAATTTTGCAGTCTGGATTCTACTGGCCAAATTTGTGGAAAGATGTGCACACATCCATCCTAAACTGCGACCGATGCCAACGCACCGGAAATATATCCAGACGCGATGAGATGCCTCAGACTGGCATCCTACAAGTGGAAGTCTTTGATGTATGGGGAATCGACTTCATGGGACCATTTCCATCCTCATTCAGAAACAAATATATACTCGTGGCTGTAGATTACGTTTCAAAATGGATTGAAGCAATAGATTCTCCAACAAATGATACTAGAGTCGTGATTAAACTCTTCAAAACCATTATATTCCCAAGGTTTGGTGTACCTAAACAAGTTATAAGCGACGGTGGCTCCCACTTCATATCACGAATATTTGATAAACTCCTAACCAAATATGGGGTGAGGCACCGCGTCGCAACACCATACCACCCCCAAACAAGCGGACAGGTGGAAGTCTCAAATTGAGAAATAAAACAAATACTGGAAAAAACTGTTGTCACTTCAAGAAAGGATTGGTCAGCTAAGTTACCTGACGCATTATGGGCCTACAGGACGACATTCAAGACACTGATAGGTACAACACCCTTTAAACTCATATATGGAAGATCATGCCACCTGCTAGTGGAAATAGAACACAAAGCTTACTGGGAAATTAAAACTTTAAACCTAAGCTACACTGCGGCAGGAGAGAAAAGGATCCTCGACATAAATGAATTAGAAGAACTAAGATTAGATGCATATGAAAATGCAAGGATCTACAAAGAAAGGACAAAAAAATGGAATGACAAACGTATCTCAAGAAAAGAATTCAATGAAGGTGATGTAGTACTCCTATTCAACTCTCGTCTGAAACTGTTCCCTGGAAAACTCTGTTCACGATGGTCTGGACCATTCGAAGTAACCAAAGTTTTCCCCAGTGGTGCCATAGAAATCAAAGGAAAATCCATGAATCCATTCTTAGTAAACGGCCAACGCCTAAAGCATTATTACAGCGTCGAAAATAAGGATTACACCGCGAGCTTAACGCTATTAGAGCTACCGCACGAATTTGAAAACTAATTCACGTCTAACAACAAATGTCAAGCTAACGACATTAAACAAGCGCTTTGTGGGAGGCAACCCACAATTTTTTATTTTTTTATTATTATCTCTCAAATATCTTTATCTTTTATTTATTTTTATTTTTTCATTTCTGCATTCTGATTTTTACTATCCGTTTTTTTCCTTTTCTTTCTTTCTCCCACAACATATTTTACTCATTTGCACTTTTCTTTTCCAAATTTTAGTACCGATTCACAGGAAGCTACAAGCTAAAATTCATGGATACTATCATTTTTGCCTCGGAGACTCAGAGAGACGATATGAGATTCTGGCTCAGCGCCAGATGAGTATGACCACGTATGTGCATGATCCCACCTTGACAGCCTTAGAAATCAGGGAAAGTGTCTATTTCATGTTTAACCAGATAGGATGGGAGGGGTTCCTAGCCCATAAACACCCTACACACCAACGCCTCACCTTGGAGTTCTTGAGCTCCCTCATCTATAAACCCACACAAGGCTTAGGGCGTAGTAGAGGTCAGATGTCCTTTAGATTATTCGGTTTCACCCACCAGTTTACAGTTTGCAGTCTAGCTCAGGTGCTAGGATTCCCTAGCTCTTTAGACGCCCACATGGAAACCCAGGCGGATGAGTACCTCAACTTTGAGCTTAATCACTTTTGGAGAGACATAGCGGGCCAATATCCCGAGGACCCCGACCACCTTGATGCCACCGAGATTCATAACCCTGCTATTCGGTATTTCCATCACATTTTAGCTTTCACATTTTTTGGAAAACCTATTAATCAACTCTCGGTTTCTAGGGATGAGTTGTTCATCATTTACTGTGCTTTTCATACCAGACCAGTCATTGGCGCATCATTCATGATCGCCAACATGTCAACTATAGCTCAGTGTACCCATGGCCCCATCTGTGTCGGCGGGCTAGTCACTATGATAGCCGAGGCCCTATCCCTACGGTCATCTCTGTCGCGCCTTACACCATACGCCAGATATTATACCATGGACATCCCTTTTTTCTTTAACATTTCTTTGATTGGTAACCTCAACCCACCTCACTTTCAGCTGCTTGTCCAACGTAACCCTGTCTATTGCTTTAAATTACCTAGCCCCGAGCATACCAGTGTCTATACCAAGACAAATTGGCTATATCCCCTAGAGAAGACAGACGAACACGACCCTGAGAGGGAGGAGAGCGACCCATATACACCCACAGGTTACCACGATTATACACCTTTAGATTACCCTACACTACCCCTTGTTACTACAACTGATGACATGCCCATACCTGATCATGCACATACGATCAAGACTCTGCAGACAGATGTTACCACACTCCGAGGCGAGCTCGACACTATTAAAGATAATGTCAGCACACTTCGGCGTGACTTCTTTCATTTCATGGACGTCGTCACAGAGCAGTTTGACCATATTTATCAACATCTGCACGCTTCTGCACCACCTCCAGGAGGCCCTCATGCTTGATAGTTTTTTCTGTATCGCCCCAGTGAGGACACTGTTTGTTCTTAGTAAGGGGGGGGGGGGGTCATTGTTTTTCATTATTATTATTCTCAAACTCATTATGGTTTTAATTATTTTTGAATAATATATTACTTTTCGGTCCTAAAATTTTATCCATATCCATTTTATTTATTTCTATTTACAAAGTATGCATTCATTTTTTGCAATTTCCGTTATTATTTTCATTTGTTCTTAATTTCTATTTTTATTATCATCTGTTTTTTATTTTATTTTTGTTACCATCTTTATTTGCTCCTTATTTACCATATCATTTTTCCAACTATACAATATGCTACTAATCCCTTGCAATACACTTCTCAAAATTGAAATTAATTAATTACTTTAGTGGAGCACGCATTCAAAGCAGTCAAAGAGACCAACATGACCTGACTCTGACGAACGTCAGTATGCATGTAACGAACGTCAGGGAGTGTCTTTGACTCTGACGAGCGTCAGAGAGAACGTGACGGGCGGCAGGCATTGTCCCCCACATTTTTCAATCCCGTGACTGTTGATAGCATTGATGCACGAAAAATTTATTTTAAAATCCCATCACCCCATTTACTCCACTCACCCATAACTTCCATAACCTCCCAAATTTCAAAATTCTCCCATAAACACCATTAAATTTCCTACTCCACAAAACCATCTATATAAACCCTCCCCTTCCATCCTTAGTTTCATCACTACCACTCCTTTTCCATCTCTCTACCACATATACATTTTTTTTCTATCAAGTTCAACACTCATGGCCAACCAACCCGAACCCGACATGCGACATCTCGTGCTCCGACAAGGAGAAGCCGGTGAGCTGCAAAAAGAGAGGTACATAAAATTCCATCACCGAGGGCTAACATCAACACGGTTCGTCGACAAAATTTGCTTGCAAGAATTAGGCCTGCAACCTCATATGGAAGGCTTGCTGAATAAAGCAGGCCTAAGCTTTATTAGCACGATGAACACACCAACTTACGAAGCTCTCACGTTGGAATTCTTGAGTTCCTACGCATATCACACCCGAGAAGATGCAGACGCACACCTAACGGGAGCCGCTTATTTTCGGATGTTCAACCGAGAGTACCAACTCAACCATGAAATTTTGAGCGACGTATTTCATTTTCCCCGAGGGAATAATGTGCAATACCGTATACCCCCAGAATTGGATTGGAATGGAAGTGCATACGCACTATGGGAGAGAATAACTGGTGAACCAAATGTCACACCTGAAGCACGGTACGCCTCTCACATCCACAACCTGAACATCCGCTTCTTACACTGTGTTATGGCAAACACAATATTCGGAAGGGCAAACAACAACAAGGTAAACACTAAAGAATTATATGCTCTCCACTGTAACTTTTCGCAAAACATTCGTCTTAGTCCCGTCACTTTAATGATGGCCCATATTCAAAACCTCGTTGCAAGAGAAGGGACCACACCTTTTTGCATCGGAGGCATCATCACCGCCATCACAGTTCACTTGAACTGGGGGGAAAGGATCCAACTCCTACCTCCGCTGCCAGCAGTTTTTATGGACATTGATAACTGTAGAGCTGGCCGCCTGATTAAAGTATGAGAAGCTGGAGGATACTATCTCATGGTTAAGAATGCAAGAGTTCATAGTGTGATCATGCCAAATCATAATCGTACTTACTTGGGTAATCCGGATAACTGGCTTTACAACCTGAACGCCCCTGAACCCGAAGAAAATGTGCAAGGAAATCAAGGTCAAGCTAACAACGCTGCCGCTGACGAAATCGAAGAAGAAGTAGAGCAGCAAGAGCCCCAACCACAGCAAGCCAACAATCCCGCCACCATCGACACAATATATGCCGCAATAATGCAACAAAACCAGATGTCCACTCAACGCCACCAAAGCCTCGAGACACGCCAAATCGAGATGATGACTCTCATGCAACAAATGCAAGAGACCAAAATGACTAGGCTCTCAGGCACGATCAAAGTATGCTGGAATTCACCACAGGAATAACGGCGGATATGCGAGCCTTAACACTCCGTGTTGACGACTTGCATAATATCATATCCCAAAGAGATGGCGGCGAATCTTCCAGACATGGCGGGCAAGCACGTCGAAGAGCAAGGACACGTGGCCGATACCAAAGACAAGAGGAGGAAGAATGATTATGTTTTTATCTTTCCCCTTTTCCGCTTCTATCAATACATTGAGGACAATGTATGATTCAAGTATGGGGGAGGAAGTATTTCCCTTTTTTCTAGTAATTTTTATTTTCTTTGTAATTTCCCTTATGTTATCTTAAATTCAATAAAAAAATTTTTCAAGTCATCTATTGCAGCAATTTGTGTTGTTCTTTTAGACTCCCCTTTCTTTTTTTTGAGCCCATAAATTTTTTTTCTCTCACTCGACAAGTAAATAGACTGCAAAATCTTTAATCATCAGGAATTGGGGCGAGATTAAGCGAAATTTCTACCGTTTAGACACTCTACAACCCCAGAGTATGATAGATCAGTTCAAGTACCTGTTGTTTCCAACACCCTGAGTTTAGTCTTTATAGTAACCTTGAGTAGTTTATATTAGCAGTCAGCACCGTCTTAAACACAAACTACGCAGGAAGTCGATGAATATATGTGGATGATAGAATATTTCAGCAAACTGTTGCAAGGAAACACACTGATTAAATTGGACGATCCTCACCCGATCGCCTAATCCAAAGGATGTAAACCTTACAAAGTAACATGAAAATTCATTTGATGGATGGTTCAGGAGCATCTAGTACTGAACTCGGTAGGGCAGATTACGGTCTGATCCCCCGCATCCAACATTTGAATTAAAGGTTACCATATTACTGTGCCAGAAACCTCTAAAAGTTTAAAAGGATCATAACCACTAACTGACTGTTCTGCTATGTGCGTGTGAAGATAAAGGGCTTAATGTGATTACGCTAGAATGAAAAAGGCAAAACAAGACAAATACTCGAGGTAGGCTATGATAGGACCTGTAACTAGTTTACGTAAAATGGGATTGTCTAGCGTCGCCGACGTAGTTATGGAGCACGAATCAAACCACCGATTTTCTAACAAAAACACAACGCAGCTATGTATTAGTCGATACGAGTCATAACCTTGTTTAGAAAAACATCGTACTTAGCATTTGCTTGAGGACAAGCAAAGTTTAAGTATGGGGGAGTTTGATGACACACAAATACGTGATATTTCTGGCTTGATATACACCAAATATTTCTCATACTTTAGTTTGAATTAAATTATTTTATAAGTATTATGCAGGTATTTTTCTATTTTTGCAGATATGCACTGAGCCGAACACTTTTGAAGAAATGAAGAAAAAAGGGTGCAAAAAGTAGTAAAAGAGCCTAAGGAGAAGAAACCA
Source organism: Vicia faba (assembly GCA_948472305.1). Taxonomy (NCBI): domain Eukaryota; kingdom Viridiplantae; phylum Streptophyta; class Magnoliopsida; order Fabales; family Fabaceae; genus Vicia; species Vicia faba. The sequence goes on from OX451739.1 coordinate 473,323,795, forward strand.
GCCCAAAAGCCCATTACAAGTGTGAGCACGTGGCCCACAAGCAACCAAGCCTTAACGACCGTCAAGGTCACGTGACGAACGTCACGCTCCATGAAGACCAAGTGACGATAGTCACTTGCGTGTGACGAATGTCACATCCTATCACCCCACTTTCTCCTCATCCAACGGACAGAAACACGTTCAAAGGTTAATCCAACGAGTTCCTACATTCTCTCACCCACTTAGTCAAAAGAGCAACGAACGTGACAATTAAATGGCCTATTATTTCTCAAGGAAGAAAAGTGAACCGTTCCTACATTTTCGAGAGCAACGAATCAAGCAAGCACTATAAATAGAGCCTGAGACCACAATAGAAAGGGTCCTTCTTTTTGGCGAGAAAGTTTAGAGATTTTTTTAAGCAGATATTATTTTCAGCAGAATATTATTTTCAGCATTATTTCTTTTCAGCATTATTTTCTTTTCCCAGTTATTTCTTTCCAGCATTATTCTTTCAGCATTATTTTCTTCTGTACGGTTAAATATATTCTCCGATCGAAGCAAAGCCTACAATTTGTGCAGGAGTGCTTCTGTCTTCAGAGTTATTACCAGGTTTATGTTTACAAATTCTTATTCCTTATTAATTAATATAATTATGTTTATTTGTGTTTGTCCTTTATATTATTCTGCGATTTGGTTTAATATTATGTCAGGCTAGAAATCCTATACCGGTATGTAAAGTCAATCAACCGAGGGAACGAGTAACTTAGTCGGGACTATTTTTACTATGAAACTTTCTTTTCTGGCCTAAGTTACTATTTTTCAAATCATTAAATTGTTTTGTTACGGAAGTAAAAAAACAGATAGAGGTTAGGGTCAACAAAGCGGAAGTTTGAGATCTTTTAACTGGACAGTAGTAATTAGGCATTGGCTTAAAATACAACGGAAGCACTTTAAAGTTAATTAAGATTTTGTTTAGTTTCCAAAAAGTGTTTTTAACTCCTGCGGGATGGCAGAAGCGTACGTTAGGACTTAACTGCATAGCCTAGATCAACAAAACGACAGTGTGAGACGAGGGTTTTTAAACTAGATAGGTTTTACTGAAAATTGTTTTGAAAATATAAAGACGCCCGACAGGTCACTAGTTCCCGAGGTAAGACTGTTTCATACTGGTAATTAAGCTCATTGATTATTAAAATACAACTTAATTTAGCGATTAGTTTCCCTACAACCCAAATCAAATATTCATTAGCTTTAGATTTACATAGTAACAATAGAAAATGGTAGATCGATTCATCAGTCTCTGTGGTTTGATATCTTTTAAAACTACTCGACAAGACTGTGCACTTGCAGTCTGAATCATTGGATACATAAGTACAAATCCCACGATCAGTATCTTCAATCTAGTCTAGAATGCTTCCACTTGGGATTCCTGCTTACTTGTTTGTGGAACCTCCGTTGGGGATGTTGATCTCTGTTTGGGGAATAGAGCTCAGGAACATCGATTGTTCACTGTTTTACTGGGGAATTTAATTCTTATATATCTTGACTGGGGATAAATGAGATGGGTAAATTGATGATTTGTCTGGGGAGAATAGTTAACTGGTATCTAGTCAGATTCTAGGTTTTGCAACAACTTTTTGGGGATAGTGAAAATTTTACCGGGGAGAGGAATTTTGCTAGTGATATGTAGCTGTTTGAGGAATAGGTTCAAGCTGGGGAATTTGTAGTCTGTTGGGGAAATAAACCATATTGATGGGGAAGTGCTCTGCTGAGGAAACTAACTCTTTTGGTGAAATTGAATTTGTCAAAGAGAAGAAACTCTGCAGGGACTCTTTCTTCAATTTTGGAGGAACAAACTCAGCTGGGGGAGAGAATTTCCATGGATTGTACTGATTGAGACTCCGTGGGGAGATTTAGCAGGGATGAGATTTTATTCCTTTATTTGTTGGAGTGATCTTCCAGAGAGATTGTAGGGAATGTACCCTTATTTGTGAAGAATATTTTGTGGGGATAAACTTATAGAAGTGGCTCTGGCGACAAAACTGGGATAACCTTATGAAAGGGATTCTGTGGGGATTTATGGACAACTTGAGTGTCATCCCAACTCCTAAAGTTTTTTGAGTAAATGTTCATTCCTATTCTTATGTATATATTTGTTAACATTTAATCATGTTCATATGCATATGATCATTCAATTTTAGTCATTGGACGTTTTTGCAAACAAAATAGAAAAACAAAAAGTTTGAACTTTAATATGTATTTGTATTGATAATTTTCCTATAAACAAGCGATTTTGTAAAGAGAGACGGAAATCCTAGTAAGAGGAAGTCGTCGTAAAAATGAAAGGAGTACAAAGTGAAAACAAATATATATAGCCATGTGGAAGTGATCTCATTGGGTTCCAAACTCTGCTATTTCCCCTATGTATTCGTTCATCTCGTCCCTTGCCATCGAAAGAAGTTGATTGAACCATTTGAACTTTCGACTTTGGTAATAAAGCTTACATGTAAGTGATCCAACAGGACATAGTCGTACGTTTTTAATCCCTAATTTTTGCCTGGACCGCCCTTTCAGGTTTTCAGTCCACCAGGATACCCTTTTTTTCCCAAGTCGCCTTTTCAGGTTTTCGAATTGCCAGGTGTATAATCTTTTTGTATATATCCCTAATTTTTGCCTGAACCATTTTTGGTTTGTCGGGAGGCCCTTATTTTTGCCTAAGTATGTAACCTAGCGGTTCATTCTTATGCGTAGTATTTTTTGACTATGTCCGCATTTACAGGGTGCGGGAAATCTTCGTCGTCCATAATGGTTAGCATCATAACACCGCCCGAGAATACTTTCTTAACAACAAATGGCCCCTTGTAAGTGGGAGTCCATTTTCCTCTTGGATCGCCTTGTAGTAGAATGATGCGTTTTATTACCAAGTTACCATCCTGGTATACCCGATGCTTGATCTTCTTATTGAAAGCTTTGATCATGCATTTCTGGTACATCTGACCGTGGCAAACAACAGCCAGCCTATTTTCTTTAAGCAAATTCAACTGATCCAACCTTGTCTAAATCCATTCATCTTCATCTAATTCTGGTTCTTTCAAAATCCTTAGAGAAGGGATTTGAACTTCGATAGGAAGGACAATCTCCACGCCATAGACCAAAGAGAAAGAGGTTGCCCTAGTTGATGTTTGCGCCGATGTACGATAGTCATGAAGAGAAAATGATAGCATCTCATGCCAGTATTTGTAGGTCACCACCAAATTTTTCACAATCTTCTTTATATTCTTGTTGGCAGCTTCCACTGTGCCATTCATCTTAGGTCTGTATGGAGAAGAGTTATGATGTTTGATCTTGAACTGCGTGTAGAGTTCAGTAATCATGGCATTGTTAAGGTTGGTGCCATTGTCGGTGATGATCCACTCAGGGATACCAAACCAACATATGAGGTTATGTTTGATGAATCGAGCTATGATTTTCTTGGTAACTGAGGCAAATGAAGCTGCTTCAACCCACTTGGTAAAGTAGTCGATGGCGACAAGAATGAAATAGTGTCCATTAGAGGCAGTAGGTTTGATTTCTCCAATCATGTCAATGCCCTACATTGCTAATGGCAAGGGAGCAGTTATGATGTTCAAAGGAATTGGAGGAACATGGACCTTGTCAGCATAAACTTGGCACTTATGGTAAGTCCTCGAGTGGTGGTGACAATCAGTTTCCATGGTCGACCAATAGTAACCAGCTCTCAGAATCTTTTTGGCCATAGTATGTCCGCTAGAATGAGTTCCAAAGGTTCCTTCATGCATATCCTCCATGATCTTCTCTGCTTCCTTCTTGTCCATACAATGGAGCAGAATTGAATCATGGTTGCGCTTGTATAAGATCCCATTGCTCAGGAAGAACTTGGCTGAGAACCTCCACAGGAATTTCTTGTCGTTAATTGATGCCCCTTCAGGATACTCTTGAGATTCTAGATATCTTTTCACCTCATGAAACTAAGGCTTCTCGTCTACACCATTAGTGTCAATCTCATAGCAGTGCGCTGGTTCGTCAAACCTTTCGATAGTAATTCGGGGAGCTTCGTTATCCCATCTAACTTTGAACATAGAAGACATGGTAGATAAAGCATCTGACAACTGATTTTCTTCCCTTAGAATGTGTTCAAAAGTAACCTCTTCAAAGTATGGGATCAAGGTTAGCACAAGTTCTTTGTAAGGGATAAGATTTGGATGTTTTGTATCCCACTCTCCTTTAACTTGACTGATGACCAAAGCTGAGTCTCCATACACATTTAAGAATTTGATCCTCAAGTCAATAGCGACTTTAAGACCTATGATGCACGCTTTATATTCAGCCATATTATTGGTACAGTCAAAGCAGAGTCTGGCAGTGAAAAGAGTATGGAAACTTTCGAGAGAAATGATCACAACCCCAATTTTGTTACCCAGTGCGTTGGAAGCTCCATCAAAAATCATAGTCCATTGGGATCCTTGTTCAGGTCCTTTATATGGTCCAGGATTTTCACAATCCGTAATAAGCATTATATTCTCATTCGGGAATTCAAAGTTCATAGATTGGTAATCATCTACAGCTTGATGTGCCAAATGATTTGCCAGTACACGTATTTTTATTTCTTTTTGAGTAGTGTACTGGATGTCATATTCAATCAAGATCATTTGCCATCGGGTTATCCTTCTGGAGAGAGCTGGCTTCTCGAAGATGTACTTGATGAGATCCATCTTAGAGATCAATAGAGTGGTATGAGTCAACATATACTATCTTAGTCGGCGAGCATCCCATGCCAAAGCGCAACAAGTTTTATCGAGCAGTGAATACCTTGTTTCACAGTCGGTAAACTTTTTGCTAAGGTAGTAAATGGCATACTCTTTTCGACCAGACTCGTTATGCTGCCCTAGAACACACCCCATTTAATTCTCTAAAATAGTAAAGTACATGATTAGAGGTCTTCCTTCAACTGGTGGCATCAGAATTGGAGGTTCTTACAGGTACTCATTGATCTTGCCAAAAGCTATTTGGCAGTCGTCGTTCCATCTGACTACTTGATCTTTCTTCAACAACTTGGAGAGTGGCTCATAAGTAACAGTCAAGTGAGAGATGAATTGGGAAATGTAGTTTAGTCATCCTAGAAAACCTTTGACATCCTTCTCAGTACGAGAAGCTGGCATTTCTTGGATAGCTTTGACTTTGGCAGGTTCAACTTCAATACCTTTTCCACTGACGACAAAGCCTAAGAGCTTACCAGACCTTACCCCGAAGATGAATTTGTTGGGATTTAACCTTAACTTATATTTATTCAGCCTCTCAAACAACTTATGCAGATGATCAAGGTGCTCTTCCTCAGTTTGGGACCTTGCTATCATGTCATCAACATAGAACTCTATCTCATGATGAATCGTATCATGAAATAAAGCCACCATAGCTCGTTGATAAGTTGCGCATGCATTCTTCAGCTCAAAAGGCATGACTTTATAACAGAAGGTGCCCCACTGTGTGATAAAAGTAGTCTTCTCCATGTCTTCGGGAACCATTTTGATTTGGTTGTAACCCGAGAAGCCATACATGAAGGAAAACACCTTGTGTTGAGCGTGTTGCCGACTAAGACATCAATATGTGGTAGTGGGAAGTCGTCCTTGGGGCTTGCCCTATTTAAATCCCTGTAGTCTACACACATACGAACCTTGTCGTCTCTCTTCGGCACTGGAAAACATTTTCAACCTATTAGGGATACGACTTCATTGCCAAGAAACCTGCATTGAACTGTTTCATTACCTCAACCTTGACCTTCTCGGACATATCAGAGCGCATGCGATGAACCTTTTGTTTGATCGGAGAACAACCTTCTTTCATTAGCACACGATGAACCACGATATCAGCATCGAGCCCCGACATGTCTTCGTATGACCAAGCAAAGACCTTAACATATTCATGCAACATTTAAACCAATCTTCTCTTGACACTGTATTCTAGGTTGGCGCCAATCTTGATTTCTTTCTTATCTGCCGCAATATCCAAATTTATCACTTCGATTGGTTCTTCATGCGGTTGGATGGCCTTTTCCTCTTGTATCAGGAGTCTGGCGAGTTCTCCAGGTATCTCATAATCTTCTCCACCTTCGTCTTCGGCTTGATAGATTGGATTGTCGAAGTCATAAACGATAATAGCAGAATTATTGTCAATGAGATCCGGAGTGGATGTGGATCTACAAATGTGTGTGTGCATGTAAGGTCACATGGCTATTTTTGAAGATGCAGTAAAATAAAAGAAAGACAAAAAGCAAAAAATTTGAATGCAAAATCTTCCAATATTTTCATTAAATGAGCATATGATATATGAAATGACAAACCCTTAACAAATGGACCATTGTGCCCCGGGCAAGCCACATGGTTTAAAGTCATTGTTTTGAAGGAAATTATACAAATAAAGTGCTTTAAGAAATAAAAACAGGAAATAGAAATTACTCCTGGTTGAAGGAGATTGAGATAAAGTCTTTGGCCTTCCAGTTGTTAAGGCCACCGTCAGCAGTTGAGAATATCCAGTCGTTAAAGTCACCATTACTATCAATGTCTTCTAGAGTATTGACTTTATTGTTGCTAATACGGAGAGGTGGTCCACCAGCACGAGCACATTGAACCTCTTTCTGAACCTTTGAAGTAAAACCCAATCCAAATTTGTCAGATTTGTAGGGGATGCCAGGAAGTTGTCCCCAGGTAGTGCGACCTCCATCTTCTACAAAAGACCTAGCATCCTTCATAGAGGCCATTCTCGGTGTGCCTTTAAAGATTTCATGAGTAGAAGGAGTAGCAACAACACCCATTGGAGGGATTAACTTAAAATCTTGACAGAGGGTTTCAATAAATTCACCATTCATTTCAACGTATTTGAAAGAATTCAAATGACTGACCATATATTTTTCCTCTCCAAAGACTGTGACAACCTTCCCTTTCACTGGGTATTTCAGTATTTGATGTAATGTAAAGGTAACCGCACCTGCCCCATGAATCCACGGGCGTCAGAGTAAACATGAATAGGCCGGGCGAATATCCATTACATATAAAGTTAAATTGAAGACTTGATATCCTACCTTGATCGGGAGATCAACCTCTCCATGGACCATCCTCTTTGACCCATCAAAGGCTCTTACCACAATATTGCTAGGTTTTAGAATCAACCCATCATAATCCAGTCTATCCAAAGCACGTTTAGGTAAAACATTGAGGGAGGACCTAGTATCTACCAACACATGTTCCAGAGTGGTGCCCTTGCATTCAATAGAGATGTGGAGAGCCTTGTTGTGATTCTTCCCCGCTGGAGTTAAATCTGCATCAGAAAATCCCAAGCCATTATCAGCAGTTAGGCTTGCAATACAATTCTCAAATTGATCAGCAGTGGTCTCTTGAGGTACATGGGCATTCTTCAAGAATTTCAGCAGAGCTTGGGCATGTGCTTCGGAGCATAACAACAAGGACATCATGGATATTTTTGAGGGTGTATGCCCCATTTGTTCATTTATTTTGTAGTCACTTTTTTGGATGATCTTCAGAATTTCTTCCATCTCTTGTTTAGATGGGTCTTCAATTGTCACTTCTTTTGAGGGTGCCTCCGTCAGAGCAGGCTCAGTAACTTTCTCTTTACCTCGGGTATCAGTAGTTGGTCTAGCATCAGGAATACGAACATGTGTTGTTGTAGTTTTTGGAGGAGAGATCTCCAAAGAGAAGAACCTTCCTGTCCTAGTGACCTTACTAGTTCCAGCAATATTTGTAATTTCAGGCTCTTTATTTTCAATAATCCATAGCTCTTGCTTGACGCCATGATAATAAACTTCTGCCCCATAGTTCCAAGGCACTGCTTTGTCGGATGAATGAGGGACTGGCCCCGGTGTAGTGATGATCAATGGAGCCACTCTTGGCTCAGTAGGGATCCTTATAGGGCCTTTAGAGGTGATCCTAATAGGATTGTTGGAGATTGTGATTATGGAAACATCTTGAGGTAACCTTTTTACAAATAGAGTTTTCTCGAACAAAATTTCATGTCTATCAATCAGGCGTTGGATACCTTTCTTCATCCACATACAACCATTAGTTTGGGAAGCACAATGGTAACAATTTTCAAGGCAACCAGGAAATAAACCGACTCTCAACAGATTCTTCTTAACAATAAATAATGGAGTAGTCAAATCATCAACGGTGGAGACAAAGGAGGCATCGTCAATAGCATTGACACCTTTACCAAGATAGGGAATGGGAGCAGTAATGACATTAGGGGTTTGTGGAGGGTCAAACTCGATCACCTTGTTATCAATCAAATCTTGTATATTTTTCTTCAACGGCCAACAATTGTTGGTGTCATGGCCGGGACTATTTGAATGATAGACACATTTCACATTTGGGTTATATTTGGGAGAGGCAATATTGGGATTTGGAGGAGGGTCTCGCAGCGTTACCAAGTCTGCCTTCAACAGATGTTGTAAAGCTTGAGACAGTGGCATGTTGATTCTAGTGAATTGCCTCCTTGGGACACCGGGCCTTTGTTGATAGTTTGATTGTTGTGGTCGTTTAATTGGGGTTGGATTTGAAATTATTACAGCTCCTACCGATTGGTGATGATCATTCTTGATACGACTCCTTTTTCCATAAACAACATTAGTTTCCTTCTTACCAACAAATGGTTTCTTTACAGCAGTAGAGGTTGAGACCATGGGGATCTTTCCGCTTTTGATTCCACTTTCAACTTGTTCACCAGTCATAATCAACTCAGTAAACCCTGACTAAGAACTCCCAATCAGCAAATTAAAGAATGGACCGATCAAGGTACCCATAAACATGTCCACTAATTCTCTGTCAGTCAACGGGGGTTGCACCCTTCCATCCAGGTCCCTCCATTTTTTAGCATACTCCTTAAAAGCCTTCATTTGAATCCATTGTCATATTTTGTAATTGCGCGTGAGTTGGTGCAAGATCAATATTGTATTAGTATTGTTTGTAGAAAGCAGCAGCCAGATCCTCCCATGTGTGGATATTAGTCCCTTCTAGTTGATAGAACCACTCCAAATGTGTTCTAGATAAGATCTCTTGGAAGAAATGAACCCATAACTTCCTATCAGTGGTGTGTGGTTGAATCTTGCGGACATAAGACCTCAGATGCGTCTTTGGACAGGAGACTCCATCATACTTGGAAGGGATCTTGAACTTGTGGGGAATGACCACCCCAGGGACCAGACCTAAATCTCCAAAGTCCAAATCAAGCACTGTTTGGATCTCTATAGCCTTAAGTCTGTCTTCCAGCTGTTTGTACTTCTCATCCACCGGTGGATACTGCTCTTCGAAATAGTCTTCGTCCTCAGTAATCTGGTTATTTCCACCTCCAGCTCTGGTGCTTCTAACTTCCTCTTCTTGATTGTCTTCTTCTTCAGAAGAAGCCTCTTCTATTTGAGCCAGTCGGGCGGGCCCCTTGAACCTTTTTCCCTTGTTGAGGATAATAACCCTCTTCTTAGTTTTCTTCTTGGTGGCAAGGAGTGCCATAACTTCTTGATGACCTTTAGCTAGGTTGAGGAGAGTCTCTTGGAACTGTGTGTGTTGAGTTTGCAGATCTTTGACGGTTTTCCCTAGAGCCATCTTATACTGAAATAAACTATAGAAAGATGAGGAAACCTGTATCAGAAAACCTGCTTATGATATGATGCATGCTATGTGGATGAAATGTTCCCAAGGACCTTAAGGAATTTAGATTTGCTAGCCAAAAAGGAAATAAACACAACAATTATATTAATAAATTCAAGATTATAACTGCTCCTCGGGCTTACAATAAAAAAGCAAAAAGGGTGTCAAAAGACAACAAAATAGACTTCTAAAACAAAAATACTCAAATCTCCCACATACGCTTCCTCTTTGGTGTAATGTATGCATTCAAACTTTACTCCTCGTGAAGTTGCCTTATGAACTCAAACACTTTCTTCTCGCTTGCGTAGAATCGAGCTTCAAAGGTGTCTCATTCCCCCTTGAGTTGAATCCACAATCTCTACAATTCCTCGAAGTCGGTAGGCATGTCTAGATGTATAATGGTGTAAAGAATAGCTCTCTCGACAACATGCTCCATAACTATTGGTAAGATAGCTGGATATGGAATCATAAGACTTTGCGCACGAGCTCGTACCCATTTGAGATAAGGCTCAAGAGGGATGGAATTCTTATGCCACAAAGTCTTGCTATCAACTTTTTTCACCATGCCCCAAGCATGCACAAACTTTCGATGATATCCTTGAACATCGTTCTCATAGTCAAATACAAAACCTTGAATGAGTGCGTCATAGGGACCATCTCTTCGAGCATAGCCAAATTGTCGTAGAGCTAGAGAAGGGTTATAAGTAATACCTCCCCTAATGCCCAAGAGTGGGACATTAGGGAACTCCCCACAATGGTAAATGATAGTAATGTCTTCTTGAGAACGAGAGCACCAATGGATATCTGCATGATAAAGCGACATTATCCTTTGCGACCACCTCAAACCTTGCTCGTTCTTTAATACTGATCTGGGAAGGTGCGAAATAAACCACCTAGACAACAACTAAATGTAACACACTAGAGCCCATCCCTTCCTCATGGTGAGAGTGTGAAGACAATGTAGAATGTCTCTAAGCAAAGTAGGCACGGGATTACGAGTAAGGAAAATTTGATAGCATTCACATCTATGAGTTGGTCAGGGTTAGGAAAAAGCACCAACCCATAAATTAGAAGAGCCAAGATCTCCTCAAAAGCTTGTAAATCCATAGCATCTCAAGATAGTTGAGCCTTATTATAATACGGTGGGAGAACTGACTTGGGTGTTTTGTGTTTTATCACAATTGTTGCAGATAGCAAGAGTCACCACCAACTTTTCTTTTATCCAATAAGGAAAGGGTGAAAAGAACAGGAAAGACCTTTGAGATATTTTCTTGAGTTCGGGGGGGTAGGTTATGAAAAGTGGAGGTGCTAGCACCCTTTTCATCCGTAGTTATCTACAGGCTCTTAGTTGCTTGCTAGATCACTTGAAAATGCTTTGTTTGAAAATGTTTTTTATGATGGGTGTAAGTTTGAAAATATTTTGAAAACGCCTTTGTTTCGGTAAACTTTTTAATGATTCTCGTCTCTATAAGAATGTATACAAAGTGTTGGTTTTGAAAATAGTTCAAAGAGATGTTTGTTTTTGAAGATGTTTTGAAAGTGTAAGTGTGGAAATGGTTTTAGTTTGTGAGCAAGAAACTACGAGTGTCCTACCTGCTCAAAAGGTCTATGTTCTTTTCCTCCTCCTTTAGATATTGCTATCATAACACTGATTTGGTAAGAATCCCTATTGTTGGATGTGAAGGGACGGACGTGGGTCATCGTATAGTCATGAATGTAAATATTTTGAGATATCTTAGCATTTCTCTTAAGGGACTAAGATCATTTGTAAGGCAACATTCGTAGCGTCATCGAGGGACTATGATCTTGTATTTTGATTATTTTTACTAAGATGGCTCACATGCACATCATGACTATTTTTCTCAAGACAACAAGTGGAGTTAACCCTAGAGGTATAAGTGTGCAAGTGTTTATTTTCATGCATTTTCTTGTCTTGGATTAGGATTTTCTAAGGTTGATTTTTATCTTGCCATACACACCCTAATTACTAACATTTATGAAAGCGATAAAATTGCGGAAAATAAATGTTCTACGCTATTACATCATTTGGGGGATGGGGGATATAAATGTACAAATGGGAATTGCAAGAAATTAAACCTAATTATCTATTACAAACCATATTGAATAGATATGAAGCAAATATATGAAATATGTAAAAAAAACAGCGCAAAAGAGAGGAAAAAAACAAATCTTTCGAAATCATGTGTCGAAGCATGTGTCGAAGCATGCTTATATGCATCAAACATATCCTTCTTTCGACCCTGTAATTCCGATCAACTCAGTATGAGTCGAAGCATGATGTTATGTGTCGAATCGCACACCCTTTTCCCCTTCTGTTTGGGCCTGTAAAGCAGTATGTGTCGAAGCCTAAGGCTTTGTGTCAAACCATGCTGTAATTTTTTCACTCCAACATTATTTTATGGTCTGTATAGGTTATTTCTTAACATATAATTGACAAGAAAGGAAAACAAACAAAAGGGTAGCTTCGAAGGCAATGATTATTACATGTTATCTTCGAAGATGAATCATCAATGATGCTTGAAATGAAGGGTTTAAAGTCAAGAAGACTTACCTTGAAGATGGAATTTGTGTTTCGAACTTCAGTTGCTACCTTGAATGTTATTGGTTTAGAAAGAAAAGAACAGAGGTGTTGTGTTTTTTTGTTCTGGGTTTAAGAGTGTTTTAAGGCTTCAGCCTTCGTGTTCTCTCCTCTTTTTTTTCTCTTTTCTCCTCCTTTTTTTCTTTCCAAAAGCTCCGCTTTTGTGTGATGTGAAACAACTTATTTATAGAAGAGTCTTGCTGGGGTTTTAGGGGGGAAAACAAATAAAATTTGAACTGTTTGGGTATGCTCTTTTCATAGCTTTTGAAGTGCATCTCTTATATGCTAATTCTGTGCAAATATGGGGCTGAGATAATGCAGGCTTAGACTGGATTAGGAGCAGCATAGCATGACTATTTTGCAGCAGTTTTGGCAGCTTGGTGCATGGCTGTTTCATAGCAGTACAACATACTATTTTTTGACATGGTTTTAAGCTGTTCCGTGGATAGTACAACAAACTTGGGCTTGGAAACATATAGGACTTTGTTCAGAAGTAGTCTGGACAACATTGTTTGTAGCATGGCACTAGTTTGGTTTTGATCACTTAGATCCACAACCTTCGACCAAACTCATCAACAGACAAAGCAATATTTGTTTCCACAAATTGTATGTTCTTCTAATGGACCACATTCATCTGAATGTACTACTTACTTCGTCCTTTCTTTTAGATTACATAGGTCCCACACCATTTGACCAAACTCATCAATAGATAAAACAATATTTGTTTCCACTAATTGTATGTTCTTCGAATGGACCATATTCATCTGAATGTACCACTTACTCCGTCCTTTCATTTTGAGCACATAGGTCCACACCCTTCGACCAAACTCATCAACAGACAAAACAATATTTGTTTCCACCAATTGTATGTTCTTTGAATAGACCATATTCATCTGAATGTACCACTTTGAGTATGCAAGATGATCTCATTGGCATAGTCAAAACGGAATAATTTCTAGATTGCTTTCCTACTAAACAAACTTCACAAAGTTTTTTTCAGGCATCTCAAGACTTGGAATACCAGTAACCATATCTTGGGTAATCAGTTGATTAAGTGGTCAAAAGTTCAAATGTCCAAACTTCAAATGCCACAATCAACTATCCTTGTGGATCAAAGCAAGTTGCTCGAAGGAAGCCATTGCCTAGTCGAAGCTTGTGGATCGAAGCAAGGAGGTGGATCGAAGCAGGTTGTTCAAAGAAGCCATTGCCAAGTCGAACCTTTTAGATCAAAGCAAGGAGGTGGATCGAAGCAGGTTGCTCGAAGAAGCCATTACCCAGTAGAATCTTATGGATTGAAGCAAGGTGGTGGATTGAAGCAGGTTGCTTGAAGAAGCAATTGCCCAGTCGAAGCTTATGGATCGAAGCAAGGAGGTTCTTCTTCGAATTGTCAAAAATCTTCCAACCAACCTGTGATCGGTGGATCTGGAACTGACTGTTTAACGCTGGTTCGCGAAATGTCGCGGAATCAAGAGTCGCCACCGTCTTTTATTTTCTCCAAATGGAAAGGACAAAAGCACAGAAAAATTCCTTATTGAGATTAGTTCTCGGTTCGGGAGGTAGATTTATAGAAAGGGAAGGTGTTAACACCCTTTCTATCCATGGTTATCCATGGGCTCTTAGATACTTGCTCATTTGTGTTTTCAAAAGTGTTTGCTTTTCAATTGTGAGTGGGTTTGAAAAAGTTTCGTTTAAAGATTTCTGATCGACTCTTGTATCAGTCCTCAAGAGTGTTTGAAAAAAAAATTTGAAAGCTTTTTTAAAAGTGTCGGTGTGAAAAGAGTTTTTTGATTTGTTTTGAATTAGAGCAAGTATCCATGAGTCATCTACCTACCCTAAGGAATTAGGTTGTGTAAATGTCCTTAAGGTAGTGCTATCCCACCATTGAGAGGTAGGTAGCACCACCGTTGGAGGTGTTCGGGTCAATTCGAGTTTAGGGACAGTGTGGTCACCAAGCAACGGTAAGACACCTTAGAAGCTACCCTTATGTCATTGATCTTTTATTCCGAGGCAACTATTCCGAGGCAACTTGTTTCGAGGCAACCGTTTCGAGGCAACTAGATCAATGGAACATAAGGACTCACTAAGACGTCCTATAGTCGACGACCACGTTTCGAGGGGCAAGGCAACAGTGTGGTCGCCGGAGCAATAGTAGGACACCTTAGAAGCTACCCTTATGCCATGTTCATGGACATAAGGACTTACTAAAACGTCCTATACTCGACGACCACTTTTCGAGGGGCAAGGCAACAGTGAGGCGTACCCTAGGAGTGGTGTGTGATCGTGTGTCATTTTTCAGTTATATTTGTCTTGTCATGCATTGAGTGTTCTACGCTTTGATTTTATTTTTGGCCATTCATTCTTTCATGCGAATTATTAGCAGTTAAAAGGTGCGGGAAGATAAAAGTCCTACGCTATTACAAAGGCGCGAGTCTACATCGCCAAATTAAACCAAGACCCGATTTGAAATAAATAAAAATGCGGAAAGTAAATACCCTAATTAATCTATTACAAGGCTTTGGGGCAAGTACATGAAATTTAAAAAAGGAAATAAAAGTAAATGTGCGAAAAGAAATAAAATCGAGAATGGGAGGGCGTTGGACCCTTTTAAAGAAATTAAGTCGAAATCGTAAATTAATTAAATTAAATAAAAGCAAGAACTTATTTTTTGGAGTTTTTGTATTTATGAAGTTTAATGAGAAAATTAATTATTATAGGAAACCCTAATTCTAATTGTTTTTAATTTATGAAAAAAAATGTTTAAGTTATAACCTAATTTAACCCTAATTATTTAAATGGCATATTTATTTACAAAAATGATTAATAATTAAATATGGTGAAAAAGGAAAAAAAAAATAAAAGTATCAAAATCCTAATTTCTACATTTTTTAGTTTATTAAGAAAGCATTAAAATTAAACCTAAAATTAAAACTAAGTTAATTATTAAATTTATTTACAAAATAAAACATTAGTGAATTAAATAATAAAATATATTTTGATTTTTTGACTTTCTGATTTTTTGTATTTTTCATGTTATAAAAATTAATTTTAAGAATTAAAAGAAAGTAATTAAAACAAATAAAATAAAAAGAAAGAAAAAAGAAAAAGGGAAAGAGATACAAACAAGAGGGGTGTTGACCCAAAGTTGGAGGTGAATTCACAGCAATTTGGCCCATTTGAAGAAGGCCCTTTTGACTTTTCTGGCTTGCATATGGATGTGTTGACTGATGCGTATGGTGGATAGCTGGTGATAGCCACTGGATTGATCTTCAGGGACATGTGGCAGGCACTGATGTGAAGGTGTATTGTGGAACCTGGATAGCACGCTGCATGGAATTGCATTGGAAAAAATATTATTGAAGAAAGAGGGGGACTGGGAATCGAACCCAGGTCCCAATGCTTGAAGGACAACGCATCAACCAACCAGCCAAGCGCATTTGTTTGATCATATAGTGGATAAAGAATAATAAGAGAGAGAAAACAAGGGTTAGTGGGATTTTAACAAAACGCGCGCCAGGGTTTGAATTATCCAGTAGCATGCTTACACCTCAGCGTCTTCCTCATGGCCTCTTTGTTTTCCTGAAAAATACAAGCTAGATAGCGGGGGTTTTAAACCCCCACAATCTGAAACAACAAAAATAGCGAATAGAAATTGGTCAATGATAAATTGAGCGCGATGAGTGTTTTAGATTCGTTGGAATGTTACGAATTCAATGGTCCTAGTCTCATGGTCTGATTTTACCAGATGAAAGAAACCTCAAATTCAGAGTTTTGAATCCCTAATGCATGTTCATGGTAACTTCTTATTTAGACGACCATTCTTCAATTGAACGGTACTGTTAGCTTCAGAAACATCATGTTAGCGTAAAACGACAATTAAAAGACATGAAACATGCGTATAAATCAAGATGCGATTATGAAAATTTACATGCACAGGGCTATGGCGTTCTACCGTTTCTGGATGTATGGAGAGTGGAAAAGTATTGGGTTATGTTCAGAGAGGTCCCAGCAAGCTTTTGAGATACTTTCCACGCCTTGAAATGCCTTGAAACTATGAAAACAGATTTGAAGTTTTTTAAGAAAAAAGTGAGTTTGTGTTCTTGATTCTGAGCGCAGCCTCTTGGTTGTTGTGATTAGGGTTGTGATCTGCTTATGTATGCCAATGAATTAGGGTAACAAAACAAGTCCAAAATCCATGGAATCAATGCTTTTGAATTTTGTGATCTTCCATGATTTTTTCAATCTTTTTTTCATGCCAAATATGCCAATCATTGGAGATTCTTTCCATATTGAGTATGCACGAAATCTTGAGGTTATGATGAGTAGAAATGCTGCATAAAAAGATTTGAAAGGTGGCATTTAGTATTTTTTTCATATTTAATTTGAATTAAATGAATTAATAGATTTAAAAATTCAATTAATAAATAAAAAATAAGAAAATAACTCCCCTTTGGGTCAATGGTTCGTGCCTAGCCTTTGGGTGATGATTCTTGGAAGAAATTGTGGCCCATTAGCAATTTTGAGGCATTTGAAGCAAAGTTGACTTTTCAAAATTCCCAAAAATTTCCCAACTTCCACAAGGCATATCTTGCTCAATATTTAAGCTTTGATCATGTTCTTGGACATTTTGGAAAGGTCTTGAAGTCCTCTAACCAATGCCTTTGGTCCCATGTCATTTTGATTTACCAATCTCAAGTTATGGTCTTTTACTTAAAGTGCCTTTTTGTTGACTTTTGAAAATGACCTATAATGTTGAGATTGATAACTTTTTGTGAGAGCATTTCTTGGACTTGAAGTGTGAAGATGAGTTGTAGGAAATGTCATTCTCTTCAAAATGAGCTTTGGATGGAATTTTTTCTGATAAACCATGTGGAAGTTATGCCTTGCTCAAGTTACAGTTGACTTTTTCAACTATCCAAAAATGGAAACTTTTGCATCTTGAGACTTTTTGAGCCATGCTTTGAGAATCATGATCAAGAATTGATCAAATGATGTTTGTGGCTTCAAAATAAGATGTTGACCAAAAATTTGGACTTTTGATTGTCAAATGACCATTTTGCCCCTGCAGTTGACTGTTGAGCAATTAGGGTTTCTGACTGTGCAATTTTGTGTTGTAAGTCTTGAAACTTGGCATGTGGATGTTTGACAATGTTTATAGGCATGTGGGACTTGTTTGGACCCTTGGAAACTTCAATTTCTTTGTCAGAACCAAAACCCTAGTTTTTGACTGTTAGGAGGCCATTGAACTGTGCAACCCTTGGGAGATTTTGAAGCATGCTCTTAGCAAATCTTGGAGAATATGGGAGGGCAAATTTTGGGGTACAACACAACCCTTTCAATCAGTCATGTGGTTCGAACAATTTGAACCAAATTTTGAATTTGACATAGTTATCTTCATCTGCACACCTTTTTTATCTACTTTTCCCTTTCAACAGTTTCCTCTTCGACCTGATGCTTGAAAGCCCAATATGATCCATGGAAACTATATGGGGCATTAAAAGTCCAATTGTACTTTTGCGAACTTAAGCTTTTGAAAATCTTTGTTAGAAATGTCTTGAGAAGAGAGAGGTCAAATTTTGGGGTACAATAGCTGCCCCTGTTCAATCTTCTTAAATCTGAAGAGTTAGATTGGCGAGTCCGCCATTCGTGACTTGAAGGTGGAAGATGATTGAACACTAGAGTGCCCAGAAATTTGCACTTGATGATGTGGTGGTTGATTGTGTCGGGAATGGGCTTAAAGATTTCATTTGGAGAGATGATGGAGAGTTGTCGGAGATGGGCTTATAGATGCCATCCAAAGGTGATTGTTGATAGAAATTAGACTAAGTCTAAGCTTGACTGTAACTGGGAGAAGTATCAGAATAAATCTTTGGTCGATTTAACTCTGAATGACATGCTGGAATGGACCCGCGTTAGGCCTTTTTTGGAAGTGTATTAGAAGGAATCCGTATAAGACTGCTTCAGGATGAATCAGTGTGGGACTATATCTGGAAATTCATGAGAAGGAACCTGTGTAGGGATGCTTCGGGTTGAGTCTGTGTGAAACTTTATCTGGAAATGCATGAGAAGCATCCTGGGTAGGGCTGCTTCAAGATGCGTCCATGTGAAACTTCATCTAGAAATGTATGAGATGAAATCTGTGTAAGATTGCTTCGGGATGAGTCCATGTTAAAATGCATCTAGAAATGTATGAGAAGGAGCCTGGGTAGGGCTGCTTTGGGATGAGTCCATGTGAAACTTCATCTGGAAATGTATGAGAAGAAATTTGCGTAAGATTGCTTCAGGATGAATCCGTCTGAAACTGCATCTGGAATTTAGAAGGAACCCATGTAAGATTGCTTCATGATGAGTCCGTGTGAAGCTGCATCTGGAAATTTGAAGGAACCCGTGTAGGATTGCTTCATGATGAGCCCGTGTAAAGCTGCATTTGGAAATTTTGAGAAGGAATCCATGTAAGATTGCTTTTATGATGAGCCCGTGTAAAGCCACATTTGGAAATTTTGAGAAGGAATCCGTGTAAGATTTCTTTATGATGAGCCCGTGTAAAGCTGTGTTTGGAAATACATGAGAAGAAGCCTGTGTAGGGCTGATTCAGGATGAGTCCGTGTGAAACTCCATCTGGAAATTAGATGATGAGCCCGTGTGAAGCTGCATCTGGAATATATGAGAAGGAGCCTGTGTAGGGCTGTTTCAGGATGAGTCTGTGTGAAACTCTTTATATAGACGCTCCCTGGTTGGTTACAGGAATCAAATCTTCAACCTCTTCTGACGTGCCCTGGCAAGATACCGGAGTCGAGTCTGGAGTTTCAAACGGTGATGAATGAATCAGGGATGGTTGCTACCTCAACGGGACAGTGAGAGAACCTTGGGCGATTACTACCTCAATAGTAACGATGAGAGAATCTGGAGCAATTACTACCTCCACAGTAACGAGGAGAGAATCTGGGGTGATTTCAACCTCAACAGTAACGATGAGAGAATCATAGGCGACTTCAACCTCAACAGTAACGATGAGAGAATCTTGGGCGACTTCAACCTCAACAGTAACGATGAGAGAATCTTGGGCGACTTCAACCTCAACAGTAACGATGAGAGAATCTTGGGCAACTTTAACCTCAACAGTAACGATGAGAGAATCTTGGGCGACTTCAACCTCAACAGTAACGATGAGAGAATCTTGGGCGACTTCAACCTCAACAGTAACGATGAGAGAATCATAGGCGACTTCAACCTCAACAGTAACGATGAGAGAATCTTGGGCGACTTCAACCTCAACAGTAACGATGAGAGAATCTTGGGTGTCTTCTACTGGGATAAGAATCAGGGAGATCTTAGGGTCGATCTGACTGAACCGGAGAAGGCCTTTGACTGGATAAGAATCAGGAAAATCTTAGGGTCGATTTAACTGAACCGGGCAAGGTCTTGGAATATCTTCAACTGGATAAGAATCAGGGAGATCTTAGGGTCGATCTGACTGAACCAGAGAAGGCCTTTGACTGGATAAGAATCAGGAAAATCTTAGGGTCGATTTAACTGAACCGGACAAGGTCTTGGAATCTTCAACTGGATAAGAATCAGGGAGATCTTAGGGTTGATCTGACTGAACCAGAGAAGGCCTTTGACTGGATAAGAATCAGGAAAATCTTAGGGTCGATTTAACTTAACCGGACAAGGTCTTGGAACATCTTCAACTGGATAAGAATCAGGGAGATCTTAGGGTCGATCTGACTGAACCAGAGAAGGCCTTTGACTGGATAAGAATCAGGAAAATCTTAGGGTCGATTTAACTGAACCAGGCTAAAGTCCTGGACATAGCTGAGAACTTAACTGGATCTTTCCTGAAAGGTAAAGGTCAGTCATATGCAATGCATGATATGGATCAAGCAATGATGTTCTCAACATAAATGAGATTGTAAGGTATGATGCGTTTATGCATGTATCATGATGTATGTGATGTTTTTGAATATATGTTTTCGTCTTAGGAAAATAAATCCTTGACGGGTGCCGGGAAGTTAAATCCTGGGCTAGTGTAGATTTTCTGTTTCCACTGGGGAGTGATGGTTGCAAGAATACCGGTAGGAGAAGATAACTCTGTTGGGGAATGAACTTGGCGAATGGATTACTTTGCGGGGAAAAACTACTCTAGCTACCTTGCTGGGGAACAGTACTCTGTGGGGAGAGAGGTACTTTGCTGAGATGTTGATGATAACTCCGCTGGGGATACCTTCGTTATGTTGGGAGTGTTAATAGACTCCGCTGGGGATAAGAAGACTTTGCCGAGGACGATCTTTCCGTGGTTTTTTGGCCGAGGATAACCCAGTTATACCCTGGTAGGGAAATAACCTTTGAATAAAGCCGGGGGACGCGTTCGTGCTCTGCGAGGGATAAGCTTCCAGAATCTACTGGGGATAAGCTTCGCTTGGGGAGATGGATTCCAACTTTCCTGGGGAAACTGGATTGGACTCTCCTGGGGAAATTTTGAACTATATTGGGGAAGTGACTCCATTAAATGTTTGATATGCCGCTGGGGAACAATCTTAGATCAAGACTGCCGGGGATGCTTGTTTAAGAATATCTGTATATCGTGCTGGGGAATGTTGAGATCTGCGGGGGTACCCAACTTCCTTAAGGCTGATAATAGCTTTGCTTGGGGAGAGTGCAATGACTTGCTGGTTCACTCTCTGGGGATTTAAGATATACCGGTTATGTTCTTCAGCTGAACCTACATTGGTACCTTGGTGAACAGAACAATTAGATCGCTTTAGACAACTCTTTATTGCCCCTGTTTCTAATGTTACATGTAATTGATCCTTTGTTTCGTATGCAAATATTTATGAGTTAGCAATTAGTGTTAAATGCATATATCACAAATTGAACCTTGGACGTTCTTCGCAAAACAAAACAGAAAAAGGAAAAAACAAAAGGCAATTTGTAACTGAAAAGTGATTTCTGTATTGATTTTTGAATTTTCCTGTAAATAGGCGTTTATATACAAGAGGCTGACGTCCTAGTAAGAGAACGTCGCCGAATAAAAGAGTTTATACAATTTGTACAAAGGGAAAACAAAACAGCTGTGTGAAAAGAATAATCCCACTGGGTTCCAATTCTGCTATCGCCTTTATATCTTCGAGCGTCTCATCACTTGATGACCTAGCTGAAGATGGAGCTGATTGATTGATGCCTTTTGATTCGCCGGGAAGCCCTTATTTTTGCCTAGGTATGTCAACCTAGCAGGTCTTTTTTCATGCGTAGTATCTTTTTACTATGTCTGCATTGGCGGGGTGAGGCAGGTCATCACCGTCCATGGTAGTTAGAATCATGGCTCCTCCTGAGAACACATGCTTAACCATAAATGGCCCTTCGTACGTAGGGGTCCATTTGCCCCTTGGATCACTCTGAGGAAGGATGATGCGCTTGATCACCAGATCCCCAACTTGATATTCTTGTGGTCTGACCTTTTTGTTAAATGCCCTGATCATCCGTTTTTGGTACGTCTGACCATGACAAATAGCAGTGAGTCTCTTTTCGTCAATTAAGTTTAGCTGATCAAGTCGTGTCTGGATCCAATCATCTTCACTCAGATCTGCATCCTTCATTATCCGGAGAGAGGGTATCTGCACTTCGATCGGTAAGACTGCCTCCATACCGTAGACCAAGGAGAAAGGAGTTGCCCCGGTTGACGTCCTTGCTGAGGTACGGTACCCATGTAGAGCGAACGGTAACATCTCGTGCCAATCTTTATAAGTCACTGTCATCTTCTGCACAATTTTCTTGATATTTTTATTCGCTGCTTCTACAGCCCCATTCATCTTTGGTCGGTAGGGAGAAGAGTTGTGGTGCTGTATCTTAAACTGCTCACAGAGCTCAGTGATCATCTTGTTATTGAGATTGGTACCGTTGTCTGTAATGATCCTTTCAGGGAAGCCGTATCGACAGATCAGGTTGTGCCGAATGAACCATGCCACAACGTTCTTGGTTACTGTAGCGTAGGAAGCTGCTTCAACCCACTTCGTGAAGTAATCAATCTCTACCAGGATGAAGCGATGCCCATTGGATGCCGTAGGTTTAATCTCGCCGATCATATCTATGCCCCACATTGCAAAAGGCCAAGGTGCAGTCAGAACATTTAGAGGAACTGGAGGAACATGCACCTTGTCTGCATAAATCTGGCATTTATGACACGTCCGAGAATGTTGGTAACAGTCGGCTTCCATTGTGGACCAGAAATATCCTGCCCGAAGGATCTTCTTTGCCATAGTGTGTCCACTGGAATGTGTTCCGAAGGTCCCTTCATGTAGCTCTTCCATGATCCTTTCTGCTTCAGTCTTATCCACACAACGCAGTAAGGTCGAATCATGGTTTCGCTTATACAGGATGCCATTGCTAAGGAAGAACTTCGCTGCGAATCTTCTTAGAAACTTCTTATCGTTGACAGATGCACCTTCAGGGTATTCTTGAGCTTCCAAGTATCTCTTCACCTCATAGTACCAAGGCTTCTCAGTCACCAACTCAGTCTCAAGATCACAACAGTATGCTGGTTCGTCCAGTTTCCAGATGATGATCCGGGGAGCCTCATTGTCCCATTTGACTTTGAACATGGAAGACATCGTAGCTAACGCGTCCGCCAGCTGATTCTCCTCTCTTGGAAAATGTTCAAAGGTTATCTCTGTGAAGTGGGGGATCAATGTCAACACACATTCTCTGTAAGGAATAAGATTCGGATGTTTCGTATCCCACTCGCCTTTGATCTGATTGATCACGAGAGCGGAATCTCCGAAGACACTCAGAAACTTGATCCTTAGGTCGATCGCAGCTTGAAGACCCATGATGCATGCCTCATACTCCGCCATGTTGTTGGTGCAGTTGAAACATAACCGGGCAGTAAGTGGAGTATGAGTGCCTTGAGGAGATATGATCACAACGCCGATACCGTTACCCAAAGCGTTGGAGGCTCCGTCAAAGTGCATAGACCATCGGGATCCTTCCTCAGGTCCTTCATCCGGTCCAGGTACTTCACAATCAGTCACAATCATGATGCTCTCGTCTGGAAACTCGAAGTTCATTGATTGATAGTCGTCCACTGCCTGATGTGCCAAGTGGTCTGCCAATACACTTCCTTTGATAGCTTTCTGGGTCGTGAACTGGATGTCGTATTCTGTCAAGATCATCTGCCATCTTGCTATTCTCCCAGACAGAGCAGGCTTTTCAAATATGTACTTTATAGGATCCATCTTTGAAATCAACAAGGTAGTGTGAGTCAGCATATACTGTATCAGCCGACGAGCAGCCCATACCAAAGCGCAACAAGTTTTCTCGAGCAGTGAGTATCGGGTCTCACAGTCGGTAAACTTTTTGCTAAGGTAATAAATGGCATGCTCTTTTCGTCCAGACTCGTCATGCTGCCCCAGCACACACCCCATTGAGTTGTCAAGTACTGTCAGGTATAGTATCAGAGGTATCCCTTCAACCGGTGGCATAAGAATGGGTGGTTCTTGGAGATACTCTTTGATTCTGTCAAAAGCGGCCTGACATTCATCGTTCCAACGTACTACCTGATCTTTCTTCAGCAGCTTGAAGATTGGCTCACAGGTAGCAGTTAGGTGCGAGATGAATCGAGCAATGTAATTCAGGCATCCTAAAAAGCCTCTGACTTCTTTCTCTGTCTTAGGAACTGGCATCTCTTGAATAGCTTTAACCTTGGCAGGGTCCACTTGAATACCCTTATCACTTACAACGAAGCCTAGCAATTTTCCAGATCTTACCCCGAAGGTACACTTGTTCGGGTTCAACCTCAGCTTGTACAGTTTTAGTCGGTCAAACAGCTTCTGCAGATGGTCAAGGTGTTCCTCCTCAGTTTGGGACCTTGCGATCATGTCATCGACATACACCTCTATCTCGTGATGGATCATGTCATGAAATAAAGCAACCATGGCACGTTGGTAGGTTGCCCCAGCATTTTTCAGTCCAAAAGGCATGACCTTGTAGCAGAAGGTGCCCCACTGAGTAACAAAGGTAGTCTTTTCCATGTCTTCCGGAGCCATCTTGATCTGATTATACCCTGAAAAACCATCCATGAAAGAGAACACCTTGTGCTGAGCCGTATTGTCAACCAGAACATCAATGTGAGGTAGAGGGAAGTCATCCTTGGGGCTGGCCCTGTTCAGATCCCTGTAGTCGACACACATTCTGACCTTACCATCCTTCTTCGGTACTGGCACCACGTTGGCAACCCACTGAGGGTAAGAAGTCACTGCAAGAAACCCGGCATCAAACTGTTTCATAACCTCAGCTTTGATCTTCTCAGACATCTCTGGACGCATACGGCGGACCTTTTGCTTAACCGGAGGGCAGTCTTCCTTGGTAGGCAAATGATGGACCACAATGTCGGTATCCAACCCGGGCATGTCTTCGTAGGACCAGGCAAAGATTTCCATGTAGTCATGTAACATCTGAGTCAACCGTTGCTTCACGCTGAGCTCTAGGTTGGCACCAATCTTGACTTCCTTCCTATCTGTATCAGTACCCAGATTTATTGTTTCCACTGGCTCTTCGTGTGGTTGAATTGCCCTCTCTTCCTGGAGTAACAGTCTTGCAAGTTCGCCAGGAACTTTGCAATCATCTTCACCTTCTTCTTCGGCTAAGTTGATCGGATTTTCGAAGTCATAATTGGCAGTAGCAGAGTCGTTACCAGTGAGATCCAGAGTGGATTGAAACCTGTATGGGTGAGTGTGTGTAAATACAGCTGTTTTGCAATATATAAAGAAAGGAAAGAAAGAAAAGGAGCATAAGATTTGAAGTGCGAGAAAACGTCCAAGGTCTTTATTCATGATATATGAAATGACAATTAATATGCCCTCACAAATGAAGCCACGGTGCCCCGGGTAAGACACCGGGCCATAGAGTTTTAATTCATTGTTTATTACAAATAACAAAAACAAAGGAGTTTATTACTGCGTAATAAAAGTAACAGGAGTATGATCTTTAGCAGTCCAATTGGTCAATCCACCATCAGTCGTCGGGTAGATCCAACTATCAAACTCTGACTCTTCCACTTCGTCTTCATCCCCAACAACATTCACTCCAGGATTGGTGATGAGCACAGGAGGTCTTCTGGTTCTAGCTTTGCGCACAGCCTTCTGAGCCTCTGCAGTAAAACCCAGTCCAAACTTGTCAGTTTTAGGTGTAAAATCAGGGAGCCTGCCCCAGTTAGCACATTCACCTTTCTTGATTACAGCCCAAGCGTCCTTCAAGGAGGCCATCTTCAAAGGAGAGCTTTCTTCAGTTACTGCTTCTGCTGCTGCCAATGTTGGAGGTACCTCTTCAAAATGCTGAAAGGGGGTTTCAATAAACTCCCCGTCCATCTCAATATATCGGAAGGAATTCAGGTGACTAACCATATACTCCTCCTCTCCCTGCACAGTGACAATCTTCCCTATGACAGGGTACTTGAGCTTCTGGTGTAGGGTAGAGGTCACTGCCCCAGCTTTGTGAATCCAAGGTCGACCCAATAAACAGGAATAAGATGGACGGATATCCATCACATAGAAAGTCGAGTCGAATACTTGAGAACCCACACGAATAGGAATGTCTACCTCTCCATGGACCATCCTCTTAGAACCGTCAAAGGCTCTGACAATGATGTTGCTCGGTTTCAGCTCCAAGCCCTCACAATCCAACCGGTCTAAGGCCTTTTTGGGTAGCACATTCAGGGAAGAATCGGTGTCCACCAACACGTCCGCAAGAGTAGTGCCCCTGCATTCAATAGAGACATGCAGGGCGTCATTGTGGTTCTTTCCCTTAGCAGTAAGGTCAGCATCCGAGAAACCCAAACCATTGTCGGCTGTCAAATTGGCTACGCAATCAGTAAACTGGACTGCAGATGTCTCCTGTGGCACATGGGCCGTCTTTAGAAATGAAATCAGGGCCTTAGCATGGGCCTCTGAGCACAGCAGCAAGGAGAGCATAGAGATCTTGGAGGGGGTATGCCCTAGCTGTTCAACAACATTAAAGTCACTCTTCTTGATTATCTTCAGAATTTCCTCCATCTCTTGTTCGGAGGCTTCAACATTCACAGACTTTGGCGCCTCCATCCGGGCAGGCTCATCTTCAATCCCTTTGCCCCGAGCATTAGATGACTCGGCAGCAGGGGAAACAACTTGATCAGAAATGGGAACAGGTGCACTTGCAGGTGTTATAACGAGAGGTCTTCGAATAGCTGGTGGTGCAATGTCAGGCGAGAAGAGCCTGCCACTGCGGGTAACTTTGGCTGGACCAGTGATATTGCTGATGCTGGTACCAGTGTTGAATTCTTGCTTTATACCATTTACATATACATCTGCCGCATAGTGCCATGGGA
This sequence comes from Vicia faba, assembly GCA_948472305.1. NCBI lineage: Eukaryota > Viridiplantae > Streptophyta > Magnoliopsida > Fabales > Fabaceae > Vicia > Vicia faba. The sequence continues at coordinate 473,350,394 of OX451739.1, forward strand.
CAGCCTTATCAGATTCATAGGGGAGAGGCCCCGGAACAGTAATAACAATGGGTGCGACAGTCATGATTTTAACTGGCTTCCTCGGGGGAGCCTTGATTGGATGGTTAAAAATTGTAACAACAGATACATCTTCCACAGGAACAAACGGAACAACGGTCTTCTTGAACAGAATCTCTTTGTTGTCCATCAGGCTTTGGATGCCTAACTTCAGCAAACGACAACCAGAAAGGGAAACAGCACACAAAAGGCAACCTTCACTACAACCCGGAAATAAACCGACCAGCAGTAGATTCCTCTTAACAGTCATCAGAGGAGTAGCTACATCATTCACAGAGACGGCGTACACATTTTCATCAACAACATTTACTCCATGCTGGGGCATAGGAGCAGTCACCACATTTGGCCTCTCAGGCACTTCAAACTGTATCTCCTTCGTATCAATAAGGTCTTGCACCTTATTACTTAAGGCCCAACAGTCATCAGTGGAATGCCCCGGGCTATCAGAGTGATAAGCACAGCGGGCATTTGGATTGTACTTGGGAGAGGCAGTATTCACAACCTTTGGGGCCTCTCTGACAGTCACCAAGTTGGTGGATAGCAACTGCGGCAAGATTTGCGACAAGGTCATACTCAGTCGGGTAAACTCTCTTCTGGGTCTTTCAGCCCTGGGTGGGTTGGTTTGCCGAGGAGCGGCAGCAGGCTTTGCAATCATCACCGCGTTGACAGATTGGCGCCGTTCTGGTTTCTCTTGCCTCCTAGGCCCATACACAGCACTGGCCTCCTTTTTAAAGGGTTTCTTCTCAGAACCTGAAGATGCACCCTTCTGAATTTTACCGGACTTCATTCCAGCCTCTATCCTCTCCCCAGTCAGGATAAGATCAGTGAACCCTGCAGACGAGTTACCGATAAGATGATTGAAAAACGGCCCGGATAGGGTCCCCAAGAACATATCCACTAGCTCACGGTCAGTTAACGGAGGCTGCACCCTGCCAGCCAGATCCCTCCACTTCTGTGCATACTCTTTAAAACCTTCGCTTGATCCTAGCGACATACCCTGGAGTTGGGTACGTGTAGGAGCAAGGTCGGCATTATATTGATACTGCTTGTAAAAAGCAGTAGCCAACTCCTCCCAGTTACGAACTTTGGTCCCATCCAGCTGATAGAACCATTCGAGATGAGTCCCTGAAAGACTCTCCTGGAAGAAGTGGATCCACAAATTCTTGTCCACTGTGTACGGTTGAATCTTCCGCACATAAGATCTGAGGTGTAGCTTGGGACAAGACGCCCCGTCATACTTGGTGAAAGATGGTGCTTTAAATTTGTGAGGAATGATCACACCAGTAGATAAGCCCAAGTCTCCGAAATCTAGCCCAGGCACTTGTTGGATCTCCATGGCGTCCAGTCTGTCTTCCAACTGCTTGTACCGGTCTTCAGCAGGAGGATACTGTTCCTCATTAAAGTCAGTCTCGTTGTCAGAGACCACTAGACTTGGAGCTCCTCCCCCCTGGGGATTGTCTTTGCCTACAGAAGAACCAGCTTACTCATTCTGCAGAGTATTACCAAACCTCCGGCCCGAGTTGAAAAGAATAGTTCTCTTCTTCTTCTTCTCCTTCCTCAGGAGCAAAGCCTTCAGCTCTTCTTGGCCTTGAGCCAAACCCATGATCAGCTCTTGAAATTGTGCGTTCTGCGCCTGAAGGGCCTTGATAGACATCTCGGTTGATGATTCAGGGTTCATGATGCTGAAATAAACAGCGAAGAACAGTAAGCAACCTGAAAAGAAGAAAACCTGCTATGCACATGATGAATGATATGCGTATGATTTATGTTTTCAAAGGCAATCGGGAATCAACTTTGTAAACAAAAAGGAACACACTTCATTAGATTCAACTTTGAAACTTAAATTGTTCAACAGGTTGCCCTTAGGCGTTACATAAAATGGAAATACTGAAAAGGGAAATAAAACTGTAAAAGAACATCCAGAGCTCCTCATTGATCCCAGGGTCTCCTCTTCTCAGTACGAATGTAGTCATTCAGAGCTCGCTCATTCTGCAACTGCTTTGTCAGCTTCTGGATCTTCAATTCCTGCTTATTAAACTTTTCCCGATACGAATCCCGTTCTTCTCGCAGTTGCGACCAATACCTCTTTAATGTCTCATAATCAGTAGGTATCTGAGGAGGGAGGACAGTTGGAGGAGCCCCATCTTTGTCAGGATACTCAAGAATGACGGGTCTGACAGCTTCGTATGGCATACCTAGCTTCTGAGCACGGATGCGAACCCATTTGTAGTAGGCTTCCATAGGTAAAGAAGTCTTTGGCCCTAACTCTTGTGGGTCAGCTTTATGAACTCTGTCCCAAGCCTTGATGAACCTACGACGCAGCTCGTCACTATCCACCTGAAACTCAAAACTGATGTGAGGCACCAACATCTCATGAGGTCCTGCTCTTCTGGCCCTTCCAAACTGACGGAGCACTAGACATGGATTGTAAGAGATTCCTCCTTGAGTACCAATCAAAGGAACATTAGGGTATTCTCCGCAACGATCAATAACAGTTATCTCATCCAAACCTCTGAAAGTCCAAATGATGTCCTTATCAGTGAGGGACATTAACCTATGAGCCCAACCTTTTCCTTCTTGGTTCTTCAGTACGAACTTAGGGAGGTGCGAAATAAACCACCTCACCAACAAAGGGATACAACACCATAGAGTTCCTCGTCTTCGGGCAATACGAGCATAAAGTTGTTGCAGGATGTCACCCAAGAGAGTGGGCACAGGGTTCTGAGACATAAAGATCCTTATGGCAGTGACATTGATGAAGTTGTCAGGATTAGGAAATAAGACTAGCCCATAGATTAATAGAGCCAGAATGTCTTCATATGCCCTAAAGTCCAAGTCATTCCAGAAACTGTTAGCTTTACCAATCAGAAACTTGGCCAGGAAACCCTTAACTCCGCTTCTAGTCACCCAGTTGTCCATTACCTCTTGATGGGTCAAGGGAAGAGCTGCAGCAACCTCCTCAAGCCTGAGGGTCTTTTCCCAACCAGTAAAGGGAGTCTGATCCAAGATAGGGATACCAAGCAAATCAGAGAACTCTTCCAGGGTAGGGACCAGCTGGAAGTCTTGAAAGGTGAAGCACTGGTACAGAGGGTCATAGAACTGGGTCAGGACACTCATCAACTATTGATCCCGCTTTGCAGTGACTAAACTGAGAAGAGAACCATGCCTCTGGATGAAAGATGTGGTGTTTGGAATTCTGCTAACCAATTCTTCAAGTAATTCAGGTGGGTGAACAAAGTTGAACCGGATAGTATTCCTTCGCACAGGCATCATGATGTCCTACAAAACAGAGCAAAGGTGAAACCCTCTTGTCTTTGAAATGGTCAGTCCTTATGCAGGATGCATGCAATGCTCATGATGTTATGATGTTATGATAAAGCACACCACAAATATTTACAAAGGCAAACATGGTAAGGCACACAAGTCACACAAGACAAGCCCTTAAAGTTTAGGCCAGCATGAGGTCTAGGTAATACCCTCTTTCAGTTTGTTGGTTCATACCTGTCCTATCAAAAGTAACCGGGTTCTTAGAGGATCCCAATATCATTGACTACCCTCAATCGGTCATAACTCCAGCATCGCAATCTTTTCTTGCGGCCAGAACCATCACGAGAGTTTAGCCTCAATGGGAGTAGCATACTGCTACTGTTCTAATGGCCAAGTTGTGTCATTTAAGGTTCTAAGGTCTGTTGGCGCTTAATGACTCCTCAGAAGACCCATATTCTCCTCGTTGCAACACAAGGGATATCAGTACAGACCAAGGTGCCACACCAACGTAGCCACTGCTTCACCCGTGTCAGTCTACGCCGGACAGGTCCCTCACAGCTTATGCTACCTAAACAGGGTATCCCCAGATCCGGGTTAGGATCTATATAACTCCGATGCAACCCACAATTTAAAGCAAACAAGTCAAAACAATTGAAAACACAATTATGAACTATCCTAAGGTACACCTCACTTTACAAGAGTCCCCAGCAGAGTCGCCAGTTCTGTGATCGGTGGATCTGGAACTGACTGTTTAATGCTGGTTCGCGAAATGTCGCGGAAGCAAGAGTCGCCACCATCTTTTATTTTCTCCAAATGGAAAGGACAAAAGCACAGAAAAATTCCTTATTGAGATTAGTTCTCGGTTCGGGAGGTAGATTTATAGAAAGGGAAGGTGTTAGCACCCTTTCTATCCATGGTTATCCATGGGCTCTTAGATACTTGCTCATTTGTGTTTTCAAAAGTGTTTGCTTTTCAATTGTGAGTGGGTTTGAAAAAGTTTCGTTTAAAGATTTCAGATCGACTCTTGTATCAGTCCTCAAGAGTGTTTGAAAAATTGTTTTGAAAGCTTTTTTGAAAGTGTCGGTGTGAAAAGAGTTTTTTGATTTGTTTTGAATTAGAGCAAGTATCCATGAGTCATCTACCTACCCTAAGGAATTAGGCTGTGTAAATGTCCTTAAGGTAGTGCTATCCCACCATTGAGAGGTAGGTAGCACCACCGTTGGAGGTGTTCGGGTCAATTCGAGTTTAGGGACAGTGTGGTCACCAAGCAACAGTAAGACACCTTAGAAGCTACCCTTATGTCATTGATCTTTTATTTCGAGGCAACTATTCTGAGGCAACTTGTTCCGAGGCAACCGTTTCGAGGCAACTAGATCAATGGAACATAAGGACTCACTAAGACGTCCTATAGTCGACGACCACGTTTCGAGGGGCAAGGCAACAGTGTGGTCGTCGGAGCAATAGTAGGACACCTTAGAAGCTACCCTTATGCCATGTTCATGGACATAAGGACTTACTAAAACGTCCTATACTCGACGACCACTTTTCGAGGGGCAAGGCAACAGTGAGGCGTACCCTAGGAGTGGTGTGTGATTGTGTGTCATTTTTCAGTTATATTTGTCTTGTCATGCATTGAGTGTTCTACGCTTTGATTTTATTTTTGGCCATTCATTCTTTCATGCGAATTATTAGCATTTAAAAGGTGCGGGAAGATAAAAGTCCTACGCTATTACAAAGGCGCGGGTCTACATCGCCAAATTAAACCAAGACCCGATTTGAAATAAATAAAAATGCGGAAAGTAAATACCCTAATTAATCTATTACAAGGCTTTGGGGCAAGTACATGAAATTTAAAAAAGGAAATAAAAGTAAATGTGCGAAAAGAAATAAAATCGAGAATGGGAGGGCGTTGGACCCTTTTAAAGAAATTAAATCGAAATCGTAAATTAATTAAATTAAATAAAAGCAAGAACTTATTTTTTGGAGTTTTTGTATTTATGAAGTTTAATGAGAAAATTAATTATTATAGGAAACCCTAATTCTAATTGTTTTTAATTTACGAAAAAAAATATTTAAGTTATAACCTAATTTAACCCTAATTATTTAAATGGCATATTTATTTACAAAAATGATTAATAATTAAATATGGTGAAAAAGGAAAAAAAATAAAAGTATCAAAACCCTAATTTCTACATTTTTTAGTTTATTAAGAAAGCATTAAAATTAAACCTAAAATTAAAACTAAGTTAATTATTAAATTTATTTACAAAATAAAACATTAGTGAATTAAATAATAAAATATATTTTGATTTTTTGACTTTCTGATTTTTTGTATTTTTCATGTTATAAAAATTAATTTTAAGAATTAAAAGAAAGTAATTAAAACAAATAAAATAAAAAGAAAGAAAAAAGAAAAAGGGAAAGAGATACAAACAAGAGGGGTGTTGACCCAAAGTTGGAGGTGAATTCACAGCAATTTGGCCCATTTGAAGAAGGCCCTTTTGACTTTTCTGGCTTGCATATGGATGTGTTGACTGATGCGTATGGTGGATAGCTGGTGATAGCCACTGGATTGATCTTCAGGGACATGTGGCAGGCACTGATGTGAAGGTGTATTGTGGAACCTGGATAGCACGCTGCATGGAATTGCATTGGAAAAAATATTATTGAAGAAAGAGGGGGACCTGGGAATCGAACCCAGGTCCCAATGCTTGAAGGACAACGCATCAACCAACCAGCCAAGCGCGTTTGTTTGATCATATAGTGGATAAAGAATAATAAGAGAGAGAAAACAAGGGTTATTGGGATTTTAACAAAATGCGCGCCAGGGTTTGAATTATCCAGTAGCATGCTTACACCTCAGCGTCTTCCTCATGGCCTCTTTGTTTTCCTGAAAAATACAAGCTAGATAGCGGGGGTTTTAAACCCCCACAATCTGAAACAACAAAAATAGCGAATAGAAATTGGTCAATGATAAATTGAGCGCGATGAGTGTTTTAGATTCGTTGGAATGTTACGAATTCAATGGTCCTAGTCTCATGGTCTGATTTTACCAGATGAAAGAAACCTCAAATTCAGAGTTTTGAAACCCTAATGCATGTTCATGGTAACTTCTTATTTAGACGACCATTCTTCAATTGAACGGTACTGTTAGCTTCAGAAACATCATGTTAGCGTAAAACGACAATTAAAAGACATGAAACATGCGTATAAATCAAGATGCGATTATGAAAATTTACATGCACAGGGCTATGGCGTTCTACCGTTTCTGGATGTATGGAGAGTGGAAAAGTATTGGGTTATGTTCAGAGAGGTCCCAACAAGCTTTTGAGATACTTTCCACGCCTTGAAATGCCTTGAAACTATGAAAACAGATTTGAAGTTTTTTAAGAAAAAAGTGAGTTTGTGTTCTTGATTCTGAGCGCAGCCTCTTGGTTGTTGTGATTAGGGTTGTGATCTGCTTATGTATGCCAATGAATTAGGGTAACAAAACAAGTCCAAAATCCATGGAATCAATGCTTTTGAATTTTGTGATCTTCCATGATTTTTTCAATCTTTTTTTCATGCCAAATATGCCAATCATTGGAGATTCTTTCCATATTGAGTATGCACGAAATCTTGAGGTTATGATGAGTAGAAATGTTGCATAAAAAGATTTGAAAGGTGGCATTTAGTATTTTTTTCATATTTAATTTGAATTAAATGAATTAATAGATTGAAAAATTCAATTAATAAATAAAAAATAAGAAAATAACTCCCCTTTGGGTCAATGGGTCGTGCCTAGCCTTTGGGTGATGATTCTTGGAAGAAATTGTGGCCCATTAGCAATTTTGAGGCATTTGAAGCAAAGTTGACTTTTCAAAATTCCCAAAAATTTCCCAACTTCCACAAGGCATATCTTGCTCAATATTTAAGCTTTGATCATGTTCTTGGACATTTTGGAAAGGTCTTGAAGTCCTCTAACCAATGCCTTTGGTCCCATGTCATTTTGATTTACCAATCTCAAGTTATGGTCTTTTACTTAAAGTGCCTTTTTGTTGACTTTTGAAAATGACCTATAATGTTGAGATTGATAACTTTTTGTGAGAGCATTTCTTGGACTTGAAGTGTGAAGATGAGTTGTAGGAAATTTCATTCTCTTCAAAATTAGCTTTGGATGGAATTTTTTCTGATAAACCATGTGGAAGTTATGCCTTGCTCAAGTTACAGTTGACTTTTTCAACTGTCCAAAAATGGAAACTTTTGCATCTTGAGACTTTTTGAGCCATGCTTTGAGAATCATGATCAAGAATTGATCAAATGATGTTTGTGGCTTCAAAATAAGATGTTGACCAAAAATTTGGACTTTTGATTGTCAAATGACCATTTTGCCCCTGCAGTTGACTGTTGAGCAATTAGGGTTTCTGACTGTGCAATTTTGTGTTGTAAGTCTTGAAACTTGGCATGTGGATGTTTGACAATGTTTATAGGCATGTGGGACTTGTTTGGACCCTTGGAAACTTCAATTTCTTTGTCAGAACCAAAACCCTAGTTTTTGACTGTTAGGAGGCCATTGAACTGTGCAACCCTTGGGAGATTTTGAAGCATGCTCTTAGCAAATCTTGGAGAATATGGGAGGGCAAATTTTGGGGTACAACACAACCCTTTCAATCAGTCATGTGGTTCGAACAATTTGAACCAAATTTTGAATTTGACATAGTTATCTTCATCTGCACACCTTTTTTATCTACTTTTCCCTTTCAACAGTTTCCTCTTCGACCTGATGCTTGAAAGCCCAATATGATCCATGGAAACTATATGGGGCATTAAAAGTCCAATTGTACTTTTGCGAACTTAAGCTTTTGAAAATCTTTGTTAGAAATGTCTTGAGAAGAGAGAGGTCAAATTTTGGGGTACAATAGCTGCCCCTGTTCAATCTTCTTAAATCTGAAGAGTTAGATTGGCGAGTCCGCCATTCGTGACTTGAAGGTGGAAGATGATTGAACACTAGAGTGCCCAGAAATTTGCACTTGATGATGTGGTGGTTGATTGTGTCGGGAATGGGCTTAAAGATTTCATTTGGAGAGATGATGGAGAGTTGTCGGAGATGGGCTTATAGATGCCATCCAAAGGTGATTGTTGATAGAAATTAGACTAAGTCTAAGCTTGACTGTAACTGGGAGAAGTATCAGAATAAATCTTTGGTCGATTTAACTCTGAATGACATGCTGGAATGGACCCGCGTTAGGCCGTGTTTGGAAGTGTATTAGAAGGAATCCGTATAAGACTGCTTCAGGATGAATCAGTGTGGGACTATATCTGGAAATTCATGAGAAGGAACCTGTGTAGGGATGCTTCGGGATGAGTCTGTGTGAAACTTTATCTGGAAATGCATGAGAAGCAGCCTGGGTAGGGCTGCTTCAAGATGCGTCCATGTGAAACTTCATCTAGAAATGTATGAGATGAAATCTGTGTAAGATTGCTTCGGGATGAGTCCATGTTAAAATGCATCTAGAAATGTATGAGAAGGAGCCTGGGTAGGGCTGCTTCGGGATGAGTCCATGTGAAACTTCATCTGGAAATGTATGAGAAGAAATCTGCGTAAGATTGCTTCAGGATGAATCCGTCTGAAACTGCATCTGGAATTTAGAAGGAACCCATGTAAGATTGCTTCATGATGAGTCCGTGTGAAGCTGCATCTGGAAATTTGAAGGAACCCGTGTAGGATTGCTTCATGATGAGCCCGTGTAAAGCTGCATTTGGAAATTTTGAGAAGGAATCCATGTAAGATTGCTTTTATGATGAGCCCGTGTAAAGCCACATTTGGAAATTTTGAGAAGGAATCCGTGTAAGATTTCTTTATGATGAGCCCGTGTAAAGCTGTGTTTGGAAATACATGAGAAGGAGCCTCTATAGGGCTGATTCAGGATGAGTCCGTGTGAAACTCCATCTGGAAATTAGATGATGAGCCCGTGTGAAGCTGCATCTGGAATATATGAGAAGGAGCCTGTGTAGGGCTGTTTCAGGATGAGTCTGTGTGAAACTTCATCTGAAAATTAGAAGGAACCCGTGTAAGATTGCTTTATGATGAGCCCGTGTGAAGCTGCATCTGGAATATATGAGAAGGAGCATGTGTAGGACTGCTTAAGGATGAGTCCGTGTGAAACTTCATATGGAAATGTATGAGAAGGAGCCTGGGTAGGGCTGGTTCAGGATGAGAAGGAAGCCACTTTTTGTTGGTCGTAGAGATAGTTTCTGTTGTACCCAAAAAATTTCCCTCTCATTTATCAAGTATTTTCTCACAAGATCTCCTTTGGTTCATGACTGCACAAAGGTTGATCAACTCACGACACCTCCTTAAGCACTGATGACTGAAATTAGGGTTTGAGATTGCACAAGGATAATTGAACTCTTAATGCCTCGTATTACTTTCTTGGATCATTATGGACCTTCAAAATAGCTCATGTCAAGTTTCAAGTCTTGGATCACATTTTTGCTCAGTCAATTGATCAGTTGACCTAAAAATCAACTATATTGGGTAAAAAATCAACTATGGTCAATTTACAGTCAAACTTCATAATTTCTGATCCATATCAACATTGCGAACTCCTATATGTCATTTGATCAAGTTTGGACCATAATTCCTCAAGAAATTTGATCAGATAATTAAAAGGGCAAAATGGTCAAAATTAGGGTTTTGATTGAGAAGGGGCAATTTCTGATTTTTGACCTAGCAAATGGTTAATTGGTTTGAGACATGATCTCAAGGTTTCAAATGCATAATTTTGACCTAATGGTATGACTCAAAACTTCCCTCAAGATCAATTGATTGATAGTTGATTTTCAGTCAACTGATCAAAAGTCAACTGCACACTAAAAAGTCAAACTTTGACCTTTTGGTCAAAATCAAGTGTCAAAGATCACAATTCATCAAAACTTGTCAAAATATGAAACTTGTTCATCAAGAAATCAAAAAGTCAAGATTTCATTTTTGAAAGTCAAAGTTTCCAAACTTAGAAATTTTTCTGTGTTGAAAACTTCATATTTTTTCACAACTTTGAGCCAATTTTCACCATGATGCAAGATGATTCAAAGGAAACTTTCAACATGAAAGTTATAGATATCAATGAGATCTAAAACATTGCTTTACACAACTCCTCCTATAAATGCTTGGATTTCAAGTTATTAATCCATGAAATCATGGTCATGAAACTAAAACACTTAGTGAAATTTTGAGCATTTTGGTCAGGATTTTGACCTAACTTCTGAGCCAAGTTTCACATAGTTCCATTTGGATTTTGCAAAAGTGATTCAAAGAGGGGTTGTAGAGCATATTACAAGCTTTCTAAAAAGTCTAAGAAATCCATGAGATCATTTGTGAGCAAGGAGAATCGAAGGTCAGAAGTTAGGGTTTCAAGTTGTTTTACAAGGCAGAATTTTGTGATGAACAAGAATTCAAATCCATGCTAGGCTGCACAATATTTGCTTTGCAGGCCTCAAACTTGCTTGGCACTCCATAATTAATGTTTTTCAAAGCTGTTAGAGGCTTCAACTCAAGCATTCAATGCATTGCCTATGCTTATTTCCATTTTGGGAAGAAAGTGCACATTGCCATTTTGGAAAAGTAGCTTAATGCACAAAATCAGTTCTTGAGCTTTTCACTTGTTCTCTTCTGATCATACACAATATATAACTCAAAAGAAACTTGTTTAAAGCCTCTAAACAACTCATCCCATGCTTGTACTATGCCTTGAAACCATATTCCCACTTTTCTTCAAAATCAAGTAACATAGCAATCAGTCTATATCTTGTACTTCTGACCCTCTCAAGTACTTTAACCTTCTCCTTACTTATGCACAAGTGGTTTACATCAAAACACACGATTTCAAGCCCCCAAGAACTCTCCCAAACACCCTTGCTGCATAGAATTGTCCCACTTAACAGCTTTGAGCCAAAAGTCTCCATCTCCATTTCTACTTGTGCGTTTTGATTCTTAACCATCGAGACACCTTACTTACATCATATACAAGTGATCCAAGCCCCTGTTTCAAGACTGTAACTCCTCCATCACTATCCACCATTTTCAAAACTGAAGCTTGCAACTTGACTTGAGTTGGGAGTTTCAGTCATCCTCAAATCAAAGTAGGAGTTGGAACACATTCAAGGAGGTCCAGGCAAGCTACAGAAATCATCAGGCCATCTCAAAGGTTGCTCAAACTCCATACACGACTCCAGCTGTAAGAGGTAAGTTTTCAAACTTCTATCTCTTCATACAAGCATCATTTGATTCTGATTTATGAAGATAAAATGTAGATACCATTGCCACGAAGCTGTACATATCCATAGTTTGTATTTATATGGCCGGAGCTTAGAGAATTTTAGAGTTGAAGTTTCTGAAATTTTTAGGTTTTAAATTAGGGCCAGAAAAATTCTCACTCATCTTGGATTTATAGCTTTAGTTATTTATATGGTTGGATTCGTGGGAAGAAATGCCACAACTTTCATGTTTGTACTTTCCATTTTTGTTGAGAGATGAAGAAATTACAGGCACTCTGGCTGGCTGAAGGTTGAAGATGAAGTACAAGCCTTGGAAGCATGTTACGTTATGTATTTATCATTTCATTTTAATTAACGGATGTATAGCCACCCCAGTGATAAGGCATCGTGCTGGTAACCAAGAGGGCGTGGGTTCAACACCCAGCACGCTGCCTTTTGCCTTTTTTCTCACATTTTTCTTTTCCTCCTGTTTGCAGCGCCTGGGCCCCATAGCATTGGGCCTTCCTTTTTTGCTAACCTTCCCCCTGCATTACTTCAGCACCCCCTGGCCCAAATTTTCATTACTATTTCTTTTTTCTTATTTTATTTTATTTCCGTTTCCTTTATAATAATAATTATTATTATTAATATATTTTTATTGTTATTAATAAAAATCCAAAAATATTTTATTTATTATTTTACACTTATTTAGTTTATTTATTTTATAAAACTAAAAGAACAAAAACATTTTCTTAATAAATTAATTTCTTTCTTAATAATTAATATTTAGGTTTATGTTTAACTATTATATTATTTTCTTGTAATTAAAAATTAATTTAGAACTTAGGTTTCTTTTAATTAATTAATATTCATATTATTTTTATTAATTTAAAAACTTTTCATAAATAAAACCCTAAAAAATCTTTTTTTAGTTAATTTCTTTTCTTATTTAGTTTAAGTTAATTTTATTTAATTTTCATTAATTATTTTTCTTAATTAGGTCTAAGATTAAAACCCTTTCATAAAAATCCAAAAAAAAATCATTTCTTTTCCCATTTACATTCTTGTAATTTTATTTTTAATTTTGTACAAATATTCAATATGGTTGTAATAATTATTTAGATTTAATTTCCTTGCAATTTCCCCATTTGTAAATTTGTACACCCCCTCCCCTAATGATGTAATAGCTTAGTATTTTTATTTTCGGCAATTTAATGCTTTATATATAAATGCTAGTAATTAGGGTTTGTATGGAAAGATTAAAACCAACAAATAGCAAACCAACAAATAGCAAATCCTAATCAAAACAAATCAAGCATGAAAAAGACACACTTGCACACTTACACCCTTAGGGTAAATCCACTTTGTTGCCTTATGAAAAATAACCATATTATGCATGTGGAGTATCTTAGCAAAAGCAATCAAATACAAGATCATAAGTCCCTCGATGACGCTATCAATGTTGCCTTTTTCAAAATGATCTTAGCCCCTCAAAGAGAATTGCTAAGATATCTCACAATATTGTTATCATGACTATACGATGACCCTTGCCCGTCCGTTTTACATCCAAAGATAAAGTTACTTACCAATTCATGGTAAAATAACAATGTCAAAGGAAAGAGGAAATCAACAAGAAAGACTTTTGAGTAGGTATAATATTCCTAGTTGCTTGCTCATTTTCAAATCAAAACATCTTTGCTATTTTCAAAAACAAACACCAACACTTTCAAAAACATATTTCAAACTTGAAACATTTTTAAATGATCAACACTTTGTATACATTCTTATGAACGAGAATCATTACAAAATTTGCCTAAATGATGGCGCCTTTTTCAAAATACTTTCAAAAACCACACAAAGCATATTTTCAAACAAAAGCAAGTGATCTAGCAAGCAACTAAGAGCCCGTAGATAACTACGGATGAAAAGGGTGCTAATACATTCCCTTTTCATAATCTACCCCCCGAACTCAAGAAAACATCTTAAAGGTCTTTCCTGTTCTTTTCAACCTTTCCTTTTGGATAAAAGAAAAGTTGATGGCGACTCTTGCTAACCGCAACATTTGCGATAAAATGCAAAACAACCAAGTTAGTACTCCCACCGTATTACAGAAGTGGCGACTCTGCTGGGGAAAATTTTAAAAGTGGGGTTACCTTAGGGCTAGATCACATTTACTTGCTTTCATTTGCTTGACTTGTATGCTTTACATTTTGATTCTTTGTTTGGGCTTAAATCCTCTACCCGGATTTGGGATACCTTATAGGTAAGTAGCAATACGTTGTGGAAACTGTGCAGGGTATACCGACATGGTCTAAGCAATAGCTACGTTAGTGTGACATATTTGTGGGTAACGGTATCCCTTGAGTAGTCAAGGAGAATACGGGACCTCTGAGTGATGTCATGAAGCATTAACTAACTTCTAGAACCTTTACTTGACCAACTTGGCCATTAGGACGTAGTGATATGACCGACTTTGGTGCAGTCCGAAGTTGGTAGATACTCGATACTATATTCATTGAGGTTTGGTTTTTTGGGATATTTCGGTCGCCATTAAAGAGCCTTGCGCTGAAACAATGCCTGAGAAGACAAACCAGTGATATTGAGCTCCCTTAGAACTTGATTACTATTGCTAGGACAGGTTTGAGCCAACTAAACTTCAAGAGGGTACTTACCTATGAGACTCCATGCAAGCCTAAACCTAAGGACTTGTTTTGTTTGTGTATATTTACTTGTACATAACATCATAAACATCATAACATCATACTCATACTCACTAACCATTTCAAGGATTTTTGGGATTTATCTTTGTTCTGTTTTGTAGGACATGGATTCTATTCGCAGGAAAACCATTCAAGTCAATCTCGTGAGGATACCCCCTCAACTTAAAGAGTTAGAATCAAGGGTTCCTGAGAATTCTCCATTTACCGAAAGACATGGTCGCCTCCTAAACTTGGTTACCTCCAACACTGATGAAGACATGATGAAGGTGCTCTTCTAATTCTTTGATCTTCTACACCATTGCTTCACATTTCCCGATTATCAACTTGTGCCAACTTTGGAAGAATTCTCCAAACTCTTGAGGATTCCCATTCTCAATTAACTACCATTCAACGGTACGGAAAGAGATCCAAAACCAGAAGAGATTGCTCAAGCCTTACACTTGCAACAATCTGATGTCACAAATAATTGGGAAACAAGGAGTGGTGTCAAAGGTTTCTTAGCCAAATTCTTGTTTGAGAAAGCTCAAGATTGTTGGAACTCCTTGGACTTGCAAGCTTTTGAGGAAATTATGGCCCTTCTAATCTATGGGATTTTTTTGTTTCCAAATCCTGACCAACTCATAGATGTAAATGCCGTCAAAATCTTCATGTCTCGTAACCCGGTGCCTACTTTGTTAGGAGACATCCTACATTCTTTTCACTCTCGCACTATCAGGAAAAGAGGTATCTTTATGTGTTGTACTCCTCTCTTGTCAAGATGGTTTATTTTGTATCTTCCCCAGTCTGTATTGAAGAACGAGTAAGGTTCAAGGTGATCACATATGTTGATGACGCTTAAACATTCAGATATTCATTGGTGTTCCCGATCTTTGGAGAATGTTACTATCGTCGACCGTTGTGGAGAATTCTCTAATGTCCCCCTACTTGGAATTAGAGGAGGTATCACTTATAACCCTTGCTTGGCCTTACGACAGTTTGGTTACGCCTGAAGGGATGGTCCATATGAGATGCTTATTCAAGGGTTGGTATTTGATTACGAGAATGACGATCAAGGTTACCGCTAAAGGTTTATCCAAGCTTGGAGAATGTTGAACAAGGTAGATATCAAGACATTGGGGCACAAGAATTCCATCCCTCTTGAGCCTTATCTCAAATGGGTACGAGCCCGTGCTCAAAGTCTTGTGATGCCTTTTCCTTCCATTCTCCCAGTTATCATAGAACCTGTGGTGGAAGGAGATGTCCCATACACTATCCTTCATCTTGACATGCCCACCTCTCTCGAAGACTTGCAAAGGGATTGGATACAGCTTAAGGGGGAGTGAGACACATTCGAGGCCCAATTCTACGCCAGCGAGAAGAAGGTTCTAGAACTCACCAAGCAACTTCATGAGGAGCGGAGTCTGAACGCCTACATCGCACCAAAGAGGACGCGTTCAACTTTTTTATCTTAGAGTTTTTGTATTTTCTTTGTAAGCCCAAAGAGGCATGATGTACTCAAACTTTGATTTATTAATATAACATGTGTTCCTTTTGTCTAAAGCAAATTTAAATCTCTAATTTCCTTGAAATCATTTGCATATGCATCTTCATTCATCATAACATAAACAAGTTTCTTACAACAAGTCTCCTTATCTTTCTACTGTTTATTTCAGTAAGATAGATCTTGAGCAGACAATAAAAGATATCCAGGCGCAGAACTCTCAGTTCCAACAAATGTTCTTGACTCTGGCAAAGGGACAAGAGGATTTGAAAACTTTGCTGATCAAAGAAAAGAAGAAGAAAGCAAAGAAATCAACTGGTGTTTTGAACCTGGGAAGAAGGTTCCAAGGACAAGCCAGACAGACTTTAGACTTCACAACATCATCAGGTGAAAAGGATAATCAAGAAGGGAAAAACAAGGAAGTGACTGACCATCCAGAATCTGAAGAGGAAGAAGAGGTTGATTACTCTGAAGAGTAGTATCCTCCGGCTGACGACAAATACAAACAGTTGGAAGATCACTTAAGTGCTATGGAGATTCAGAAAGTGCCTGGGATGGACTTTGAAGAGTTGGGTTTGGTGTCTGGGATTGTTATTCCACCAAAGTTCAAGGCACCAGTGTTTTCTAAGTACGACGGGGTTTTGTGTCCTAATATGCACCTCCGGTCTTATGTGAGGAAGATACAACCTCACACTGGTGACAAAGATTTGTGGGTCCACTTCTTTCAGGATAGTCTATCCGGGACTCAGCTAGATTGGATCTATCAACTGGAGAGGGCCAATATCCATAATTGGGAAGACCTGGCTGCTGTCTTTTATAAACAGTATCAGTATAACACAGACCTTGCTCCCATCCGTATTCAACTCCAGAGTCTGGCTATGGGTTCAAGCGAGGGTTTCAAAGACTACGCTCAGAAGTGGAGGGACTTAGCAGGAAGAGTCCAACCTCCCTTGTCTGACAGGGATCTAGTGGACATGTTTATGGGTACCTTGTCCGGTCATTTCTTTAATCATCTGATTGGAAGCTCCTCAGCCGGCTTCACTGAATTAATCTTGATCGGGGAGAGAGTGGAAGCTGGGATTAAGAGTGGGAAGATCCAAAAGGACGCGTCCTCCAGTGCCGTGAGAAAACCATTTATTGAGAAGAAAGAGGTTGGTACTGTGTACCCTCAAAGGAATAAGGACAGAATTGAATACCGTCCAGTGGTAGTGGCTGTCATGATCCCTAAGCCTGCACCTAATCAACAAAGGAACAACCAGCCTAGAATAGAAAGACCGGTAAGATAATTTACCCAGATAAATATGACGCTGTCTCAAGTCTTGCCACATTTGTTGAGATCTAATATGGTAACCTTGCGGGAAGCTCCGAAGAATCCCAACACTGCCTCTCTCCGTTACAACCCAAACGCCTGTTGTGCTTACCATTCAAAAAGTCTAGGTCATGATACAAACGACTGCTGGGTTTTGAAAAACAAGATGTAAGACCTTCTCGAAACAAAAAAATTGAGTTTGATGCTCCTGAGATCCCAAGTGTTATCACCCCTCCTATGCCCAAGCACGACCGTGATATTAACACTGTTGAAGATGATGTGTTTATTATTGTTGTTGATGAGCTTGTTACTCCTCTCCTAACCATCAAGAGGAATCTGTTGAAGGCCGATTTATTTTCAGGCTATGGAAAAGGCTGCCACCTCTGTTTATCCCTACCCAGTGGTTGTCATTTATTGAAAGCAGGTGTCCAGCGCCTGATGGATGACAAAGAGATTTTGTTTGAAAAGACTCTTGTTCCAACCATTGCTTACAAGGATGTTTCAATAGTAACCATTTCCGCCAATCCTCCCAGGGTCTCCACCAAAAGACCCGTTAGGATTACATCTATTCCGAAGGTGACTCCACTAACAATTAGCATGCCAGGACCGATCTCGTACTCCTCAGATAAAACTGTCCCCTGGAACTATGGGGGTGACGTCTACTACCACGACATCAAACAAGATTGGCTGGCTGATGAAGACTCTATTTTTGAGAAGGGTGACCCCGACATCGGCATCATTGTGGGAACCAGCAAAATAACCAGGAGTGGAAGATTGTTCTCTCCTGAGATTGCTCCTCCGAAAACTGTTACCGGTTCTGTGATCATCCCTGCTTTTGTTCCTGTTGACACTACTACTACAATTCCTATGGTTATCCCTACTGACACCCTTATCACTGGGTCGACCGAGACTCGGGGCAAAGGCATTTTGGTTGAACCTGTCCGGATGAAGGCGTAATCAGTATATGTCCCAGAGATCTCCAAGAAGGAGATGGAAGAAATTTTGAAAATTATAAAGAGAAGTGACTACGATATAGTTGAACAGCTAGGGCAGACCCCTTCAAAGATCTCTATGCTAACTTTACTGTTGTGCTCCGAGGCTCATGCGAAGGCCTTGGTAAATTTTCTTAAAACTGCCCATGTGCCACAAGAAACCTCTGCTGACCAGTTCAAGGATTGTGTGGCCAGTTTGACCGCTGATAACAGTTTAGGCTTTTCTGATGCTGACCTGACACCTAGAGGGAGGAAACACAACGAGGCGTTTCATGTCTCTGTCGAATGCAGGGGCACTACTTTGGCCCATGTCCTGGTTGATACTGGTTCATCTTTGAATATGCTGCCTAAGAAGGCTCTGGATAGACTATACTGTGAAGGTTTGACCTTAAAACCCAGCAACATAATGGTAAGGGCCTTCAACGGTTCAAAGAGAATGGTGCACGGGGAGGTGGACATCCCCATTAAAGTTGGAACTCAGACCTTTGATTCAACTTTCTATGTAATGGATATTCGCCCTTCCTATTCCTCTTTATTGGGCCGACCTTGGATTCATGACACTGGTGCCATCACCTTTACATTACATCAGATGCTTAAATACCCAACCAAAGGAAAAATCATCACTGTCCATGGAGAGGAGGAATATATGGTCAGTCACCTGAACTCCTTCAGATACGTGGAAATGGATGGTGAATTCATCGAAACTCCGTTTTAGCATTTCGAGGAAGTCCCACAAACAGTTACGGTAGCCAAGACTGCTTCGAAAGTTCCGAAGATTACCAAACCTCCGCTGAAGATGGCTTCTCTGAAAGATTCCAAGGCAGTAGTCGAAGAAGGGGGTGTACTATTTGGGGCCAACTCCTAGATATCCCCTACAAGTCTGACAAATTTGGTTTGAGTTTTACTTCAGGAGCCCAGAAAGTTGTTCGTCGTGCTCGTGCCGGGGGACCATCTTTGCAGATCAGTAACCATGAAGTCAACATAGTGGAAGATAATGACGACAGCTGTGACCTGGAAGAATGGATTTTCCCAACTATCAACGGAGGACTCACCAACTGGGAAGCCAAAGAATATGTCCCTATTACTTTTATCCAACAATAATTGTCTTTAAATTTTTGTCGGACCTGTAATAATTAAACAATTTAGACTTTTAAAACCTTGTAATTTACCCGAGGCACAACGGTCCATTTGTAAGGGTTGTTACTTCATTTTTCATATGTCATCAATGAATCATGGACATTTTTGCATGCAAACTTTACGCTCTTTGTTTTTCTTTTTTTTTACATGTTTATTTTTTCAATGATATCTATGCTCTTACACACACTCACATATCAAAATGCAGATCCACATCCATTCAGGATCCCATGGGTAGCGATTATGCTATGGCCTATTGTGACTTTGAAAATCCAATCTACCAAGCCGAAGACGAAGGTGAGGAAGATTGTGAAGTTCCAAGGGAACTAGCCAGGTTACTACAACAAGAAGAAAGGACCATACAACCCCACGAAGAATAGGTTGACACAGTTAACTTAGGTACCAAAGAGGACAAGAAAGAAGTCAGGGTAGGTGACAATCTAGAACCCAGTGTCAAGAAGAGTTTAACTCAGTTACTACATGAATATGTTGAGGTCTTTGCTTGGTCATACGAAGACATGCCAAGACTTGATGCTGATATCATAGTCCATCGTCTACCGACAAAAGAAGACTGCCTTCCGGTAAAACAAAAAGTTCGTCGCATGCGGCCAGACATGTCAGATAAGATCAAGACTGAAGTCATGAAACAATTCAGCACCGGATTCTTAGCCATCACCTCCTATCCATAATGGGTCGCCAATGTTGTTCCAGTGCCTAAAAAGGACGCTAAGGTACATATGTGTGTGGACTACAGATACTTGAATAGGGCAAGCCCCAAGGATGACTTCCCGCTTCCCCACATCGATATTCTGGTTGACAACATCGCACAACATTAAGTATTTTCCTTCATGGATGGTTTCTCAGGCTATAATCAAATCAAAATGGCACCTGAGGACATGGAGAAAATGACCTTCGTCACACAGTGGGGCACATTCTGTTACAAGGTTATGCCATTCGGGCTGAAGAACGCTGGGGCAACCTATCAGCGTGCCATGGTAGCTCTATTTCACGATATGACCCATCACGAAATATAGGTCTATGTGGATGACATGATAGCCAGATCTCAAACTGAATAGGAACATCTTGAAAGGTTGAACCCGAATAAATGAACATTTGGAGTGAGGTCCGATAAACTCCTAGGCTTCACCGTCAATGGTAAAGGTATCGAAGTGGACCCTTTCAAGGTAAAAGCAATACAAGAAATCCCTGCTCCTCGCACCGAGAAGGAAGTCAGAGGATTCTTAGGAAGGCTAAACTACATCTCCAGATTCATTTCTCACCTAACCGCTACTTGTGAACCAATCTTCAAATTACTGAAGAAAGATCAAGTAGTCAGAGATGGAATTATGGATGCCAAGCTGCCTTCGACAAGATCAAAGAGTACCTTCAAGAGCCTTCTGTTTTGATGCCTCCAGTCAAGGGAAGACCTTTGATCATGTATCTAACTGTCTTGGAAAATTCAATGGGGTGTGTGATGGGGCAGCATGACGAGTCTGGCCGAAAAGAGCATGGTATTTATTACCTGAGCAAAAAGTTTACCGACTATGAGACAAGATATTCACTGCTCAAGAAAACTTGCCGCGCTCTGGCATGGGATCTTCGCCGGCTAAGACAGTATATGTTGACCCATACTACCTTATTGATATCCAAGATGGATCCAATTAAATACATATTCGATAAGCCTGCCCTCTCTGGGAGAATAGCAAGATGGAAAATGATCCTGACTGAGTACGATATTTAGTACACTACCCAAAAAGCAATAAAGGGTGGTGTGCTAGCCGATCACCTTGCTCATCAGGCTGTGGATGACTATAAGTCCATGAAATTCGAGTTCCCAGATGAAGACATCATGATGGTAAAAAATTATGAAGAACTCAAACCATATGACGGACCTGAACAAGGATCTCGATGGACCTTGGTTTTTGACGGAGCTTCCAACGCACTCAGCAATGGAATAGGTGTTGTGATCATATCCCCTGAAGGATGTCATACTCCCTTCACTACAAGACTTTGTTTCAACTGTACCAATAATATGGCAGAATACGAAGCGTGTATTTTGGGTCTCAAAGCTGCCATAGATTTGGGAATCAAGTCCTTAAGTGTGTTTGGAGATTCAACCTTAGTCATCAGTCAGATCAAAGGAGAATGGGACACGAAGCACCCTAATCTCATCCCCTACAAAGAACATGTGTTGACATTAATCCCACATTTTGAGGAGATTACCTTTGAGCATTTCCCACGAGAGGAAAATCAACTAGCGGACGCGCTAGCCACTATGTTATCCATGTTTAAACTCAAGTGGGGTAACGAGGCTCCCCAGATCACCATTGAACGGATGGATGAACCAGCTTACTGTCACGAGATCGATACTGAAGAGATAGTGGACAAGCCTTGCTTTCATGAAGTCAAGAGGTATCTCGAGGCCCAAGAGTATCTGGAGGGAGCTTCAGTCAATGATAAGAAGTTCTTGAGAAGATTCTCTGCTAAGTTCTTCCTTAGTAATGACATTCTCTACAAGCGCAACCACGACTCTACTTTTCTTTGTTGTGTAGACAAGGTTGAGGCAGACAAGATCATGGTTGATCTACATGAAGGCACTTTTGGCACCCATTCTAGTGGGCACACGATGGCTAAAAAGATCTTACGGGCAGGGTACTACTGGTCTACCATGGAAGCAAATTGCCATCAGCATTCACGAACCTGTCACAAGTGTCAGATCTATGCTGACAAAGTACATGTGCCTCCAGTTCCTCTAAATGTCCTGACTGCTGCCTGACCATTCGCGATGTGGGGCATCAACATGATTGGAGAAGTCAAACCTACAGCTTCTAATGGGCACCGCTTCATCTTGGTTTCCATTGACTATTTCACAAAGTGGGTTGAGGCAACTTCTTTCGCTTCTGTTACCAAGAATGTTATGGCTCGATTCATCAAACAGAATCTCATCTGTTGGTACAGGATCCCGGAGAGAATCATCACATACATTGGTACAAATCTCAACAACACTATGATCACTGCACTATTTAGTATATTTGTTTTATAAAACTAAAAGAACAAAAACATTTTCTTAATAAATTAATTTCTTTCTTAATAATTAATATTTAGGTTTATGTTTAACTATTATATTATTTTCTTGTAATTAAAAATTAATTTAGAACTTAGGTTTCTTTTAATTAATTAATATTCATATTATTTTTATTAATTAAAAACTTTTCATAAATAAAACCCTAAAAAAATCTTTTTTTAGTTAATTTCTTTTCTTATTTAGTTTAAGTTAATTTTATTTAATTTTCATTAATCATTTTTATTAATTAGGTCTAAGATTAAAACCCTTTCATAAAAATCCAAACAAAATCATTTCTTTTCCCATTTACATTCTTGCAATTTTATTTTCAATTTTGTACAAATATTCAATATGGTTGTAATAATTATTTAGATTTAATTTCTTCGCAATTTCCCCATTTGTAAATTTGTACACCCCCTCCCCTAAGGATGTAATAGCTTAGTATATTTATTTTCCGCAATTTAATGCTTTATATATAAATGCTAGTAATTAGGGTTTGTATGGAAAGATTAAAACCAACAAATAGCAAACCCTAATCAAGCATGGAAAAGACACACTTGCACACTTACACCCTTAGGGTAAATCCACTTTGTTGCCTTATGAAAAATAGCCATGTTATGCATGTGGGGTATCTTAGAAAAAGCAATCAAATACAAGATCATAAGTTCCTCGATGACGCTATCAATGTTGCCTTTTTCAAAATGATCTTAGTCCCTCAAAGAGAATTGCTAAGATATCTCACAACATTGTTATCATGACTATACGATGACCCTTGCCCGTCCGTTTTACATCGAAAGATAAGGTTACTTACCAATTCATGGTAAAATAACAATGTCAAAGGAAAGAGGAAATCAACAAGAAAGACTTTTGAGTAGGTAGAATATTCCTAGTTGCTTGCTCATTTTCAAATCAAAACATCCTTGCTATTTTCAAAAACAAACACCAACACTTTTAAAAACATCTTTCAAACTTGAAACATTTTCAAAAGATCAACACTTTGTATACATTCTTATGAACGAGAATCATTACAAAATTTGCCTAAACGACGACGCCTTTTTCAAAATACTTTCAAAAACCACACAAAGCAAATTTCCAAATAAAAGCAAGTGATCTAGCAAGAAACTAAGAGCCCGTAGATAACTACGGATGAAAAGGGTGCTAATACCTTCCCTTTTCATAATCTACCCCCCGAACTCAAGAAAACATCTTAAAGGTCTTTCCTGTTCTTTTCAACCTTTCCTTTTAGATAAAAGAATAACGGTGGCGACTCTTGCTAACTGCAACATTTGCGATAAAATGCAAAACAACCAAGTTAGTTCTCCCATCTTGTTACAATTGCCCTAGCTTGTTTTAGGAATTAATCTCTATCTGACCAAAGAGAAAGAAAGATAGTTTTCCCGTCTTGTTTCAGGACTTAATCTTCAATCTATTCATGTAGATAATTATCCTGTCTTGTTTCAGGTATTAATCTACAATTAGTTGTTCACAGATAGTTATCCTATCTTGTTTCAGGTATTAATCCGGAACTCGCTTTTTGTTGGTCGTAGAGATAGTTACCATGACTTGTTTCAGGAATTAATCTCTATCTGACCAAAAAGAAAGAAAGATAGTTTCCATGTCTTGTTTTGGGAGTTAATCTTCAATCTGCTCATGTAGATAGTTGTCATGTCTTGTTTCAGATATTAATCTACAATCATTTGTTTACAAATAGTTATCCTATCTTGCTTCAGGTATTAATACGAAACCTTCTTTTTGTTGGTCGTAGAGATAGTTGCTCTGCCTTGTTTCAGGAATTAATCTCTATTTGACCAAAGAGAAAGAAAGATAGTTTCCCCGTCTTGTTTCGGGAGTTAATCTTCAATCTGCTCATGTAGATAGTTATCCCGTCTTGTTTCAGGTACTAATCTATAATCAGTTGTTCATAGATAGTTGTCCTATCTTGTTTCACGTATTAATCCGGAACCCGCTTTTTGTTGGTCATAGAGATGGTTGCCCTGGCTTGTTTCAGGAATTAATCTTTGACCATTTGAGAAATGGTTGTGGTATTTTCCAAAAGAGGATTTTTGTTGATTGACTTTTCCTGCAAGGAAGAGGGTTAGTTGCATGCAGATGTATGCATGGCTTGATGATATTCTCAAAATAAATGAGATTATGCTGTATGCATTTATCATGTATGTAATATGATGTATGAATGTTAAATATTTGTTGAAATGTATCTTTGCTTCGGAAAATAAATCCTTGACAAGTGCTGGGGAGCTTTGGGAAGTTAAATCCAGGAATGCTGTTGGGGATGAAGAGTATGCACATCTTCAAACCTTGTTTAGAATGTTTCCACCGGGGATTCCCATTTTGTTGTTTAAGGAGAAATCCGCTGGGGACGTTGATTTTACTTGAGGGAAACTCTGTGGAGAGTGTTGATTTCTTCTTGGGGAAAAGAGTTCAGGAGTTTTATTTGTCTGTTGCTCTATTGGGGAGTTATACTCTTGATTGGAGAGAATGGAAGTTAACAACTTGTTGGGGATAAAGAAGTTAAATGTTATCTGATCGGCTTCCAGACTTTGCAACAACTCACTGGGGATATTGTCAAACTCTATTGGGGAAGATGAGTTTTGTTAGTGATTTGAAGAAGTTAAACTATTATCTGGTTGGGTCCAGGTTTCATAGTAACTCGAATGGTTATCTGGTCTGGTCCAGGTTTCAACAATTTTGATCTTGAGGTTAACTGGCATCTGGTTGGGTCCAGGTTTCGTAGTAACTCGAACGGTTATCTGGTCGGGTCCAGGTTTCAGCAATTTTGATCTTGAGGTTAACTGGCATCTGGTTGGGTCCATGTTTCAGCAATTGAAGAAGTTAAACTACTATTTGATCGGGTCCAGGCTTTAGTAACAACTCCGTTGGGGATATCAATGACTCTACAGGGGATTAAAGGGTTTTGTCTATTGATTTATATTGGTCTGGAGGATTCGTAGTTTGTTGGGGAAATAAACCCATTTGACAATCTGCTGGGGAGGTGTTTTCTTCTGGCAAAAATCCTCAAGGCTTCCTCTTAAGACCAATTCAGCTGGGGAGAGGTTTTCCGGAGGTTGAAACTATGGCTGGGGATTGCATGGATCCAACTTTATGGGGATATCCATGAACTTGGATTATGGGTTTGTACCCTTATCTGCGAAGATTATTTTGTGGGGATAACCTTATAGAGGTGGCTCTGGCGACTTCAACGGGGATCACCTTATGAAAGAGACTTTGTGGGGATTTGCCGTTGTCCATAGTAGTAAGTGTTGTAGCACTGCCAGACAATATGCGCTTGGCCGTACGTGACCCTTTGCTGGAATTCATGTTCAATGCCCCAAGTGATTTAGATGCAGACCTTCCCTTGATTATTCAACACTTCTTGAGAGATTTCTTGGAATTTTGACTTGACTGCCACTGATGAGCTGGACAATAATATGTCATGCCCCCTTGGTTATGGAGAGTTTTTCATTGGAAGTGTTTTTCCATTTGAAGTGATTCTATTTCTTGAGAGGATTTCTATTCGTTGGATATTCATCGTGTGGATTTCTCTGTTGTCAAACAAATAGCTATATGCAAACATGGGTATTCAAAATAATGCAAAGTTTATGTTTGTCTTGAAGTTTTGAAAATGCAGTTTTAACAAATTAAAGAGTTTTGTAAGAATATGAATTCAACTTAATATTTACAGTAAGACTTACAGGAGTCAGGATACCTTTTGTAACAGTATGCTTTTGAACTAACCCATGTTTCAATTAGGACTTTTAAGGGTTGTAACGTGACCTGGTTCACCGTTTTTAGAAACAAAGTATAAGGCTCAAAGTTTATTTGTACCCGCCCGTTCTTCATGATGTTCTTCATCCCTATACTCAGTTAATTGTGCATTTTATATTCCAATTGATTCTGGAATGACATTTTGGTGATGGTTCGGATACTGAAAGTTTATTCGTGAATGCAGTCATTTTTGCAACAATTTTCATGTTTGTCGAGGATTTGTAGCGCCCTCTTTTTGATTTATTGTCTCTAATTTTTGCTTGACTGTTCTTGTTTTAAGATTATAGCCAACGGGATGCCCAAATTTTTCTTAAGTCTCCTTCATAGTTTTGACCTAGTGGGCTTTTCTTTTGAGAGGTAATAACTGCCTATTTTTTGGGGAACCAACACCATATTTTGATTCAGAAGGCTATTTTCGTTGTGAAGTGACAGCTTGTAACTGAACGCGCCTTTGAATTAACTGAGAAACTACCCAGCCCTAGGTAATGATTAAAGGTTTTAATTTGTGTGAAAAAGAAAACTCCTACTTCTTAGGCTCAAAGGGGTTGACTAGGGATTATCTTCCTTATAACTCCAGTGTTTAGGAATTTGAAACAACGCCTGTACATCATAACCAAGGTCTGTCCAAAAGCATATTGTATGAGATTATGGTATTATTTTCGTCATCCTCCCTCTAAAGGCTTAGAGCTTGTAATCGAGAGTTGAATATCATGCAAAACAAGGTAAAAGCATAATTTCAGTATAGTGAAAACAAATGGATTAACTCAGGACAAACATATGCAATGCATTAATGAGAGCAAACAAAGTCTGACATAAAGATAAGTGTTTAAGCAAACAAAGAAATTACAATTGAAAATTTGAATGAACAAAAATTTCTCCGCCTAAAATTTGTCACTTCAGATGATGTGCCTTTGAGGGATGACAAAAAA
Source organism: Vicia faba (assembly GCA_948472305.1). Classification (NCBI taxonomy): domain Eukaryota; kingdom Viridiplantae; phylum Streptophyta; class Magnoliopsida; order Fabales; family Fabaceae; genus Vicia; species Vicia faba. The sequence continues at coordinate 473,377,364 of OX451739.1, forward strand.
ACTCCAGTTGACCATCTTGTGTGAATTCCAACGCCCCTTTGTCGATCAGGTCTTGAATCTTGTTTTTTAATGCCCAATAGTGGTTAGTGTTGTGTCCAGGACTGTTGGAGTGGTACTCAAACCTTTCTTCATGATTGTAACGTGGAAAAGCAGTAAAGGGTTTTTGAGGAGGCTCCCTCAGTGTAACCAGCTTGGCCTCTGATACGGTGGCAGAATCGACTGTTTAATACTGGTTTTTTACGTTTTATATTCGCAAATATTGCGGTAAGCAAGAGTCGCCATCGACTTTTCTTTTATCCAAATTAAGGAAAGGGTGAAAAGAACACAAAAAGACCTTTTCGAGATTTTCTGAGTAAGGGGGTAGATTATGGAAAGGGAAGGTGTTACACCCTTTCCATCCGTAGTTATCTACGGGCTCTTAGAGTTTTTCTGATTTTTAAATACTTTTGTGCTTGGTGTGTTTTGAAAATGTTTGGAAAATACCTTAGTGTGGCGATTTGCTTTGTGTTAACTCTTGTATGAGTCCTCAAGAGTGTTAACAAAGCAAATATTTTGAAAATTGCTTTTGAAAAGTAGTGTTTGTGTAAGTGCAAAATGTTTTTGAGCAAACTTCTAACAGTTATCTACTTTTATACTCGAAAAGGGTTGTTATTTTCCTCATATCCTTTAAACAGCGCTATCCTACTATTAGTGAGTAGGTAGCCTTATCGCTGGATGTATGAGGGACATTCAAAGGGACGTTACAATCACGAAGGAAACTTGTGGAGATGCTTTAGCAATTTTTTTTAGGGACTAGATCATTTATTGAAAAGGCAACTGTAGGGTCATCGAGGGATTATGATCTTTTGATTTATGGGTCTTTACTAAAGCGTTCCCGCCACATGACTGTTTTATTTCTAAAGGCAACCAAAGTGGGGTACCCTAGAGGTGTATATGTGCAATTGATTCATTTCAGTTATTTTTGTCTTTTTGTTAAGTTTGCTAGTGTTTGATTATTAGTCTTATCATACACGCCTAATTACTAGCATTTAATATATATATTGCAGAATATTAAAGTGAAGGAACTTAAAGCTACGCTATTACAATGCTTTGGGGAGGGGATTTACATGTCTAAAAATGAGGGGGATAAAGAAATAAATATCCTAGTTTTAATCTATTATATCCAGTGAGCAGGTACATTAATAATAAAAATGCGAAATTAAATAAACGCGCGTGAAATTGAAGATAACGTCTAAAAATATCTTAAGAAATAAAAATCTTTTTGTTTTCTTTTTATTTTAAGAAAATATAACCTAAGTCTATTTACTTTCAATTTCAAGAAAGAGGTTTAAATAATTAATTAATTTATTTACAAAATTAATTTAATTAGAAAAACAACTAGCCTAATATTTTTTTTGTGATTTTTGATTTAAGGTCAATTTAAATAAAAGAGGGTTAATAAAGAAATGAAAACAAAAATAAAAATAGAAAAGGAAGCATCCTTTGATTGCAGGGAGATGGTGCCTTTCGACTTTATGAAGGGAAAGCAATCTTTCGATTATCCTTTGATCCAGTGACAGGATATGGCTTTCGATCCAGAAGGCACTGCTGGAATTTCCTGATGGATCGCTTATGAGGGTATTACATCTGCAAACATATTGTCAAAAACGAAAAGCATAACATGAGTGCCAAACCCAAGTCTTTCGATTCTGCACTCGTTGGGTCTATTCAGGCTACATCTGCAGAAAGTGTTAGCAACAAAACAAATGTAGACCTGGGTGTCGAACCCAGATCTTTAATCTTGAATATATATCGAATAAAATTATAAATGCCAATATGTCATGCAAATGCAGAGGTTGATCTGTTTACCAATTCTTACCAATGGTTGATGGATGAATATGTGATGATGGGTGTGGGTACCCTTGTTTGATGATTGCTTCAATTTGGCTTCTGGACGTGGATAACTTTGTTTAAGGGTTGCTTTGATTTGGATCACTTATGATATTTTTGATAACTTTGGTGGGTTTATGGGGCAGCGTATCTCCAATGTGTGTGTAACTATATATTTGGCTTTCAAGAACTCTGCTTATATAGAGTAGAAGGGAGGGTACAAGAAGACAATAGTTTAAACTGCCATAAACAAATGTTTTCAAGGCCATGAATGAAGTTTTGTAACGTTGCCAAAGTTATGGAAACCTGTCCCTTTTTGAATTTGAATGAACCTGGACATGCTTTGGCTCATTCGAATACCCTCTAGTGTTGCTCTTCGATTGGCTTCAAGTTTCCTCTTTCGACTGGACCTCTTCTGTAGCCTTCGACAGGGCTCAAGTTGCCTCTTTCGACTGGACCTCTTGTGTATCCTTCGACTGGGCCTTCTGCATGCTTCTTCAAATGTACTTCTTGTGCACCCTTCGACTGACTCTAATATTACTTCCTTCGAATGGGTCTTTAGATGGTCCTTTTGGTGTACCCTTCAAATGGATCTTTTTCATGTTGAAGTGTGTACAATTGTATCACAGGGGGGTCAACGCCCAGCTGAAACTGGCACAAAGGCAGCCTATGCCTTGTGTATGCTAGCATGAAGTAAGTCAAGGTAGGAATAAAGGAGGCTATTGCCTAGGCAAAGCTTGCAAAAAGGTGGCCAGTGCTTTATGGTCGAAGGCAAGTTTTTTTCCTGGCGCATCAAAAGAAGCTTTTTGCATGATGGATCGAAGGCAATCCTGAAGGAGTCTTGGCCTTGTGTGCTGAAGGCAAGCTGAAGAGGCATACACGCTGAGGGGTATTTTGCCTAGTGGGAGCTTTGTGAATCGAAGGCCAGTTTGGAGAGGTTCTTGCTTTGTGCGCTAAAGGAACGCCCAGAGGGATAATTTTCCTATTAGAAGCAGGAAACAAGCTTGCTTCAAGGAAAACAAATGCCCAATCGAAACAGGGATCCAGCTTGCATACAAGTAGCCATTGCATTTGTGAGTCAAGCTAGCATGCAAAGACAATGGTGCAATCGAAGGAGCACTGACAAGAAGCCATTCCCCTTTGGATCGAAAGAGGATGTTTTAAAGGGAAAACATGCCTAGTCGAAGCTGGTGTGCAGCAAACAAGCAAAAGACCAATGCTTCAATCGAAGCTTGGAAATTTGAGGCAAACTTGGAGGAGGTTAGGCGCTCAATCGAAGCCTGTCCAAATACCAATCAAAAGGCCTTTTAACATGCCAATTGAAGAATTTTGTCAAAATACCAATCGAAGACTCCTTGTTTATCTTCAAAAAAATTTATCTTTCCTTTAATAAAATTCTTGTGATCACCATGTAAGAGAAAGATCTTGGGAAAATATGAGAGGGAAAATTTTGGGGTACAACAACTGCCCCTGTTCAATCTTCTTAAACCTGAGGATTTAGATTGGCTTGTCTTCCTTTCGTGATCTGAAGGTGGAAGATGACTGAACACTAGAGTGCCCAGAAATTTGCACTCGCATGAAATAACACTGATGATTGATGATGTACGGAATGGGCTTACAGATGCCATTTGGAGGCGATGACAGAGAGTTGTCAGAGATGGGCTTAAAGATGCCATCCAAAATAGATGCTGATTTACACATGGTCCCTTTGGGGTTCCTATTCCTGCTGTCTGAGGAGGAGTCCATTGGGGAATGTGGGTTTCTATTATTCTCCTGTTTGAGGAAAACCCTGTGGGGAATAGAGTCTAGGAACTTCAGTTGTCCAAGGCTCTGCGAAAGAGTTATCTCTGGGGAGATGACAGTTTGTTGTATCCTGGTTTCCATTGATTTGCTGGGCATAATGGAATTAACTGTTTCCTGGAGATGTATTAGAAAGAGCCTGTGTAGGGCTGCTTCAAGATGAGCCCGTGTTAGACTGTCTGAGAAGAAACTTGTATGAGATTTCTTCGTCTGGTCATGTAGATAGTTTTCCTGTCTGGTCTCAGGTGTTGATCTACAGTTGGTCATCCACAGATAGTTGTTTTGTCTTGTTTCAGGTATTAATTTGGAACTTGCTTTTGTCGGTTGTTGAGATAGTTGTCCTGTCTGGTTTCAGGTGTTAATCTCTGACCTTAGAGAAAGGAAGATAGTTTTCCCGTCTCGTTTCTGGTGTTAATCTTCAATCTGTTCATGTAGATAGTTTTCCTGTCTAGTTTCAGGTATTAATCCATAGTTGTTCGTCCATATATAGTTATCCTGTCTTGTTTCAGGTATTAATCTAGAACTTGCTTTTGTCGGTCGTTGAGATAGTTGTCCTGTCTGGTTTTAGGTATTAATCTCTAACCTTAGAGAAAGGAAGATAGTTTTCCCGTCTAGTTTCAGGTGTTAATCTTCAATCTGTTCATGTAGATAGTTTTCCTGTCTAGTTTCAAGTATTAATCTACAGTTGGTCGTCCACAGATAGTTGTCCTGTCTTGTTTCAGGCATTAATTTGGAACTCATTTTGTTGGTTACATAGATAGTTTCCCCGTCTAGTTTCGGGAGTTAATCTATAGTCTGCTATATTTATTGGTAAACCCGCCTTGTTTCGAGAGTTTATACCACTTGGTCGTGCAGATAGTTTCCCCGTCTGGTTTCGGGCATTAATTTTTGACCTGCTGTAAAAGTGGGTAGTATTTGTCTATTTTCCAATTTAACCTAAAAAGGTAAAATCAGTTTCATGCGATGTCATGATGTATGAATTGCATGATGATCCCAAAATAAATGAGATGATGATATATGTATTTGTATGCACATGCCATGATGTATGAACATGTAATGTTGTTGTGCAGTATCTTTGTCCGGGAAAATAAATCCATGACTGCTGTTGGGAAGATAAATCCCGGACTGCTGTTGGTGAGTGAAGAAAGTGATTCTTCAATTTCCATTGGGGATAATGAAATAGAGATAGTTTTGTTGGAGATCCCCTTTCTCTACCGAGGATCTTCGACTTCTGTTTGAGAATGATTTTGCCGAGAGGAAGAGTTCTGCTGAAAGATTTCACCAATTTGGAGAAATAAACTCCACTGAGGGATGAATTTCCGTAGCTATAAATAAACTCTACTAGGGATAAGGCTTTATAAACTATTTGATATTTATAAGACACTATTGCTGAGGTGAACTTCACAAACTGCTTGGGAATTTTGTTGAAATCCTGTTGAGGAATCCTGAGAAGCTTGGTGACTTCACTGGGGATTTTGGAGCAGTAATTGGAGATTTTTGCTTCTGCCGAGATGTGAGAACAACTGAAATCAATAGGTTACCTGCTGAGAACATGGTAGTGACCTTGTAGTAGAATATCCCTGCCTCTGTACCTACTGGAGAAGGTATCTACCGAGGAAGACATCTGCCGGGATCTTGGGGATGGTCCTTAGATATTGTCCAGTTTCTTAAAGTCATTAACAATTGTCTTTCTGTTTTTAGGTGTATATTTGTAAGCAGTAATCATATTCAAATGCATATGTTCGAGAATAATCACTGGACGTTTTCGCACACAAAGCAGAAAAATAAAAACATAAGTTTTGCACTTTCAAAGGAATAGTTTTGTATTGATTTGGAATAAGCATTTTTGTACAAGGAGACAGACATCCTAGTAGGAGAATGCTGTCATGAGAATGGAAGTTATACAAAAATGATATACAAAGAAAGACAACTATGTGAAATAATTCCATTGGGTTCCCATTCTGCTATTGCCTTTATGTCTTTGAGCATCTCATCACTTTCGTTGCTTGTTCGAAGATGATTGGATTGATTAGTACCGCTTTAAGCTTGATAGTTAATTCTGAAGACTGGTTGTAAGGTGATCCAACGGGACATAGTTTTACGTTTCAAATCCCTAACTTTTTCCTGGACCGCCCTTTCGGGTTTTCAGTCCACGGGGATACCCTTTTTTGCCGAAGCCTCCTTTTCAGGTTTTCGACTTGCCGGGTGTACATATTTTTTTTCATGTATATCCCTAATTTTTCCCAAGCCCTTTTGGTTCACCAGGATGCCCTAATTTTTTCCTAGGCCAGTCGACCTAGCGGGTCTTTGTTTATGCGTAGTATCTTTTAACTATGTCCGCGTTTACCGAGTGTGGAAGGTCATCACCGTTCATAGTGGTTAAGATCTGGCTCCACCAGAGAATATGTTCTTGATTACAAGTGGCCCTTTGTGTGTGGGAGCACATTTTCCCCTGGGATCATCTTGCGGTAGTATGATGCGCTTGATTACCAAGTTACCAGCCCAACATACTTAACGTTTGACTTTTTTATTAAAAGCTTTGATCATGAGCTTTTGTTACATATGACCATGGCAGACAGCTGCGAGCCTCTTCTCATCAATCAGGTTTAACTTGTCAAGTCGAGTCTGGACCCATTCGTCTTCATTCAAACCTGCATCCTTTATGATTCTCAAGGAAGGGATTTGGACTTTAATGGGTAGGACAACTTCCATACCGTATACCAAAGAGAAAGGAGTTTCCCTTGTTGATGTGCACATTCTGGTGCGGTAACCATGAAGAGAAAACGGTAACATCTCATGCCAATCTTTATATGTCACCGTCATCTTCTGGATGATTTTCTTGATGTTTTTATTAGCAGCTTCTACAACGTCATTCATCTTCGGCCGGTAAGGAGAAGAGTTATGATGCTAGATTTTGAATTGTATGCAAAGCTAGGTGATCATAGTGTTGTTAAGATTGGTACCATTATCTGTAATGATCCTTTCTGGAATACCGGACCGACAGATAAGGTTGTGTTTGATGAATCGGGCCATAATGTTCTTGGTAACAGAAGAAAATGAAGCTGCTTCGACCCACTTTGTAAAGTAATCAATGGCAACCAGGATGAAGCGGTGCCCACTAGAAGTTGTAGGTCTAATCTCTCTAATCATGTCGATGCCCCACATTATGCATGGCCAAGGAGCGGTCAAAACATTCAGAGGAACCAGAGGTACATGCACCTTAACAACATAGATCTGGCACTTGTGACGAGTCCGTGAATGCTGATAACAGTCTGCCTCCATGGTGGACCAGTAGTATCCTGACCGTAGGATCTTTTTAGAAATTGAATGTCCACTGTAATGCGTGCCAAAGGTACCTTCATGTAAGTCAACCATAATCCTTTCTGCCTCACTCTTGTCTACACACTGAAGCAAGGTAGAGTCATGATTGCGCTTGTAGAGGATCCCATTACTGAGAAAGAACTTAGCAGATAAGCTTCTTAAGAACTTCTTATCATTGACTGAAGCTCCCTTAGGATACTCTTGGGCTTCGAGATATCTTTTGACTTCATGGAACCAAGGTTTGTCCACTACTTCTTCAGTACCAATCTCGTGACAGTATGTTGGTTCGTCCATCCTCTCAATGGTGATCTGATGAGCCTCATTATCCCACCTGACTTTGAACATGGATGACATCGTAGCTAACGCGTCCACTAGTGGATTATCCTCTCGTGGAAAATGCTCAAAGGTAACTTCTCCAAAGTATGGGATTAGTGTCAACACATGCTCTTTGTATGGGATGAGGTTAGGGTGCTTCATGTCCCATTCTCCTTTGATCTGACTGATTACCAAAGCCGAATCTCCAAACACACTTAATAACTTGATCCTTAAATCGATTGCAGCTTTGAGACCCATGATACATGCTTCACACTCAGCCATATTGTTGGTACAGTTGAAACATAGTCTGGTAGTGAAAGGAGTATGACAACCCTCAGGAGATATGATCACATCGCTGATGCCATTTCCAAGAGCATTGGAAGCTCTATTAAAAACCATAGTCCATCTGGATCCTTTTTCAGGTCCTTCATCCGGTCCAGGTTCTTCACAATCAGTTACTAGCATGATGTTCTCGTCCGGGAACTCAAAATTCATGGATTGGTAGTCATCCATAGCCTGATGAGCCAAATGATCAACTAATATACTTCCCTTAATTTCTTTCTGGGTGGTATATTGAATGTCGTATTCGGTCAGGATCATTTTCCATCTTGATATTCTTTCGGAGAGAGAAGGCTTCTTAAAGATGTACTTGATAGGATCCATCTTAGATATCAATAAGGTAGTGTGGGCCAGCATATACTGTCTTAGTCGGTGAGCAGCCCATGCCAAAGCACAACAAGTTTTCTCGAGCAGTGAGTATCTTGTTTCACAATCGGTAAACTTTTTGCTAAGGTAGTATATTGCATGCTCTTTTCGACCAGACTCGTCATGCTGCCCCATCACACACCCCATTGAGTTCTTTAATACTGTTAAGTACATGATCAGAGGTCTTCATTCAACTGGAGGCATCAGAATTAGAGGCTCTTGGAGATATTCCTTGATTTTTTCAAAGGCATACTGGCAGTCGTCATTCCAATTCACTGCTTGATCTTTCTTCAGTAACTTGAAGATTGGCTCACAAGTAGCGGTCAAATGTGAAATGAATCTGGCTATGTAGTTTAAGCATCCCAAGAATCCTCTAACTTCCTTCTCAGTGCGAGGATTTGGAATTTCTTTTATAGATTTGACCTTTGAAGGATCCACTTCAATGCTCTTGCCACTAACTACAAAACCTAAGAGCTTACCGGATCTTACTCTGAAAGTGAACTTATCCGGGTTCAGCCTCAGTTTGTATTTCTTCAGCCTGTCAAATAGTTTCTGTAAGTGATCAAGGTGTTTCTCCTAAGTTTGAGACCTGGCTATCATATCATCCACGTAGACCTCTATCTCGTGATGGATCATATCATGAAACAAAGCTACCATGGCCCGTTGATAGGTTGCCCCAACGTTCTTCAACCCAAATGGCATAACCTTGTAACAGAAAGTGCCCCACTGTGTGACAAAGGTTGTCTTCTCCATGTCCTCAGGTGCTATTTTAATCTGATTATACCCGGAGAAACCATCCATGAAGGAGAATACCTTATGTTGTGCAATATTGTCAACCAGAACATCAACGTGGGGAAGCGGGAAGTCATCATTAGGGCTTGCCCTGTTTAGGTCTCTATAATCCACACACATACGCACCTTATTGTCCTTCTTAGGTATTGGAACACCATTGGCGACCCATTATGGATAATACGTGACAACTAAGAAACCGACATCGAATTGTTTCATGACTTCAGCCTTGATCTTTTTTGATATATCCGGTCGCATACGAAGAACTTTCTGTTTCACTAGAGGGCAATCCTCTTTTGTAGGAAGGCGATGAACCACAATATCGGTGTCAAGTCCCGACATGTCCTCATATGATAAGGCAAAAACCTCAACATAGCCATGTAACATCTGTATTAACCACTGTTTGACATTGGGCTCAAAGTTAGCACCTACCTTGACTTTTTTTCTGTCCTCTTCAGTACCCAAGTTCACTGTCTGAACTGGTTCCTCATGAGGCTGTATTGCCCTTTCTTCCTGTTGTAACAGACTGGCAAGCTCTCCTGGTACCTCACAATCTTCCTCACCTTCGTCCACGGCTTGGTTAATCGGATTTTCAAAACCATAATGAGCAATAGCAAAACCGTTATCAATGGGACCCATAGTGGATGTCGATCTGCATTTTGATATGTGAGTGTGTGTAAGAGCATAGTTGTTTTAATAAAGTAAAAGCAGAAAAGAAAGGCGAAGAGCGCAAAATTTGTATGTAAAACATCCAATGCTTTATTAATGACATATGATAATGAAACATGATAACCCTCACAAAATAACCATTGTGCCTCGGGTAAGACACAAGATTTTAGAGTTTGTATTATTCATTTATTACATATCCAAAAACAAAAAAGTATAATTACTCTTGAATAAAAGTAATCGGCACAAAGTCTTTAGCCTTCCAGTTGGTGAGTCCTCCGCTGACAGTTGGGAAGATCCACTGGTCCATGTCACATTCATTGTCACTGTCTTCCAAAGCATTAACCCCATGATTTCCGATGCGTAGGGGTGGTCCTCCGGCACGAGCACGAGGAACAACCCTTTAAGCTCCTGATGTGAAACCCGAACCAAATTTGTCATATTTGTAACGAATATCCGGTAGTTGGCCCCAAATTGTACACCCGCCTTCTTCAACAACGGCTATGGCATCTTTCAGAGAGGCCATCTTCAGTGGAGGCCTATTAATCTTTGGAACACTGGCAAAGGTTTTGGTTGCAGCAACGGTCTGTGGAACCTCCTCAAAGTTCTGATAGGGGGTCTCAATGAACTCTCCGTCCATTTCAATGTACCTGAAAGAGTTCAAGTGGCTTACCATGTACTCCTCCTCCATATGGACTGTGATAATTTTCCTATTGAATGGGTATTTCAGCATCTGATGTAGGGTGGAAGTCACAGCGCCATCCCCGTGGATCTAAGGTCGACCCAATAAACAAGATTAAGATGGGCGGATGTCCATCATGTAGAAAGTGGAATTAAAAGTCTGAGTACCCACTTTGATAGGGATGTCCACCTCCCTATGCACTATTCTTTTAGAACCGTCGAAGGCTCTCACCATGATGTTACTAGGCTTCAAGGTCAATCCTTCGCAATCTAACCTGTCAATGGTCTTCTTGGGCAGAACATTCAGTGATGAACCTGTATCCATCATGTGATACGGTGGCAGAACCGACAGTTTTTACTGGTTTGCGTTTTTTGTTTGCAAATGTCGCGGTAAGCAAGAGTCGCCACCGACTTTTATTTCATCCAACAAAGGAAAGGAAAAAGAACAGAAAAAACCCTTTTTTCAAGAGTTTATGAGTACGGGGGGTAGATTATAGAAAGGGATGGTGTTAGAACCCTTTCTATCTGTGGTTTTCCACGGGCTCTTAAGTACTTTCTCATTTTTTAAATTGCTTGTGTGTGTTTTGCAAAAAAGTTTTGTGTAACTTCGTGATAACTCTTGTATCTGTCCTTAAGAGTGTGACGAAGTCGTTTTTGAAAACTGTTTTTAAAAAGTGTTTGTGAAAAAAGTTTTATTGTTTTGAGCAAGTACTTAAGATTTCTACCTACTCGAAAAAAGACTGTTTGTTCTCGTTTCCTTTAGACAACGCTCTCCTACTATTAAGGAGTAGGTAGCCCTATCGTTGGAGTTTTAAGGGACATTCGAAGGGACGAAATGGTCATTGAAGACAACTTGTGAGGATACCTTAGCATCTCGAAGGGTTTGTCATCATAAGATCATTTCTCGTAGGTAGCTCGAGGGACAATGTTGTACCCCAAAATTTTCCCTCCCATATTCTTCAGGATTTGTCAAGAGCATGCTTCAAAATCTCCCAAGAGTTGCACAGTCCAGTTGCCTCCTAACAGTCAAAATTAGGGTTTTGGTTCTGGCAAAGAAATTGAAGTTTCCAAGGGTCAAAACAAGCCCCACATGCCTACAAACATGGTCAAGCATCCTCATGTCAAGTTTCAAGACTCACAGCACAAAATTGCACAGTCAAAAACCCTAATTGCTCAACAGTCAACTGCAGGGGCAAAATGGTCATTTGACAGTCAAAAGTCAAGATTTTTGGTCAACATCTTATTTTGAAGCCACAAACATCATTTGATCAATTCTTGATCATGATTCTCAAAGCATGGCTCAAAAAGTCTCAAGATGCAAAAGTTTCTATATTTGGACAGTTGAAAAAGTCAACTGCAAATTGACCAGGGCATAACTTTCACATGGTTTATCAGAAAAATTCCATCCAAAGCTCATTTTGAATAGAATGAAATTTCCTACAATTCATCTTCACACTTCAAGTCCAAGAAATTCTCTCACAAAAAGTTATCAATCTCAACATTATAGGTCATTTTCAAAAGTCAACAAAAAGGCACTTTAAGTCAAAGACCATAACTTGAGATTGGTAAATCAAAATTACATGGGACCAAAGAAATTGGTTATAGGACTTCAAGACCTTTCCAAAATGTCCAAGAACATGATCAAAGCTTAAACTTTGAGCAAGATATGCCTTGTGGAAGTTGGGAAATTTTTGGGAATTTTGAAAAGTCAACTTTGCTTCAAATGCCTCAAAATTGCTAATGGGCCTCAATTTCTTCCATGAATCCTTATCCAAAAGCTATGCACGACCCATTGACATCCAAGGGAGTTATTTCATCATTTTTTATTAATTATTTGAATTTTTATTATTATTAATTCACTTAATTAAAATTAAATATGACAAAAATAGCAAACCATATTTTCCAAATCTTTTTGTACAACATATTCTCTCATTAAGGCCTAGGGATTTCGTGTACCACATCAAGAGGCAAGATCTTCCAAAATAGGCATGTTTTTCATGACAAAAAGATTGAAAAAAGATGCTTGAAAAATCAAATATGGAATCATTGAATACATGGATTTTGGGCCAGTTTTTCTAACCTAAATCATTCCTCATACATATACAAAGAAACCCTAATTCTCAAACACAAGAAAGCTGCGCAGGAATTGAGAGAACAACTTTGCATTTTTCACAAAAATCTCAAATCTGTTTTCATAGTTGCTGTGCGTTTCAAGGCCAAAAAGCCATTCCAATAGCTTGCTTACACATCCAGGAAGGGATTGCAATCAAAAACACAACCCCTAACCCAAAGAAGTGGTAGAACACAGTCGCCCTGTTCATGAACTTTTGCATATTCGTATTTGAATTTATACACATTTTCCATGCATTTTAATGTTTGATTTATACTAACATGATCATTCTAAAGCTAATGGCATCGTTCAATTGAAGAATGGCTGCCTGTAGGAGAATCCACCATGGACATTTTTTAGGGTTTCAGGAACCTTGAATTAGGGTTTTACGCTTGAGGAAAAATTGGACAACCAGACTAGTACTATCGAAACCAGGGCATCTGGACAAAACGATTGACCACCTCGCGCTCAATTTATGATTAACTGTGCTCTATTCGCTATTTTTGTAGGTACCATTTAGTGGGGGTTTAAAACCCCCGCTATCTAGTCTTATTTTTCAGGCAAAACGAAATACCAAGGAAGAAGATGCTAGCGTGTTGGATTATGGTTGGCCAGTTTGAATAATTGGCGCTTTTTTTTATTGTCCCACTAATACTTGCTTTCTCTCTCTTATTGATCATTATCCATTAGATGTACAAAGTGACGCGCCAGTCCAGTTGGTGGATGTGTTGGCATGCATGTACTGGGACCTGGGTTCGATTCCCAGGTCCCCCATATTTCTTCCATATTTTTTCTTCTAACATGCTTCTATGCAGCGTGTCACCAAAAGACCACCATACACCTTCACATACTGGCTTGCCACATAATCCAGGAGATCAATCCAGGGGCCAGAATCTGCAGTCCACCATGTGCATTAGTCAACTATTCCATACGCAATCACAAAAGTCCAAGGGGCCTGGAATTGAATGGGCCAAATTGCTTGCAATGAACCTCCCAAATTGGGTCTGAATACCCTTTGGTTTGCACTCTTTTCTTTATTCATTTTTATTTGATTTTCTTTTCTTAAATTATTTTAATTATTTTCTTTAATTTACCAAAATTAATTTTCATAAAACACAAAAAAAATCAGAAATCATTAAAAATAAATATTATAATTATTAATATTAATTTCTATCAATTTTGTAAATAAATTCTAAATAACCAAATTAGTTTAATTTTAGGTTTAATTTTAATGTTTTTTTCTTTAATAAACTAAAAATGTGGAAATTAGGGTTTTAGTACTTTTATTCTTTTTCATAATAAATAACTTTTTTTCATTATTATTAATTCTTAATTATTTTGTAAATAAACTTGTAATTAAATAATTAGTGTAAATTAGGTTAAAACTTAAACATTTTTTTTAATAATTAAAAACAACTAGAATTAGGGTTTTATTTAATTTTTAATTTCAATTAATTCTCTTTATTTCCATTAAATGCAAAAAAAACATAAAAACATCAAAAATAAGTTCTTTTCTTTATTTAATCATTAATTAATTTTTTAATTTCAATTCAATTTCCTTAAAGGGTCCAACGCCCTCGCATTTTCGATTCCAATGTCCTTTCACGCGTTTCTCTTTATCTTTCATTTTAAATATTATGTAATTGCCCCAAAGCCTTATAATATTAATTAGGATATTTACTTTCCGCGCTTTTATTCAAAATCGGGTTTTGTTAATTTGGCGATGTATCGACCCGCGCCTTGTAATAGCGTAGGACTTTTATTTTTCGCACTTTAAAATTCCGCACTGTTAAACTGCTAATCACATGAAAGAATGTATGCCCAAATAAAAACAATGCGTAGCTCACTAAATGCATGACAAGACAAATAATAATTGAAAATGACACACGATTCACACACCACTCCTAGGGTACGCCTCACTGTTGCCTTGCCCCTCGAAACGTGGTCGTCGAGTAGAGGACGTTTTAGTAAGTCCTCATGTCCATGAACATGGCATGGGGGTAGCTTCTAAGGTGTCCTCCTATTACTCTGGTGACCACACTGTCCCTAATCCTCGAATTGACCCGAACACCTCCAACGGTGGTGCTACCTACCTCTCAATGGTGGGATGGCACTACCTTAAGGACATTTACACAGACTAATTCCTTAGGGTAGGTAGATGACTCGTAGATACTGGCTCTAATTCAAAACAAATCAAAAACTTCTTTTCACACCGACACTTTGCAAAAAGCTTTCAAAAACAACTTTTCAAACACTCTTGAGGACTGATACAAGAGTCGATCTGAAACTTTCAAAGAAACTTTTTCAAACCCACTCACCTTGAAAAGCAAACAAACATTTTGAAAACACAAATGAGCAAGTATCTAAGAGCCCATGGATAACCATGGATAGAAAGGGTGCTAACACCTTCCCTTTCTATAAATCTACCTCCCGAACCGAGAACAATCTCATAAGGAATTTTTCTGTGCTTTTGTCCTTTCCTTGTTGGAGAAAATAAAAGACGGTGGCGACTCTTGCTTCCGCGACATTTTGCGAACCAGCGTTAAACAGTCAGTTCCAGATCCACCGATCACAAAACTGGCGACTCTGCTGGGGAATCCATTAAAGTGAGGTGTACCTTAGGATAGTTCATAACTGTGTTTTCAATTGTTGTGTTTGTTTGCTTTAAATTGTGGGTTGCATCAGAGTTACATAGATCCTAACCCGGATCTGGGGATACCCTGTTAGGTAGCATAAGCTGTGAGGGACCTGTCCGGCGTAGACCGACACGGGTGAAACAGTGGCTACGTTGGTGTGGCACCTTGGTCTGTACCGATATCCCTTGTGTTGCAACGAGGAGAATATGGGTCTTCTGAGGAGTCATTAAGCATCAACCGACCTTAGAACCTTAAATGACCCAACTTGGCCAATAGAACAGTAGCAGTATGCTACGCCCATTGAGGCTAAACTCTCGTGATGGTTCTGGCTACAAGAAAAGATTGTGATGCTGGAGTTATGACCGATTGAGGGTAGTCAGTGATATTGGGATCCTCTAGAACCTGGTTACTTCTGATAGGACAGGTATGAACCAACAAACTGAAAGAGGGTAATACCTAGACCCCATGCTGGCCTAAACTTTAAGGGCTTGTCTTGTGTGACTTATGTGCCTTATCATGTTTGCCTTGTAAATATTTGTGGTGTGCTTTATCATAACATCATGCCATCATGAGCATTGCATGCATCCTGCATAAGGACTGACCATTTCAAAGACAAGAGGGTTTCACCTTTGCTCTATTTTGTAGGACATCATGATGCCTATGCGAAGGAATACTATCAGGTTCAACTTTGTTCACCCACCTGAGTTGCTTGAAGAGTTGGTTAGCAGAATTCCAAATACTACATCCTTCATCCAGAGACATGGTTCTCTTCTCAGTTTAGTCACTGCAAAGCGGGATCAACAGTTGATGAGTGTCCTGACCCAATTCTATGACCCTCTGTACCAGTGCTTCACCTTTCAAGACTTCCAGCTGGTCCCTACCCTGGAAGAGTTCTCTTATTTGCTTGGTATCCCTATCTTGGATCAGACTCCTTACACTGGTTGGGAAAAGACCCTCAGGCTTGAGGAGGTTGCTGCATCTCTTCCCTTGACCCATCAAGAAGTAATGGACAACTGGGTGACTAGAAGCGGAGTTAAGGGTTTCTTGGCCAAGTTTCTGATTGGTAAAGCTAACAGTTTCTGGAATGACTTGGACTTTAGGGCATATGAAGACATCTTGGCTCTCTTAATCTATGGGCTAGTCTTGTTTCCTAATCCTGACAACTTCATCAATGTCACTGCCATAAGGATCTTCATGTCTCAGAATCCTGTGCCCACTCTCTTGGGTGACATCCTGCAACAACTTTATGCTCGTACTGCCCGAAGACGAGGAACTCTGTGGTGTTGTATCCCTTTGTTGGTGAGGTGGTTTATTTCGCACCTCCCTAAGTTCGTGCTGAAGAACCAAGAAGGAAGAGGTTGGGCTCATAGGCTAATGTCTCTCACTGATAAGGACATCATTTGGACTTTCAGAGGTTTGGATGAGATATCTGTTATTGATCGTTGTGGAGAATACCCTAATTTTCCTTTGATTGGTATTCAAGGAGGAATCTCTTACAATCCATGTCTAGCGCTCCGTCAGTTTGGAAGGGCCAGAAGAGCAGGGCCTCATGAGATGTTGGTGCCTCACATCAGTTTTGAGTTTCAGGTGGATAGTGACGAGCTGCGTCGTAGGTTCATCAAGGCTTGGGACAGAGTTCATAAAGCTGACCCATAAGAGTTGGGGCCAAGGACTTCTCTACCTATGGAAGCCTACTACAAATGGGTTCGCATCCGTGCTCAAAAGTTAGGTATGCCATACGAAGCTGTCAGACCCGTCATTCTTGAGTATCCTGACAAAGATGGGGCTCCTCCAACCGTCCTCCCTCCTCAGATACCTACTGATTTTGAGACATTAAAGAGGTCTTGGTCGCAACTGCGAGAAGAACGAGATTCTTACCGGGAAAAGTTCAACGAACAGGAATTGAAGATCCAGAAGCTGACAAAGCAATTGGAGAATGAGCGAGCTCTGAATGACTACATCCGTACTGAGAAGAGAAGACCCCGGGATCAATGATGAGCTTTGGATGTTCTTTTACAATTTTATTTCCCTTTTCAGTATTTCCATTTTATGTAACGCCTAAGGGCAACCTGTTGAACAATTTAAATTTCAAAGTTGAATCTAATGAAGTGTGTTCCTTTTTGTTTACAAAGTTGATTCCCGATTGTCTTTGAAAACATAAATCATACGCATTCCATTCATCATGTGCATAGCAGGTACTCTTCTTTTCAGGTTGCTTACTGTTCTTCGCTGTTTATTTCAGCATCATGAACCCTGAATCGTCTACCGAGATGTCTATCAAGGCCCTTCAGGCGCAGAACGCACAATTTCAAGAGCTGATCATGGGTTTGGCTCAAGGCCAAGAAGAGCTGAAGGCTCTGCTCCTGAAGAAGGAGAAGAAGAAGAAGAGAATTGTTCTTTTTAACTCGGTCCGGAGATTTGGTAACACTCTGCAGAATGAGGAAGCTGGTTCTTCTGTAGGCAAAGACATTCCCCAGGGGGGAAAGGCTCCAAGTCCAGTAGTCTCTGACAACGAGACTGATTTTAATGAGGAACAGTATCCTCCTGCTGAAGACCGGTACAAGCAGTTGGAAGACAGACTGAACGCCATGGAAATTCAACAAGTGCCTGGGCTGGATTTCGGAGACTTGGGTTTATCTACTGGTGTGATCATCCCTCACAAGTTTAAAGCACCATCTTTCACCAAGTATGATGGGGCATCTTTCCCTAAGCTACACCTCAGATCCTATGTGCGGAAGATTCAACCGTACACAGTGGACAAGAACTTGTGGATCCACTTTTTCCAGGAGAGTCTTTCAGGGACTCATCTCGAATGGTTCTATCAGCTGGATGGGACCAAAGTTCGTAACTGGGAGGAGTTGGCTACTGCTTTTTACAAGCAATATCAATATAATGCTGACCTTGCTCCTACACGTACCCAACTCCAGGGTATGTCGCTAGGATCAGGCGAAGGTTTTAAAGAGTATGCACAGAAGTGGAGGGATCTGGCTGGCAGGGTGCAGCCTCCATTAACTGACCGTGAGCTGGTAGATATGTTCTTGGGGACCCTATCCGGGCCATTCTTCAATCATCTTATCGGTAATTCATCTGCAGGGTTCACTGACCTTATTCTGACTGGGGAAATGATAGAGGCTGGAATGAAGTCCGGTAAAATTCAGAAAGGTGCGTCTTCAAGTACTGAGAAGAAACCTTTTAAGAAGGAGGCCAGTGCTGTGTATAGGCCTAGGAGGCAAGATAAACCAGAGCGCCGCCAATCTGTCAACACGGTGGTGATTGCTAAACCTGCTGCCCCTCCTCGGCAAACCAATCAATAAAGGGCTGAAAGACCCATAAGAGAGTTTACCCGGCTGAGTATGACCTTGTCACAAATCCTGCCGCAGCTGCTATCAACCAACTTAGTGACTGTCAGGGAGGCCCCGAAGGTTGTGAATACTGCCTCTCCGAAGTATAATCCAAATGCCCGTTGTGCTTATCACTCCGATAGCCCGGGGCACTCTACTGATGATTGCTGGGCCCTAAGAAATAAGGTGCAAGACCTTATTGACGCGAAAGAGATACAATTTGAGGCGCCTGAGAGGCTAAATGTTGTGACTGCTCCTATGCCCCATCATGGAGTAAATGCCATTGATGAAGACTTGTATGTCGTTTCTGTGAATGATGTAGCTACCCCTCTGATGACTGTTAAGAGGAACCTACTGCTGGCCGGTTTATTTCCGGGTTGCAGCAAGGGTTGCCTTTTGTGTGCTGTTACCACTACTGGTTGTCCGTTGCTAAAGTTAGGCATCCAAAGCCTGGTGGATAGCAAGGAGATTCTCTTCAAGAAGACCGTTGTTCCGTTTGTTCCTGTGGAAGAAGTATCCGTCGTTACAATTTTTAACAATCCAATCAAGGCTCCCCCGAGGAAGCCAATTAAAATCATGACTGTCGCACCCGTTGTTATTACTGTTCCGGGGCCCCTCCCCTATGAATCTGATAAGGCTGTCCCATGGCACTATGGGGCAGATGTGTTTGTACATGGAATAAAGCAAGAATTCAACACGGGTGCCAGCATCAGCAATATCACTGGTCCAGCTAAAGTTACCCGCAGTGGCATGCTCTTCTCGCCTAACATTGCACCACCTGCTATTCGAAGACCTCTCATTATAACGTCTGCAAGCGCACCTGTTTCCACTTCTGATCAAGTTATTTCCCCTGCTGCCGAGTCATCTAATGCTCGGGGCAAAGGGATTGATGATGAGCCTGCCCGGATGGAGGCACCAAAGTCTGTGAATGTTGAAGCCTCCCAGCAAGAGATGGAGGAAATTCTTAAGATAATCAAGAAAAGTGACTTTAATGTTGTTGAACAGCTGGGGCATACCCCCTCCAAGATCTCTATGCTCTCCTTGCTGCTGTGCTCAGAGGCCCATGCTAAGGCCCTGATTTCATTTCTAAAGACGGCCCATGTGCCACAAGAGACATCTGCAGACCAGTTTACTGATTGCGTAGCCAATTTGACAACCGACAATGGTTTGGGTTTCTCGGATGCTGACCTTACTGCTAAGGGAAAGAACCACAATGATGCCCTGCATGTCTCTATAGAATGCAGGGGCACTACTCTCGCTCACGTGTTGGTAGACACCGGTTATTCCCTGAATGTGTTACCCAAAAAGGCCTTAGACCGGTTGGATTGTGAGGGCCTGGAATTGAAACCTAGCAACATCATTGTTCGAGCCTTTGACGGATCGAAGAGGATGGTTCATGGAGAGGTAGACATTCCTATTCGTGTGGGTTCCCAAGTATTCGACTCAACTTTCTATGTGATGGATATTCGTCCATCTTATTCCTGTTTACTGGGTCGACCTTGGATTCACAAAGTCGGGGCAGTGACATCTACCCTACACCAGAAGCTCAAGTACCCCGTCAGAGGGAAGATTGTCACCGTGCAGGGAGAAGAGGAGTATATGGTTAGTCACTTGAATTCCTTCCGGTATATTGAGATGGACGGGGAGTTTATTGAAACCCCATTTCAACATTTTGAAGAGGTACCTCCAACATTGGCAGCGGCAGAAACAGTGGTTGAAGAGGACTTTCCCTTGAAGATGGCTTCCTTGAAGGACGTCCGGGTTGTAATCGAGAAAGGTGAATGTGCTAACTGGGGCAGGCTCCCTGATTTTACACCAAAAACTGACAAGTTTGGACTAGGTTTTACTGCAGAGGCTCAGAAGGCTGTGCACAAGGCAAGGACCAGAAGACCTCCTGTGCTCATCACCAATCCAGGAGTGAATGCTATTGGGGATGAAGACGAAGTGGAAGAATCAGAGTTCAATAGCTGGATCTACCCGACGGCTGACGGTGGATTGAACAATTGGACCGCGAAGGATCATACACCTGTTACTTTTGTTACGCAGTAATGGATTCCTTTGTTTTTGTTATTTGTAATAAACAATGAATTAAAACTCTATGGCCCGATGTCTTACCCGGGGCACTGTGGCTTCATTTGTGAGGGTATATTAATTGTCATTTCATATATCATGAATAAAGACCTTGGACGTTTTCTCGCACTTCAAATCTTATGCTCTTTTTCTTTCTTTCCTTTCTTTATATATTGCAAAACAGCTGTATTTACACACACTCACTCATACAGGTTTCAATCCACTCTGGATCTCACTGGTAACGACTCTGCTACTTCCAGTTATGACTTCGAAAATCCGATCAACTTAGCCGAAGACGAAGGTGAAGATGATTGCGAAGTGCCTGGTGAGCTTGCAAGACTGTTACTCCAGGAAGAGAGGGCAATTCAACCACATGAAGAGCCGGTGGAAACGATAAATCTGGGTACTGAGACGGACAGAAAGGAGGTTAAGATTGGTGCTAATCTGGAGCTTAGCGTGAAACAACGATTGACTCATATGCTGCATGACTACATGGAAATCTTTGCCTGGTCCTACGAAGACATGTCGGGGTTGGATACCGACATTGTGGTCCATCACTTGCCTACCAAGGAAGGCTGCCCTCCGGTTAAGCAAAAGGTTTGCCGTATGCGTCCAGAGATGTCTGAGAAGATCAAAGCTGAGGTTATGAAGCAATTTGATGCCGGGTTTCTTGCAGTGACTTCTTATCCTCAGTGGGTTGCCAATGTGGTGCCGGTACCAAAGAAAGATGGTAAGGTCAGAATGTGTGTTGACTACAGGGATCTGAACAGGGCCAGCCCCAAAGATGACTTCCCCTACCTCATATTGACGTTCTAGTTGACAATACTGCTCAGCACAAAGTGTTCTCTTTCATGGATGGTTTTTCAGGGTATAATCAGATCAAGATGGCTCCTGAAGACAAGGAAAAGACTACCTTTGTTACTCAGTGGGGCACCTTCTGTTACAAGGTCATGCCATTCGGGTTGAAAAATGCTGGGGCAACCTACCAACGTGCCATGGTTGCTTTATTTCATGACATGATCCATCATGAGATAGAAGTGTATGTCGACGATATGATTGCAAGGTCTCAAACTGAGGAGGAACACCTTGACCATCTGCAGAAGTTGTTTGACCGTCTGAAGTTGTACAAGCTGAGGTTGAACCCGAACAAGTGCACCTTCGGGGTTAGATCTGGAAAGCTGCTAGGCTTCGTTGTGAGTGACAAGGGTATTCAAGTGGACCCTGCCAAGGTTAAAGCCATTCAAGAGATGCCAGTTCCCAAGACAGAGAAGGAGGTCAGAGGCTTTTTAGGACGCCTGAATTACATTGCCCGATTCATCTCGCACCTAACCGCTACCTATGAACCAATCTTCAAGCTGCTGAAGAAAGATCAGGTAGTATGTTGGAATGATGAATGTTAGGCCACTTTTGACAGAATCAAAGAGTATCTCCAAGAACCACCCATTCTTATGCCACCGGTTGAAGGGAGACCTCTGATACTATACCTAACAGTACTTGACAACTCAATGGGGTGTGTGCTGGGGCAGCATGACGAGTCTGGCCGAAAAGAGCACGCCATTTATTACCTTAGCAAAAAGTTTACCGACTGTGAGACCCGATACTCACTGCTCGAGAAAACTTGCTGCGCTTTGGTATGGGCTGCTCGCCGGCTGAGACAGTATATGCTGACTCACACTACCTTGTTGATCTCAAAGATGGACCCCATAAAGTACATATTTGAAAAGCCTGCTCTGTCTGGGAGAATAGCAAGATGGCAAATGATCTTGACGGAATACGACATCCAGTACACGACCCAGAAATCTATCAAGGGGAGTGTATTGGCAGACCACTTGGCACATCAAGCAGTAGACGACTATCAGTCAATGAACTTTGAATTTCCTGACGAAAGCATCATGATTGTGACTGATTGTGAAGTACCTGGACCGGATGAAGGACCTGAGGAAGGATCCCGATGGTCTATGCACTTTGACGGAGCCTCCAACGCTTTGGGTAACGGTATCGGCGCTGTGATCATATCCCCTCAAGGCACTCATACTCCACTTACTGCCCGGCTATGTTTCAACTGCACTAACAACATGGCGGAGTATGAGGCATGCATCATGGGTCTCCAAGCGACGATCGACTTAAGGATCAAGTTTCTGAGTGTCTTCGGAGATTCCGCTCTCGTGATCAATCAGATCAAAGGAGAGTGGGATACGAAACATCCGAATCTTATTCCTTACAAAGAATGTGTGTTGACATTGATTCCCCATTTCACAGAGATAACTTTTGAACATTTCCCAAGAGAGGAGAATCAGTTGGCGGACGCGTTGGCTACGATGTCTTCCATGTTCAAAGTCAAATGGGACAATGAGGCTCCCCGGGTCATCATCTGGAAACTGGATGAACCGGCATACTGTTGTGATCTTGAGGCAGAGTTAGTGACTGAAAAACCTTGGTACCATGAGGTGAAGAGATACCTGGAAGCTCAGGAATACCCTGAAGGTGCATCTGTCAACGATAAGAAGTTTCTGAGAAGGTTCGCAGCAAAGTTCTTCCTCAGCAATGGCATTCTGTACAAGCGAAACCATGATTCGACCTTACTGCGTTGTGTGGATAAGACTGAAGCAGAAAGGATCATGGAAGAGCTGCATGAGGGTACCTTCGGAACACATTCCGGTGGACACACTATGGCAAAGAAAATCCTTCGGGCAGGATATTACTGGTCCACAATGGAAGTCGACTGTTACCAACATTCTCGGACATGTCATAAGTGCCAGATTTATGCAGATAAGGTGCACGTTCCTCCAGTTCCTCTGAATGTCTTGACTGCACCCTGGCCTTTTGCAATGTGGGGCATAGATATGATCGGTGAGATTAAACCTACAACATCCAATGGGCATCGCTTCATCCTGGTGGCGATTGATTACTTTACAAAGTGGGTTGAAGCAGCTTCTTACGCCACTGTAACCAAGAACGTTGTGGCACGGTTCATTCGGCACAATCTGATTTGTCGATACGGTGTCCCAGAAAGAATCATTACAGACAACGGTACCAATCTTAATAACAAGATGATCACTGAGCTCTGCGAGCAATTTAAGATACAGCACCACAACTCTTCTCCTTACCGGCCGAAGATGAATGGGGCTGTAGAAGCAGCGAATAAGAATATCAAGAAAATTGTGCAGAAGATGACAGTGACCTACAAAGATTGGCACGAGATGTTACCGTTTGCTCTCCATGGGTACCGTACCTCAGCAAGGACGTCGACCGGGGCAACTCCTTTCTCCTTGGTCTACGGCATGGAGGCAATCTTACCGATTGAAGTGCAAATACCCTCTCTCCGGATAATGAAGGATGCAGATCTGAGCGAAGATGATTGGATCCAGACACGACTTGATCAATTAAATCTAATTGACGAAAAGAGACTTGCTGCTATTTGTCATGGTCAGACGTATCAAAAGCGGATGATCAGGGCATTTAACAAAAAGGTCAGACCACAAGAATATCAAGTTGGGGATCTGGTGATCAAACGTATCATCCTTCCTCAGAGTGATCCCAGGGGAAAATGGACCCCTACGTACGAAGGGCCATTTGTGGTTAAACATGTGTTCTCAGGAGGAGCCATAATTCTAACCACCATGGATGGTGACGACCTTCCACACCCCGCCAATGTAGACATAGTAAAAAGATACTACGCATAATAAAGACCCGCTAGGTTGACATACCTAGGCAAAAATTAGGGCTTCCCGGCGAACCAAAAGGGTTCGGGCAAAATGAATGGATGAAATGAAAAAAATCTGTACACCCGGCAAGTCAAAAACCTGAAAAGGCGGCTTGGGCAAAAATGGGTATCCCGGTGGACTGAAAACCCGAAAGGGCGGTCCAGGCAAAAGTTAGGGATAAAGCGTAATACTATGTCTCATTGGATCACTTCGCATCCAGAATCCGGTATCAACACCAAGTTCAGACAGCATCGATCAATCAGCTTCATCTTCAGCTAGGTCATCAAGTGATGAGACGCTCGAAGATATAAAGGCAATAGCAGAGTTGGAACCCAGTGGGATTATTCTTTTCACATAGCTGTTTTATTTTCCCTTTGTACAAATTTGTATAAACTATTTCATTCGGCGACGTTCTCTTACTAGGACGTCAGCCTCTTGTACATAAACGCCTATTTACGGGCAAATTCAAAATCAATATAAATTCATTTTTCAGATCAATTGCCAATTGTTTTTCCTTTTTCTGTTTTGTTTTGCGAAGAACGTCCAAGGTTCAATTTGTGATATATGCATTTGACAATAACTGCTAACTCATAAATATTTGCATACGAAACAAAGGATTAATTACAGGTAACATTAGAAACAGGGGCAATGATGAGTTGTCTAAACGATCTAATTGCTCTGTCCACCAAGGTACCAGGGTAAGTTCATCTGAAGAACATAACCAGTATGTCTTAATTCCCCAGAGAGTGAGTCAGCAAGTCCATGCACTCTCCCCAAGCAAAGTTATACAATCAGCCTTAAGAAAGTTGGGTATCCCCCGCAGATCTCAACATTCCCCAACACAATATACAGATATTCTTAACAAACATCCCCGGCAGTCTTGGTCTAAGACTGTTCCCTGGCGGTATACCAGACATCCAGCGGAGCCACTCCCCCAATATATCTCAAAAATTTCCCCAGGAGAGTCCAATCAAGATTTCCCCAAGAAAGTTTGAATCCATCTGTGATCGGTGGATCTGGAACTGACTGTTTAACGCTGGTTCGCGAAATGTCGCGGAAGCAAGAGTCGCCACCGTCTTTTATTTTCTCCAAATGGAAAGGACAAAAGCACAGAAAAATTCCTTAAAGAGATTGCTCTCGGTTCGGGAGGTAGGTTATAGAAAGGGAAGGTGTTAGCACCCTTTCTATCCATGGTTATCCATGGGCTCTTAGATACTTGCTCAATGTGTTTTCAAAATTGTTTGCTTGCTTTTCAATGTGGGTTTTAAAAAGTTTCTTTGAAAAATTTCAGTTCGACTCGTACGTCAGAGTGTTTGAAAAATTTGCTTTGAAAGCTTTTGAAAAGTGTCGGTGTGAAAAGTCTTTTTTGATTTGTTGGAAATTAGAGCAAGTATCCTCGAGAACCTACCTACCCTAAGGAATTCGTCTGTGTAGATATCCTTAAAAGTAGTGCCATCCCACCATTGAGAGGTAGGTAGCACCACCGTTGGAGGTGTTCGGGTCAATTCGAGTTTAGGGACATGGTGATCACCAGAGCAATGGGAAGACACCTTAGAAGCTACCCTCATGCCAGGTTCCCGGATCATGAGGACTTACTAAGACATCCTCTACTCGACGATCACCTTTCGAAAGGCAACAGTGAGGCGTACCCTAGGGGTGGTGTGTGCGATTCGTGTGTCGTTTTCATTTGCATTTGTCTTTTGTCAAGTTCATTGTGATCTACGCTCGATTTTAATTAAGTCATTCATTCTTGCATGCTTTTAACAGTTAAAAGTTTGCGGGAAAAATAAATCTACAACTATTACAAATGGCACGGGTCCACATCGCCAAAATTAAACCGGACCCGATTTGACGGAAGATAAAGGTGCGAGAAGTAAAATTGTTACAATGCTTTGGGAGAATTACATAATTATAATAAGCGACATAAAATAAATGTGCGAAATTAACAATTAAAAATATGGGCGTTGGACCCTTTTGCAAGATTAAAATTAATAAGAAATTAAAATTAAAAATTAAAAGAAATGTTTTTGGTATTTTTGTGTTTTTTATGATTTAATGGAAAAAGAATTAATAAAAAAACTAAAATTGAACGTTAAACCTAGTTCTAATTATTTTTTAAGTTATTAAGAAAATATTAAAATTTAACCTAAATTAAACCTAAGCTTATTATATACAATTAATTATGAAAATCAATAAATAATAGTATTATGATCAAAAGGAAAAATTAAAAGGAATGAAAATTGTCAATTAACCTAATTCTACCTTTTTTATATTTAATATGAAAAGAATTAAAATTGCAAAAATCCTAATTAAAACTAAATTCATTATATGTTAGTTTATTTACAAGAAAATAATTATAATAAAAATATTTATTATTTTTTTGGTCTTTTCTGATTTTTTTTGTATATTTTATAATTTGTAAAGAAATAAAATTAATTAATTAAAACAATAAAAATAAATAACATAATAATTAAAAAAATATAAAATATGAAAAGCAAAGCAAACCAGGGGGGTTTTCTGTCCCAACATGGAGGTATGGATCAGGAAATTTTGGCCCAATTAAACATGGCCTTCTTTGATTTTTCGCTCGCCTGCTTCAGCGTTGACTAGCACTCGCTGTACCCCATGAATCCTGGCCTTTGAATTTGATTTGTTGGACGCGTGTATGGATGGATGATGAAGGTGTACGCTGTGCCTTGGCATTGGAAACGCATACGAATCCCTGTGGAAAAATAAGGTGAAGAATACACAGACCTGGGGTTCGAACCCAGGTCTTGGAGGTTGAAGCAACGAGATTCTGCCAGCTGAGCCACTGAACATATTTGTTATAAAATAAGCAAATAAATAATATAAAAACAACAACGCGTTAGCGAACTGAAGCGCGCGAAATTCAAAACCAGCGTATCACTCGTTGACACGATATCATCGTCCCCACTATCCTGAAACTTCAAACGCATAGGCAACGGTTTTCTGGGCGTGGCTTAAAGCTGGTTTCAAGAAAATAGCGATTAGGTCCCTAACACTCATAAATTGAGCGCGAGGGTTCCATTGCTTTCGTCTCAATGCACCGGTTTGAATGATGGTGGTTAGGGATCCCAATTTTTCCTCTCTTAGGAATCCCTAATTCGAGCTTCTGAAAACCCTAAAAAAGAAACATGGCAAAATCGCATCTAGTACAGAAAAAGGCAATTGAACATATTGGTTAGCTTCAAGAGATCATAGTGAACATGAATCAATAAAAAAAACGCTGTAAAAATGCTTAAATCATGATGCACGATTTTGAATTTTTCTTTATACAGTTCATGTCCAATATACCAATTCCTGGCGTTTGAGTGGATGTTAGGGATTGGCACACGTTCAGAGATTGTCAAGGAAGCTATTGAACCAAGTTTGGAGCCTTGAATCGACCTCTAGAATGCTTTTCAGTTTTGAACTTTTTGCAAGAATTTTCAAGTTTTGAACTTTTGTTTTCTGCGCAGCCTTTAGTCTAATGCCATTAGGTTTGTGTTTCTGATTATGTATAGAAGCAATTAGGTCAACAAAATTCAACAAAATCTCTTGTATTCAATGGTTTCAATATTTGATTTCCTTAAGGATCTTCCATATCTTTTCCATGTGCATTTTTGTTCAATCATGCCAATCAGCTCCAAATCTTTCCCCATTTGTATTTACACGAAATATTGAGTATTAAACATGCATAAAAAGATTGGTTAAGGCAATTTTGATATTTTTCACATATTTAAATAATTTAAATGAATTAATATTAATATAAATTCAAATAAATAAATAAAAATTGAGAAAATACTTCCCTTTGGGCCAAATGGTCGTGCATAGGCTTGGAATGATGAATCATGGAAGAAAAATGGGCCCATTAGCAAATTTAGGTCATTTGAACCATTGTTGACTTTTCAAAATTCCCCAAAAATTTCCCAACTTCCACAAGGCATAACTTGCTCAATTTTTAAGCTTTTCACATGTTCTTGGACATTTTGGAAAGGTCTTTGAGTCCTCTAACCAATGTCTTTGGTCCCATGTCATTTTGATTTACCAATATCAAGTTATGGTCTTTGACTTAAAGTCCCTTTTTGTTGACTTTTGAAAGTGACCTATAATGTTGAAATTGATAACTTTTTGTGAGAGCATTTCTTGGACTTGGAATATGAAGATGAATTGTAGGAAATGTCTTTCTCTTCAAAATGAGCTTTGGATGGAATTTTTCTGATAATCCATGTGAAAGTTATGCCCTGGTCAATTTCAGTTGACTTTTTCAACTGTCCAAATATAGTAACTTTTGCATCTTTGATTATTTCTGAGCCAAATTTTGAGAATCATGATCAAGAATTGATCAAATGATGTTTGTGGCTTCAAAATGATATGTTGACCAAAAATTTGAACTTTTGACTGTCAAATGACCATTTTGCCCCTACAGTTGACTGTAGTGCAATTTAGGGTTTTGACTGTGCAATTTTGAGCTGAATGCCTTGAAACTTGATATGAGGATGCTTGACCACATTTGTAGGCATATGAGACTTGATTGGGCCTTTGAAAACTTTCAATTCTTGATCAGAACACAAACCCTAGTTTTGACTGTATAGGAGACAGTTGAACTGCATAACCCTTGGGGAATTTTGTGACTTGGCTTGGCAATTTCTTGAAGAATATGGGAGGGCAAATTTTGGGGTACAACAGTTGCCCCTGTTCAATCTTCTTAGACCTGAGGATGCAGATTGGCTGACGTGCCTTTCGTAATCCGAGGGTAGAAGATGATTGGACACTAGAGTGCCCAGAAATTTGCGCTCACATGTTAGTAGTGTGGTGGAGGAATGGGCTTATAGATGCCATTTAGAGATTACTGGATAGGATGATGGGCTTATAGATGCCATCTGGATGTTGATCGCGTGGGAGATTCCTTAGTGAGAACCTGCATACGTACAAAACAGAAAATGAGTACCTGACACGTTGCAGGAGCAGATTTTCAGGTGCTTGGTATAGATGTGTTCTGACTGGTTACAGGAGCTGAGTCTGGAGCTTCAAACGCTGATGAATGAACCAGGGATGGTTACTGCCTTAGCATGGATGATAAGAGAACCTTGGGCGACTTTAACTTCAACAACGCTCGTTGAGAAAAATCTTGGGTGACTTTAACTTCAACAACGCTCGTTGAGAAAAATCTTGGGTGTCTTCTACTGGGATAAGAATCAGGGAGATCTTAGGGTCGATCTGACTGAACCAGAGAAGGCCTTTGACTGGATAAGCATCAGGAAAATCTTAGGGTCGATTTAACTGAACCGGTCTAGGTCTTGAAACATCTTCAACTGGATAAGCATCAGGGAGATCTTAGGGTCGATCTGACTGAACCAGAGAAGGCCTTTGACTGGATAAGCATCAGGAAAATCTTAGGGTCGATTTAACTGAACCGGTCTAGGTCTTGGAATATCTTCAACTGGATAAGCATCAGGGAGATCTTAGGGTCGATCTGACTGAACCAGAGAAGGCCTTTGACTGGATAAGCATCAGGAAAATCTTAGGGTCGATTTAACTGAACCGGTCTAGGTCTTGGAATATCTTCAACTGGATAAGCATTAGGGAGATCTTAGGGTCGATCTGACTGAACCAGAGAAGGCCTTTGACTGGATAAGCATCAGGAAAATCTTGGGGTCGATTTAACTGAACCGGTCTAGGTCTTGAAATGTGATTGAGAATTTAAACTGCATCTTTCCTGAAAGGTAAAAGTCAGTCATATGCAATGCATGATATGGATCAAGCAATGATGTTCTCAACATAAAGGAGACTTGTATGATGCAGTGCGTTATGCATGCTATGATGATGTATGTGGAGTTTTATGTATGTTTTCGTCTAGGAAAGTGAATCCTTGACGGGTGCCGGGAAGTCGTATCCTGGGCTGATGTTGAAGAATAGATTTTGCTTCCGCTGGGGATGATAACTGCAAGAATACCGGTAGGAGAAGATAACTCCGTTGAGGAATAAACTTGGAAAATGAAGATTATGCGGGGAGAAAAGATACTCTAGCGACTATGCTGGGAAGCGATACTCTGTGGGGATAGAGATGCTTTGCTGAATTATTGAGAATGACTTGCTGAGGATGTCTTTGTTGTGTTGGAAGTGTGAATGGACTTCGTTGGGGTAGGAAAGAACTACGCTGACGACGACCTTTCCGTGGCTTTTGGCTGAGGATAACCCAGTTATATCCTATTGAGGAAATAACTCTTTGAAATCAAGCCGGACGACGCGTTCGTGCGCTGCGAGGGATAAGCTTCCAGAATTTTACTGGGGATAAGCTTACTGCTTAGGGAGATGGGTTCCAACTTTTCTGGGGAAGCTGGATTGGACTCTCCTGGGGGAAGTATTGAACTGCAGGGAAGTGATTCCTTTGAATATTGAGATATGCCGCCGGGGAACAATCTTTAGACCAAGACTGCCGGGGATGCTTGTTAAGAACATATGCTGCTGGGGAAGTATTGAGATCTACGGGAGGACACTCAATTTCCTTGATATTTGTGATAATTTTGCTTGGAGAATAATGCACTGACTTACTCTCTGGGGAATTAATATGTGCTGGTTATGTTCTTTAGCTGAACCTAGCTTGATACCTTGGAGGATAGAACAATTGGATTGTTTTAGACAATTCTTTTATTGCCCCTGTTTCTAGTGTCACCTGCAACTAATTCCTTTGTTTCGTATGCAAATATTTATGAGTTAGCAAATTATTGTCAATGCATATATCACAAATTGAACCTTGGACGTTCTTCGCAAAACAAAACAGAAAAAAGAAAAACACTTGGCACGTTTAACTGAAAATATATTTGTATTGATTTTTGAATGGCCTGAATAGGCGTTTTGTGTACAAGAGGTTGACGTCCTAGTAAGAGGTACGCCTCCGATCAAAAGAGTTTATACAAGTTTTGTACAAAAGAAAATAAAACAGCTGTGTGAAATATGAATGATCCACTGGGTTTCAACTCTGCTATTGCCTTTATAACTCCGAGCGTCTCATCACTTGATGACCTTGGTTGAGGGTGAAGCTGACTGACCGATGCCGTCTGAACTTGATGCAGATACCGGATTCTGGATGCAAAGTGATCCAATGAGACATAGTATTACGCTTTTATCCCTAATTTTTGCCTGGACCGCCCTTTCGGGTTTTCGGTCCACCGGGATACCCATTTTTGCCCAAGCTGCCTTTTCAGGTTTTCGACTTGCCGGGTGTACAGCTTTTTTATTTTCATCCCTTCATTTTGCCCGAACCCTTTTGGTTCGACGGGAAGCCCTAATTTTTGCCTAGGCATGTCAGCCTAGCGGGTCTTTTTTCATGCGTAGTACTTTTTAACTATGTCTGCATTAGCGGGGTGAGGAAGGTCGTCACCATCCATGTTGGTTAATATCATTGCTCCTCCTGAGAACACATGTTTAACCACAAATGGCCCTTCGTACGTAGGGGTCCATTTACCCCTTGGATCACCCTGAGGAAGGATGATTCTCTTGATTACCAGATCCCCAACTTGATATTCCTGTGGTCTGACCTTTTTGTTAAATACCCTGATCATTCGCTTTTGATACGTCTGACCATGACAGATAGCGGCAAGTCTTTTTTCATCAATGAGGTTGAGTTGATCAAGTCGTGTCTGGATCCAATCATCTTCGTCTAGATTTGCATCCTTCATTATCCGGAGAGAGGGAATTTGTACTTCGATCGGCAAGACTGCCTCCATGCCATAAACCAGAGAGAAGGGAGTTGCCCCGGTTGACGTCCTGGCTGAGGTACGGTACCCATGCAGAGCGAACGGTAACATCTCGTGCCAATCTTTATAAGTCACTGTCATTTTCTGCACGATTTTCTTGATGTTCTTATTTGCTGCTTCTACAGCCCCATTCATCTTCGGTCTGTAAGGAGAAGAATTGTGGTGCTGTATCTTGAACTGTTCGCAGAGCTCAGCGATCATCTTGTTGTTCAGATTGGTACCGTTGTCTGTAATAATTCGCTCAGGGACACCGTATCGACATATCAAGTTGTGTCGAATGAACCGTGCCACAACAGTCTTGGTTACCGTAGCATAGGATGCTGCCTCAACCCACTTCGTAAAATAATCGATCGCCACTAGGATGAAGCGATGTCCATTGGATGCCGTAGGTTTAATCTCACCGATCATGTCTATGCCCCACATTGCAAACGGCCAAGGCGCAGTCAGAACATTCAGGGGAACCGGAGGAACATGCACCTTGTCTGCATAAATCTGGCACTTGTGGCATGTCCTGGAGTGTTGGTAGCAATCAGCTTCCATGGTGGACCAGTAATATCCTGCCCGTAGGATTTTCTTAGCCATAGTATGTCCACTGGAGTGTGTACCAAAGGTCCCTTCATGTAGCTCTTCCATGATCCTTTCTGCTTCAGTCTTATCCACACAACGCAGTAAGGTTGAATCATGGTTTCGCTTGTACATGATGTCGTTGCTAAGGAAGAACTTGGCTGCAAACCTCCTCAGGAATTTCTTATCATTGACAGAGGCACCTTCAGGGTATTCCTGAGCTTCCAGATATCTCTTCACTTCGTGGTACCAAGGCTTCTCGGTCACCAATTCAGTTTCGAGATCACAGCAGTATGCCGGTTCGTCCAGTTTCCAGATGGTGATCCGGGGAGCTTCATTATCCCATTTGACCTTGAACATTGAAGACATTGTAGCTAACGCGTCCGCTAACTGATTCTCTTCTCTTGGAAAGTGCTCGAAGGTTATCTCTGTAAAGCGGGGAATCAGGGTCAACACACATTCTCTGTAAGGAATCAGGTTTGGATGTTTCGTATCCCACTCTCCTTTGATCTGATTGATCACAAGAGCGGAATCTCCGAAAACACTTAGAAATTTGATCCTTAGGTCGATCGCAGCTTGAAGACCCATGATACACGCCTCATACTCCGCCATGTTGTTGGTACAGTTGAAACACAGCCGGGCAGTGAGTGGAGTATGAGTACCTTGTGGAGATATGATTATAGCGCCGATACCATTTCCCAAAGCATTGGAAGCTCCGTCAAAGTGCATAGACCATCGGGATCCTGGTTCAGGTCCTTCATCCGGTCCAGGTACTTCACAATCAGTTACAATCATGATGCTTTCATCCGGAAACTCGAAGTTCATTGATTGGTAGTCATCTACAGCTTGATGAGCTAAGTGGTCTGCCAATACACTCCCCTTGATGGCTTTCTGGGTCGTGTACTGAATGTCGTATTCCGTCAAGATCATTTGCCATCTTGCAATTCTCCCAGACAGAGCAGGCTTTTCGAATATGTATTTTATCGGATCCATTTTTGAGATCAGCAAGGTAGTGTGAGTCAGCATATACTGTCTCAGCCGGCGAGCAGCCCATACCAAAGTGCAGCAAGTTTTCTCAAGCAGTGAGTATCGGGTCTCACAGTCGGTAAACTTTTTGCTAAGGTAATAAATGGCGTGCTCTTTTCGGCCAGACTCGTCATGCTGCCCCAGCACACACCCCATTGAATTGTCGAGCACTGTCAGATATAGTATCAGAGGTCTCCCTTCAACCGGTGGCATAAGGATAGGTGGTTCTTGGAGATACTCTTTGATTTTGTCAAAAGCAGCCTGACATTCATCGTTCCAACGTACTACCTGATCTTTCTTCAGTAGCTTGAAGATTGGCTCACAGGTAGCAGTCAGATGTGAGATGAACCGAGCGATGTAATTCAGGCGTCCTAAAAAGCCTCTGACTTCCTTCTCTGTCTTGGGAACTGGCATCTCTTGAATAGCTTTGACCTTAGCAGGGTCCACTTGAATACCTTTATCACTGACCACGAAGCCTAGCAACTTCCCAGATCTTACCCCGAAGGTGCACTTGTTCGGGTTTAATCTCAGCTTGTACAGTTTCAACCGGTCAAACAACTTCTGCAGATGATCTAGGTGCTCTTCCTCAGTCTGGGACCTAGCGATCATGTCGTCAACATATACTTCTATCTCATGATGGATCATATCATGAAATAAGGCAACCATGGCACGTTGGTAGGTTGCCCCAGCATTCTTTAATCCGAACGGCATGACCTTGTAACAGAAGGTGCCCCACTGAGTAACAAATGTAGTCTTTTCCATGTCTTCAGGTGCCATCTTGATCTGATTGTAGCCTGAAAAGCCATCCATGAAAGAGAACACTTTGTGCTGAGCTGTATTATCAACAAGGACATCAATGTGAGGTAAGGGGAAATCGTCTTTGGGGCTAGCCCTGTTCAGATCCCTGTAGTCAACACACATTCTGACCTTACCGTCCTTCTTTGGTACCGGCACCACATTAGCAACCCACTGAGGGTAAGAAGTCACTGCAAGAAACCCAGCATCGAATTGTTTCATAACCTCGGCTTTAATCTTCTCTGACATCTCTGGACGCATCCGACGGACCTTTTGCTTGACTGGAGGGCAGTCTTCCTTAGTTGGCAAGTGATGGACCACAATGTCGGTATCCAATCCTGGCATGTCTTCGTAGGACCAGGAAAAGATCTCCATATAATCATGTAACATCTTGGTTAACCGTTGCTTCACGCTGAGCTCTAGGTTGGCACCAATCTTTACCTCTCTCCTGTCTGCTTCAGTACCCAGGTTTATGGTTTCCACTGGCTCTTCATGGGGTTGAATTGCCCTCTCTTCCTGAAGTAACAGTCTTGCAAGCTCGCCAGGCACTTCGCAATCATCTTCACCTTCGTCTTCGGCTAAGTTGATCGGATTTTCGAAGTCATAATTGGCAGTAGCAGAGCTGTTATCAGTGAGATCCAGAGTGGATTGGAACCTGTATGAGTGAGTGTGTGTGTAAATACAGCTGTTTTGAAAATTATGTAAATGAAAAGAAAGACAGAAAAGGAACACAATATTTGCAATGCGAAAAAACGTCCAAGATTTTCATTCATGATGTATAAAATGACAGTTCGTATGCCCTCACAAATAGAACCACGGTGCCTCGGGTAAGACACCGGGCCATAGAGTTTATCATTGTTTATTACAAAATAACGAAACAAAGAAACTTATTACTGCGTCACAAAGGTAACAGGGGTATGGTCCTTTGCACTCCAATTGTTCAATCCTTCTTCGGCCGTCGGATAGATCCAGCTGTTGAATTCAGCTTCGTCCACTTCATGGTCCTCCCCAACAGCATTCACTTCTGAACTTTTAATAAATACCGGAGGTCTTCCGATCTTTGCTTTCCTCATAACTCTCTGACCTTCTGAGGTAAAACCCAGCCCAAGTTTATCAGTCTTCTGAGTGAAGTCTGGAAGTCTGCCCCAGTCGGCACATTCACCCTTCTGCACCACAGCCCTGGCATCCTTCAGGGAAGCCATCTTCAAAGGACCACTTGCTTCTGTTGTTTCTGCTGCAATTAGAAACACCTCCTCGAAATGCTGAAAGGGGGTTTCAATAAACTCCCCATCCATCTCAATGTACCTGAAGGAGTTCAGGTGGCTCACCATATATTCTTCCTCCCCTTGTACGGTGACAATCTTCCCTCTGACGGGGTATTTCAGCTTTTGATGCAAGGTAGAGGTCACTGCCCCAGCCTTATGTATCCAGGGTCGACCCAGCAGACAAGAGTAAGATGGACGGATGTCCATCACATAAAAAGTGGAGTCGAACACCTGAGAGCCCACCCGAATCGGAATGTCAACTTCTCCATGGACCATCCTCTTTGAACCATCAAAGGCCCTGACGATGATGTTGCTGGGTTTCAATTCCAGGCCTTCACAATCTAGACGATCCAGAGCCTTCTTGGGTAGCACATTCAAAGATGACCCAGTATCAACCAACACATGTGCCAAGGTGGTGCCCCTGCATTCAATTGAGACATGCAGAGCATCATTATGGTCTCTCCCCTTTGTGGTCAAGTCAGCATCTGAGAAACCCAAGCCATTATCTGCCGTCAGGCTTGCCACACAATCAGTGAACTGGACCGCAGAGGTTTCATGTGGCACATGGGCCGTCTTGAGGAATGAGATTAGGGCCTTTGCATGGGCCTCAGAGCACAGCAATAAGGAGAGCATGGAGATCTTGGAGGGCGTATGCCCTAGCTGTTCCACAACATTAAAATCGCTCTTCTTTATAATCTTCAGAATCTCCTCCATCTCTTGTGGGGAGGCCTCAGCAGCTATGGGTATGGGTGCCTCCATCTGGGCATGCTCAACTTCAATTCCCTTGCCCCGAGCATTGGATGACTCGGCAGCAGGAGAAACAATCGGATTAGCAGCAGGAACAACAACTTGATCAGTAATAGGAATAGGTGTACTGGTAGGATTTATCAGGAGCGGTCTTCGGGCAGCAGGCGGTGCAATGTCAGGCGAGAAGAGCCTGCCACTGCGGGTAACTTTGGCTGGGCCAGTGATGTCACAGATGCTGGCGCCAGCGTTGAGCTCTTGTTTGATCCCGTTTATATATACATCTGCCCCATAGTGCCAAGGGACAGCTTTATCAGATACATAGGGCAGGGGCCCTGGAACAGTGATAATAACGGGTGCAACAGTCATAATTTGAACGGGCTTCTTCTGGAGAGCCGGGATCGGATTATTGAAGATAGTCACCACAGAAACTTCTTCCATTGGAACCAAACGAACAGCAGACTTCTTGAATAGAATCTCCTTGCTATTCATTAAGCTTTGGATGCCTAACTTTAGCAAGGGACAACCAGATGGGGACACAGCACAGAACAGGCAATCCTCACTGCAACCCGGAAATAAACCGGCCTGCAGTAGGTTCTTCTTGACAATCTTTAGAGGAGTGGCTAGATCGTCCACAGAAACAGCATAAACGTCTTCATCAACAGCATTGACCCCATGTTGAGGCATAGGGGCAGTAACTACATTCGGCTTTGCAGGCGCTTCGAATTGTATCTCATTTGCGTCGATAAGGTCTTGCACCTTATTCTTTAACGCCCAACAGTCATCAGTAGAGTGCCCCGGGCTATCTGAATGGTAGGCACAACGAGCATTCGGATTGTACTTGGGGGATGCAGTATTTGGAAACTTCGGCGCCTCCCTAACAGTCACTAAATTAGTTGAGAGCAACTGTGGCAGGATCTACGACAAAGTCATGTTTAAACGGGAGAATTCTCTTCGGGGTCTTTCCACCTTCTGAGTATTGTTTGGCCGGGGAGCGGCAGCAGGCTTAGCAATCATTACCGCACTGACAGATTGGCGGTGTTCATTTCTCTCTGATCTCCTGGAACCATATACGGCGCTAGACTCCTTCTTGAAGGGTTTCTTCTCAGCACTGGATGATGCACCCTTCGGAATTTTTCCAGATTTTAACCCAGCTTCAATCCTCTCTCCAGTCAAGATTAAATCAGTGAAACCAGCAGAAGAATTCCCAATGAGATGGTTGAAAAACGGCCCAGATAGGGTCCCCAAGAACATGTCTACCAATTCCCGATCAGTCAATGGTGGCTGCACCCTGCCAGCCAGGTCTCTCCACTTCTGAGCGTACTCCTTAAAACCTTCGCTTGCGCCTAATGCCATACCCTGGAGTTGGGTACGTGTGGGGGCAAGGTCGGCATTATATTGATACTGCTTATAGAAAGCAGTAGCCAGCTCCTCCCAGTTACGAACCTTGGTCCCATCCAGCTGATAGAACCATTCGAGATGAGTCCTTGAAAGACTCTCCTGGAAGAAGTGGATCCATAGATTCTTGTCCGCAGAGTACGGCTGAATTTTCCGAACATAGGACCTTAAGTGCAGCTTGGGACAAGATGCCCCGTCATACTTCGAGAAGGATGGTGCTTTGAATTTATGCGGGATAATCACACCAGTCGACAAGCCCAGATCTCCGAAATCCAGCCCAGGTGCCTGTTGCACCTCCATAGCCTTCAACCTGTCCTCCAGTTGTTTGTACCTATCATCTGAAGGAGGGTACTGCTCTTCATCAAAATCTGTCTCGTTGTCGGAGACGACCGGACTAGGAACATTTACTTCTGCCTGAGAAGGACTCTTGCCAACAGAAGAACCAGCCTCTTCATGTTGCAGAGTATTGCCGAACCTTCGGCCCGAGTTGAACAGCACAGTTCTTCTCTTCTTCTTCTTCTCCTTCTTCAGGAGCATAGCCTTCAGTTCTTCTTGGCCTTTAGCCAGACCCTTGATTAGTTCTTGGAACTGCGCATTCTGCGCCTGGAGAGCCTTGATCGATGTCTCCGTTGATGCAGATTCGGGATTCATGATGCTGAAATAAACAGCGAAGAACTGTAAGCAACCTGAAAAGAGGAAAAACCTGCTATGCACATGATGTATGAAATGCGTATGCAATGCATTCAAGGGTTCGAAAGTTCAAATTTGTTGTAGACAAAAAGGAACACACGTTATCATTAAGGAAATCATTGTTTAATACATCAAAGTTTCATGGGCAAAAGTACAAAAATCAAATCAATCCCAGAATACACTGCGCATCCTCTTCGGAGCTATGTAGGTGTTGAGATTCCTCTCCTCATGCAACAGGCGAGTGAGCTCCAGGACCTTCCTTTCACTGGCATGCAGATTAGTCTCAAGAGAATTCCTTTCCTCCTTAAGCTGGATCCAGCTCTTCTGCATCTCTTCCCAGGATGTGGGCATATCAGGGTGCTGAATAATGTGGGACACTTCCCCTTCCAAGACTGGTTCTTTGATTACCGGGATCATGTGAGGATAAGGCATCACTAACTTCTGGGAGCGGGCTCGTACCCACTTGAGATAAGGCTCCAAAGGGATGGAGTTCCTGTGCCCCAGTGTCTTGCTGTCTATCCTGCTGGGCATCCTCCAAGTTCTGGTAAATCTCTGGCGAAGTCCTTGAGTATCATTGTCGAAGTCAAAAACTATGTCAGGAATTAACATATCATGAGGACCATCCCTCCGAGCATAACCAAACTGTCTCCAAGCCAGGCATGGGCTATAAGTAATACCTCCTTTGATTCCAAGTAGAGGAACATTAGGGTACTCCCCGCAACGATCAATGATAGTGACATCTTCTCTGGACCTAGGGCACCAATGTATATCTGCATGTGTAAGAGTCATCAACCGTTGTGACCATCTCAAACCCCGCTCATTCTTCAAGACTGATTGCGGGAGGTGCGAAATAAACCACCTTCCCAGGAGAGGAGTGCAACACATAAGGACCCCTCTTTTTCTCATGGTTCGAGTGTAACATGAGTGAAGGATGTCCCCCAGCAACGTAGGTATAGGATTCCTGGACATAAAGATCTGAACAGCACTGATATCAATAAGCTGGTCTGGATTAGGGAACAACACCAAACCATAAACAAGGAGGGCCACAACCTCTTCAAAAGCTTGCAAGTCAAGGGAGTTCCAACATTCAAGGGCCTTTTCAAACAGAAACCTGGCTAAGAACCCTTTGACACCACTTCTAACTTCCCAATGTCCCTTGAGGTCAGATGACTGTAGGTGCAAGGCTCTAGCAATCTCTTCAAGCTTAGGTTCCTTTTCTGTACCGTTGAAGGGTAGCTGATCAAGGATAGGGATCTTCAGGATCCGGGAGAACTCCTCCAATGTAGGCACCAACTGATAATCCAAGAAGGTAAAGCAGTGATGCAGAGGGTCAAAGAACTGGAATAGGACCTTTATCATATCTTCCTCAATGTTGGTGTTGACCAAGCTGATGAGGCTTCCATGCCTTTCACTGAATGAAGAGTTCTCGGGAATCCTGGATATAAGCTCCTTAAGCTGAGGAGGGATCCTTACAAGACTGACTTGAATTGTCTTTCTACGAACATTTTCCATGTCCTACAAAACAAGAACAAAGATGAAAATTCGAACCCCTGAAATGGTTAGTCAATGCATATGATGCTGGATGATGTCATGATGCTATGATTAAACACACCACAGATATTTACAAAGACAAACATGTAAGGCACACAAGGCACACAAGACAAGCCCTTAAGGTTTAAGGCCAGCATGGGGTCTGGGTAGTACCCTCTTGAAGTTGGTGGGTTCAACCTGTCCTAATCAAAGTAACCGGGTTCTAAGGTTCCCAATATCACGGGATTGCTTTCATTGTTCATCGTTTCGATTTAGCCACTGAACTGGCGACCGAAATATTCCAGGAAAGCAACCCTCAATTGAGTGTAGTATCGAGTATCAACCAACCTCGGACTGTACCAAAGTCAGTTATCTCACTACCCTAAAGAGGCCAAGATAGTTCAATTAAGGTTCCTAAGGTCTGTTGATGCTTCACGACACCACGCGGAGGCCCCGTACTCTCCTTGATTGAACTCAAGGGTTACCGGTACACACCAAAGTGCCACATCAACGTAGCAGACTGTTTCAACCATGTCGGTATACCCCGCACAGTTCCCTCACAGCCTTGTTGCTACTTTCTAAGAAAGGTATCCCCCAGATCCGGGTTTAGGATCTATAGAACTCCCAAGCAACCCACAATTTAAAGCATACAAGGAAAACAATTGAAAACACAGTTATGAACTAGCCCTAAGGTACACCTCACTTTAAGTTTGGTCCCCAGCAGAGTCGCCAGTTCTGTGATCGGTAGATCTGGAACTGACTGTTTAACGCTGGTTCGCGAAATGTCGCGGAAGCAAGAGTCGCCACCGTCTTTTATTTTCTCCAAATGGAAAGGACAAAAGCACAGAAAAATTCCTTAAAGAGATTGCTCTCGGTTCGGGAGGTAGGTTATAGAAAGGGAAGGTGTTAGCACCCTTTCTATCCATGGTTATCCATGGGCTCTTAGATACTTGCTCAATGTGTTTTCAAAATTGTTTGCTTGCTTTTCAATGTGGGTTTTAAAAAGTTTCTTTGAAAAATTTCAGTTCGACTCGTACGTCAGAGTGTTTGAAAAATTTGCTTTGAAAGCTTTTGAAAAGTGTCGGTGTGAAAAGTCTTTTTTGATTTGTTGGAAATTAGAGCAAGTATCCTCGAGAACCTACCTACCCTAAGGAATTCGTCTGTGTAGATATCCTTAAAAGTAGTGCCATCCCACCATTGAGAGGTAGGTAGCACCACCGTTGGAGGTGTTCGGGTCAATTCGAGTTTAGGGACATGGTGATCACCAGAGCAATGGGAAGACACCTTAGAAGCTACCCTCATGCCAGGTTCCCGGATCATGAGGACTTACTAAGACATCCTCTACTCGACGATCACCTTTCGAAAGGCAACAGTGAGGCGTACCCTAGGGGTGGTGTGTGCGATTCGTGTGTCGTTTTCATTTGCATTTGTCTTTTGTCAAGTTCATTGTGATCTACGCTCGATTTTAATTAAGTCATTCATTCTTGCATGCTTTTAACAGTTAAAAGTTTGCGGGAAAAATAAATCTACAACTATTACAAATGGCGCGGGTCCACATCGCCAAAATTAAACCGGACCCGATTTGACGGAAGATAAAGGTGCGAGAAGTAAAATTGTTACAATGCTTTGGGAGAATTACATAATTATAATAAGCGACATAAAATAAATGTGCGAAATTAACAATTAAAAATATGGGCGTTGGACCCTTTTGCAAGATTAAAATTAATAAGAAATTAAAATTAAAAATTAAAAGAAATGTTTTTGGTATTTTTGTGTTTTTTAT
The DNA here is from genome assembly GCA_948472305.1 of Vicia faba. Taxonomy (NCBI): domain Eukaryota; kingdom Viridiplantae; phylum Streptophyta; class Magnoliopsida; order Fabales; family Fabaceae; genus Vicia; species Vicia faba. The sequence goes on from OX451739.1 coordinate 473,418,926, forward strand.
GATTTAATGGAAAAACAATTAATAAAAAAACTAAAATTGAACGTTAAACCTAGTTCTAATTATTTTTTAAGTTATTAAGAAAATATTAAAATTTAACCTAAATTAAACCTAAGCTTATTATATACAATTAATTATGAAAATCAATAAATAATAGTATTATGATCAAAAGGAAAAATTAAAAGGAATGAAAATTGTCAATTAACCTAATTCTACCTTTTTTATATTTAATATGAAAAGAATTAAAATTGCAAAAATCCTAATTAAAACTAAATTCATTATATGTTAGTTTATTTACAAGAAAATAATTATAATAAAAATATTTATTATTTTTTTGGTCTTTTCTGATTTTTTTTGTATATTTTATAATTTGTAAAGAAATAAAATTAATTAATTAAAACAATAAAAATAAATAACATAATAATTAAAAAAATATAAAATATGAAAAGCAAAGCAAACCAGGGGGGTTTTCTGTCCCAACATGGAGGTATGGATCAGGAAATTTTGGCCCAATTAAACATGGCCTTCTTTGATTTTTTGCTCGCCTGCTTCAGCGTTGACTAGCACTCGCTGTACCCCATGAATCCTGGCCTTTGAATTTGATTTGTTGGACGCGTGTATGGATGGATGATGAAGGTGTACGCTGTGCCTTGGCATTGGAAACGCATACGAATCCCTGTGGAAAAATAAGGTGAAGAATACACAGACCTGGGGTTCGAACCCAGGTCTTGGAGGTTGAAGCAACGAGATTCTGCCAGCTGAGCCACTGAACATATTTGTTATAAAATAAGCAAATAAATAATATAAAAACAACAACGCGTTAGCGAACTGAAGCGCGCGAAATTCAAAACCAGCGTATCACTCGTTGACACGATATCATCGTCCCCACTATCCTGAAACTTCAAACGCATAGGCAACGGTTTTCTGGGCGTGGCTTAAAGCTGGTTTCAAGAAAATAGCGATTAGGTCCCTAACACTCATAAATTGAGCGCGAGGGTTCCATTGCTTTCGTCTCAATGCACCGGTTTGAATGATGGTGGTTAGGGATCCCAATTTTTCCTCTCTTAGGAATCCCTAATTCGAGCTTCTGAAAACCCTAAAAAAGAAACATGGCAAAATCGCATCTAGTACAGAAAAAGGCAATTGAACATATTGGTTAGCTTCAAGAGATCATAGTGAACATGAATCAATAAAAAAAACGCTGTAAAAATGCTTAAATCATGATGCACGATTTTGAATTTTTCTTTATACAGTTCATGTCCAATATACCAATTCCTGGCGTTTGAGTGGATGTTAGGGATTGGCACACGTTCAGAGATTGTCAAGGAAGCTATTGAACCAAGTTTGGAGCCTTGAATCGACCTCTAGAATGCTTTTCAGTTTTGAACTTTTTGCAAGAATTTTCAAGTTTTGAACTTTTGTTTTCTGCGCAGCCTTTAGTCTAATGCCATTAGGTTTGTGTTTCTGATTATGTATAGAAGCAATTAGGTCAACAAAATTCAACAAAATCTCTTGTATTCAATGGTTTCAATATTTGATTTCCTTAAGGATCTTCCATATCTTTTCCATGTGCATTTTTGTTCAATCATGCCAATCAGCTCCAAATCTTTCCCCATTTGTATTTACACGAAATATTGAGTATTAAACATGCATAAAAAGATTGGTTAAGGCAATTTTGATATTTTTCACATATTTAAATAATTTAAATGAATTAATATTAATATAAATTCAAATAAATAAATAAAAATTGAGAAAATACTTCCCTTTGGGCCAAATGGTCGTGCATAGGCTTGGAATGGTGAATCATGGAAGAAAAATGGGCCCATTAGCAAATTTAGGTCATTTGAACCATTGTTGACTTTTCAAAATTCCCCAAAAATTTCCCAACTTCCACAAGGCATAACTTGCTCAATTTTTAAGCTTTTCACATGTTCTTGGACATTTTGGAAAGTTCTTTGAGTCCTCTAACCAATGTCTTTGGTCCCATGTCATTTTGATTTACCAATATCAAGTTATGGTCTTTGACTTAAAGTCCCTTTTTGTTGACTTTTGAAAGTGACCTATAATGTTGAAATTGATAAATTTTTGTGAGAGCATTTCTTGGACTTGGAATATGAAGATGAATTGTAGGAAATGTCTTTCTCTTCAAAATGAGCTTTGGATGGAATTTTTCTGATAATCCATGTGAAAGTTATGCCCTGGTCAATTTCAGTTGACTTTTTCAGCTGTCCAAATATAGTAACTTTTGCATCTTTGATTATTTCTGAGCCAAATTTTGAGAATCATGATCAAGCATTGATCAAATGATGTTTGTGGCTTCAAAATGATATGTTGACCAAAAATTTGAACTTTTGACTGTCAAATGACCATTTTGCCCCTACAGTTGACTGTAGTGCAATTTAGGGTTTTGACTGTGCAATTTTGAGCTGAATGCCTTGAAACTTGATATGAGGATGCTTGAACACATTTGTAGGCATATGAGACTTGATTGGGCCTTTGAAAACTTTCAATTCTTGATCAGAACACAAACCCTAGTTTTGACTGTATAGGAGACAGTTGAACTGCATAACCCTTGGGGAATTTTGTGACTTGGCTTGGCAATTTCTTGAAGAATATGGGAGGGCAAATTTTGGGGTACAACACCATCTCCCCAGCAGGAAGCTTATCCCCAGTAGATTCTGGAAGCTTGCCACCCACAGAGCACGAACGCGTCTCCTGGCTTTATTCAAAGGTTATTTCCCTACCAGGATATAACTGGGTTATCCTCAGCCAAAAGCCACGGAAAGATCGTCCTCGTCGAAGTCTCCTTATCCCCGGTGGAGTCTATTAACACTTTCAACATATCAACGGTATCCCCAGCGAAGTTACCATCAGCATCTCAACGAAGTATCTCTCTCCCACAGAGTACTGTTCCCCAGCAAGGTAGCTAGAGTGGTTATCCCCCGCAGAGTAATCTCTTCATCAAGTTTATTCCCCGACGGAGTTATCTTCTCCTACCGGTATTCTTGCAACTATCATCCCCAGCGGAAACAACAAAGCACTATTCTCCAACATCAGCCCAGGATGTGACTTCCCGGCACCCGTCAAGGATTTACTTTCCTAGACAAAAAAAACATACAATCATAAACATCGCATTTCCATACATTATAGCATGCATATATGCATCATGAACATACGATCTTATTTATGTTGAGAACATCATGGCTTGATCCATATCATGCATTGCATATGACTGACCTTTACCTTTCAGGAAAAATCCAGTTAAATTCTCAGCTATGTCCAAGGCCTTCTCTGGTTCAGTCAGATCGACCCTAAGATCTCCCTGATTCTTATTCCAGTTGAAGATTCCAAGACCTTGCCTGGTTCAGTTAAATCGACTCCTAAAGATTTTTCTGATGCCGATCCAGTCAAAGGCCTTCTCTGGTTCAGTCAGATCGACCCTAAGATCTCCCTGATTCTTATTCCAGTTGAAGATTCCAAGACCTTGCCTGGTTCAGTTAAATCGACTCCTAAAGATTTTTCTGATGCCGATCCAGTCAAAGGCCTTCTCTGGTTCAGTCAGATCGACCCTAAGATCTCCCTGATTCTTATTCCAGTTGAAGATTCCAAGACCTTGCCTGGTTCAGTTAAATCGACTCCTAAAGATTTTTCTGATGCCGATCCAGTCAAAGGCCTTCTCTGGTCCAGTTAAATCGATTCCTAAAGATTTTCCTAATGAAGACTCAGTAGAAGACGTCCAGATTCTCTCATCGTTACTGTTGAGGTAGTAATCGCCCCAGATTCTCTCATCGTTACTGTTGAGGTAGTAATCGCCCCAGATTCTCTCATCGTTACTGTTGAGGTAGTAATCGCCCCAGATTCTCTAACCGTTACCGTTGAGGTAGTAATCGCCCAAGGTTCTCTCATCGTTACTGTTGAGGTAGTAATCGTCCAAGGTTCTCTCATCGTCCCGTTGAGGTAGTAACCATCCTTGATTCATTCATCATCTTTTGAAGCTCCAGACTCGATTCCTGTATCTCGCCAGGGCACGTCTGAAGAGGTTGAAGATTCGATTCCTGTAACCAACCAGGGTGCGTCTATATAAAGAGTTTGAAGACCAACTCCTGTAATAGGCCAGGTAATCATTTTCTTTTTCAGGTACGCAAGTTCTCGCTAAGGAAACTCTTACGCGATCGACACCCAGATGGAATCTATAAGCTCATCCACCTATTCATCACCTCTCAACATGGCATCTGTAAGCCCATCTTCCTATCCATCAATCTCCAAATGGCATCTGTAAGCCCATTCCCACCATCACACTGCTAACATGTGAGCACAAATTTCTGGGCACTCTAGTGTTCAATCATCTTCCACCTTCGGATTACGAAAGGCACGTCAGCCAATCTACATCCTCAGGTCTAAGAAGATTGAACAGGGGCAACTGTTGTACCCCAAAATTTTCCCTCCCATATTCTTCAGGATTTGTCAAGAGCATGCTTCTAAATCTCCCAAGAGTTGCACAGTCCAGTTGCCTCCTAACAGTCAAAATTAGGGTTTTGGTTCTGGCAAAGAAATTGAAGTTTCCAAGGGTCCAAAAAGCCCCACATGCCTACAAACATGGTCAAGCATCCTCATGTCAAGTTTCAAGACTCACAGCACAAAATTGCACAGTCAAAAACCCTAATTGCTCAACAGTCAACTGCAGGGGCAAAATGGTCATTTGACAGTCAAAAGTCAAGATTTTTGGTCAACATCTTATTTTGAAGCCACAAACATCATTTGATCAATTCTTGATCATGCTTCTCAAAGCATGGCTCAAAAAGTCTCAAGATGCAAAAGTTTCTATATTTGGACAGCTGAAAAAGTCAACTGCAAATTGACCAGGGCATAACTTCCACATGGTTTATCATAAAAATTCCATCCAAAGCTCATTTTGAATAGAATGACATTTCCTACAATTCATCTTCACACTTAAAGTCCAAGAAATTCTCTCACAAAAAGTTATCAATCTCAACATTATAGGTCATTTTCAAAAGTTAACAAAAAGGCACTTTAAGTCAAAGACCATAACTTGAGATTGGTAAATCAAAATGACATGGGACCAACGACATTTGTTAGAGGACTTCAAGACCTTTCCAAAATGTCCACGAACATGATCAAAGCTTAAAATTTGAGCAAGATATGCCTTGTGGAAGTTGGGAAATTTTTGGGAATTTTGAAAAGTCAACTTTGCTTCAAATGCCTCAAAATTGCTAATGGGCCTCAATTTCTTCCATGAATCCTTATCCAAAAGCTATGCACGACCCATTGACATCCAAGGGAGTTATTTCATCATTTTTTATTAATTATTTGAATTTTTATTATTATTAATTCACTTAATTAAAATTAAATATGACAAAAATAGCAAATCATATTTTCCAAATCTTTTTGTACAACATATTCTCTCATTAAGGACTAGGGATTTCGTGTACCACATCAAGAGGCAAGATCTTCCAAAATAGGCATGTTTTTCATGACAAAAAGATTGAAAAAAGATGCTTGAAAAATCAAATATGGAACCATTGAATACATGGATTTTGGGCCAGTTTTTCTAACCTAAATCATTCCTCATACATATACAAAGAAACCCTAATTCTCAAACACAAGAAAGCTGCGCAGGAATTGAGAGAACAACTTTGCATTTTTCACAAAAATATCAAATCTGTTTTCATAGTTGTTGTGCGTTTCAAGGCCAAAAAGCCATTCCAATAGCTTGCTTACACATCCAGGAAGGGATTGCAATCAAAAACACAACCCCTAACCCAAAGAAGTGGTAGAACACAGTCGCCCTGTTCATGAACTTTTGCATATTCGTATTTGAATTTATACACATTTTCCATGCATTTTAATGTTTGATTTATACTAACATGATCATTCTAAAGCTAATGGCATCGTTCAATTGAAGAATGGTTGCCTGTAGGAGAATCCACCATGGACATTTTTCAGGGTTTCAGGAACCTTGAATTAGGGTTTTACGCTTGAGGAAAAATTGGACAACCAGACTAGTACTATCGAAACCAGGGCATCTGGACGAAACGATTGACCACCTCGTGCTCAATTTATGATTAACTGTGCTCTATTCGCTATTTTTGTAGGTACCATTTAGTGGGGGTTTAAAACCCCCGCTATCTAGTCTTATTTTTCAGGCAAAACGAAAGACCAAGGAAGAAGATGCTAGCGTGTTGGATTATGGTTGGCCAGTTTGAATAATTGGCGCTTTTTTTATTGTCCCACTAATACTTGCTTTCTCTCTCTTATTGATCATTATCCATTAGATGTACAAAGTGACGCGCCAGTCCAGTTGGTGGATGTGTTGGCATGCATGTACTGGGACCTGGGTTCGATTCCCAGGTCCCCCATATTTCTTCCATATTTTTTCTTGTAACATGCTTCTATGCAGCGTGTCACCAAAAGACCACCATACACCTTCACATACTGGCTTGCCACATAATCCAGGAGATCAATCCAGGGGCCAGAATCTGCAGTCCACCATGCGCATTAGTCAACTATTCCATACGCAATCACAAAAGTCCAAGGGGCCTGGAATTGAATGGGCCAAATTGCTTGCAATGAACCTCCCAAATTGGGTCTGAATACCCTTTGGTTTGCACTCTTTTCTTTATTCATTTTTATTTGATTTTCTTTTCTTAAATTCTTTTAATTATTTTCTTTAATTTACCAAAATTAATTTTCATAAAACACAAAAAAATCAGAAATCATTAAAAATAAATATTATAATTATTAATATTAATTTCAATCAATTTTGTAAATAAATTCTAAATAACCAAATTAGTTTAATTTTAGGTTTAATTTTAATGTTTTTTTCTTTAATAAACTAAAAATGTGGAAATTAGGGTTTTAGTACTTTTATTCTTTTTCATAATAAATAACTTTTTTTCATTATTATTAATTCTTAATTATTTTGTAAATAAACTTGTAATTAAATAATTAGTGTAAATTAGGTTAAAACTTAAACATTTTTTTTAATAATAAAAAACAACTAGAATTAGGGTTTTATTTAATTTTTAATTTCAATTAATTCTCTTTATTTCCATTAAATACAAAAAAAACATAAAAACATCAAAAAATAAGTTCTTTTCTTTATTTAATCATTAATTAATTTTTTAATTTCAATTCAATTTCCTTAAAGGGTCCAACGCCCTCGCATTTTCGATTCCAATGTCCTTTCGCGCGTTTGTCTTTATCTTTAATTTTAAATATTATGTAATTGCCCCAAAGCCTTGTAATATTAATTAGGATATTTACTTTCCGCACTTTTATTCAAAATCGGGTTTTGTTAATTTGGCAATGTATCGACCCGCGCCTTGTAATAGCGTAGGACTTTTATTTTTCGCACTTTAAAATTCCGCACTGTTAAACTGCTAATCACATGAAAGAATGTATGCCCAAATAAAAACAATGCGTAGCTCACTAAATGCATGACAAGACAAATAATAATTGAAAATGACACACGATTCACACACCACTCCTAGGGTACGCCTCACTGTTGCCTTGCCCCTCGAAACGTGGTCGTCGAGTAGAGGACGTTTTAGTAAGTCCTCATGTCCATGAACATGGCATGGGGGTAGCTTCTAAGGTGTCCTCCTATTACTCTGGTGACCACACTGTCCCTAATCCTCGAATTGACCCGAACACCTCCAACGGTGGTGCTACCTACCTCTCAATGGTGGGATGGCACTACCTTAAGGACATTTACACAGACTAATTCCTTAGGGTAGGTAGATGACTCGTAGATACTGGCTCTAATTCAAAACAAATCAAAAACTTCTTTTCACACGACACTTTGCAAAAAGCTTTCAAAAACAACTTTTCAAACACTCTTGAGGACTGATACAAGAGTCGATCTGAAACTTTCAAAGAAACTTTTTCAAACCCACTCACCTTGAAAAGCAAACAAACATTTTGAAAACACAAATGAGCAAGTATCTAAGAGCCCATGGATAACCATGGATAGAAAGGGTGCTAACACCTTCCCTTTCTATAAATCTACCTCCCGAACCGAGAACAATCTCATAAGGAATTTTTCTGTGCTTTTGTCCTTTCCTTGTTGGAGAAAATAAAAGACGGTGACGACTCTTGCTTCCGCGACATTTCGCGAACCAGCGTTAAACAGTCAGTTCCAGATCCACCGATCACAGACAGTAAGGGACTATGATCTTTATGACGACTTTGAATTTCGGGTCTTTGTTAAGATATCCCCACGTTCGAGGGACATGACCATCATTTCCGAGGCAACCAAGTGAGACAAACCCTAGGAGTGAGCATGTGCAAGTGTGCTTTTTTCCAGTTAATTATCTTTGCACAATTAGGGTTATCCACCTTTTTAATTATGGATTTATATTTCGCATACAATCCTAACGTCCATACATCTAGCAGTTTAATAGTGGCAGAAATTAAAGGGTGCGAGAAATTAAAGTCATAACTATTACAAGTTTTTAGGGAGGTGGGTTACATAATCAAACTTGGGAGTAAACAGTAAATAAAAGGCAGTAAAATAATACCTAATTAAATGCTATTACAAACTCGGAGCAGATACAATAATTGGAAAAAATAAATAAATAACTGCACGCGAAGAATTAAGACGAAAATAAAGTCTAAGTCCAAAAAAAAAATCTAATCAATTAAAGAGGAAATATTTTTGTATTTTATATGAAAATTAAATATTTGTGAATTAAACCTAATTTGTCTAGTTAATTTTAATTATGAAAACAATCAAGTCAATATCATTAAATCAATTAATTTCCAAAAAAAAAAACTAATTTCAATAAAAAACCCTAATTCTACATTTTTGTGGTTTTCTTGATTTTATGATTTAATAATTTTTTTTTTAAATAAACAAAACAAAAATAATTAGAACAATAAAAAATAAAAATAAGAAATTAAACAAAAGTGTAAAATGGGCCTGATATGATAAGTAAATTGGAGGGTGTGAAGTTGAATTGATGAAGCCCAAAAGGATAGGCCCAATTGTCCAACGCCTGATTCATTGGGGCTTCCTTCTAAGGGTCCATCATGTTCTGTGTTTGTTGGACGCTAGATCTGATCAAGGGACAATCTAATGGGTGAGATTTGGAGATGCATGGTTGACCTCTGAGCATGAGACGCACTGAATCATGCATAGAATGTCAAGAAAATAACAAAATGTACACGCCTGGAATCGAACCCAGGTCTTTGGTTTCACATGTCCCTATCCCTGCCATCTGCGCTGATCATTCAATTGTGAATATAAACAGAATAAAGCAATATAACCTGAAACGAGAATACATGTTGAGTTGTCAAGCGCGCGCCAGCAAGTGGGGCCCTTGCAATTCAAATGAACCAATCAAACAGAGAGAGAGGACCAGTTGAGGCTAGCCAATGAGACATTGCCTTTTTTCCACCCAATGAGTAAACCGGTCTTACCCTCACCAGCGCCGGAGGCCGATTGTCTTCTCCGGTGATATCCAAATTCAAACCTGCAAAATACGTGAAATAAAAATGCAAAAGGTATCCTATCCCCCTATTTTGAGGGTTACGATCACGATGGTGGTGGTAGTTTAGTATGAAAGTCCCTGTAAAGGGAGATACGATGCTTGCTTGAAATCTAGCCCTAACAATGGTAAACTGAGGATCCTGTGTGCATGCTTGACACTAGTGATTCAAAATAACTCAGGACATCATTATAAACATGTATCAGTGCAAAAAATCAATTGATATCGCATAAATCAAAAGTTTGAGTTTCAAGAATCTTACCAATCCATGGTTTGTGAGAGGATGAGTTCCTGGGTGCTTTGGCCTTCAAGAAAGAATGGAATGAGATGCTGAGATCTCCAGGAGGGTGCTAGGATGCTTGGAAATGATTGAAACCGGCTGTATTGTGTGCTACAAGATTTCTCCTCTCTTGAATGTTTTTTGTAACTTTTCTTTCTCTCCAACAGCAGGCTGCGCGTGTGTCTCCGTCCTCTTAGGGTTGGAATGTCTTGCTTAAGTAGTGAATCAACATTAGGTTAACATATATGGACTAAATAAAATGAATTGAATGACTTTTAAAACAATTCCAATGTTTACTATTTTGAAGATTCTCTTCCCTTTCCATGGCATGTCACGATTTATTTTGCTATGTGAAGCATATATGGCCATTTATTAAATGAAAAATAATCTCAAAACAAATTTGTATCATTTATTTAATTTAATTTGATTTTTTAATGATTAAAATCAAAATAAATCAAATAAATGAGAAAATAAAGAATGGAGGGTTTTATGGGTTGTGGACCATGTTAGGAATGAGTTTCCAACATAAAAAGTTAGGCGCAATTGGAAAAAAATGCAAATTTGGTCAATATTGGATTCATGCAATTTTCCAAAAATGGTCAACTTTGACAATGCATATCTTCCTTAATTTTGACCCTAGGATGGTGTTCTTGGACTTTTTAGAAAGCTTAGGATGTCCTATAAACAACCCTTTTGGTCTCATCTCCATTGTATCTTCCATGTTCATGTAAGAAGCTTTGACCCAAAAGGTGTTTTTCTTGACTTTTTGAAATGACCTATAATGTCTGAATTCATATATTTTCATGAGTGCATTTTTTGAACTTGGGGGATGAATATGAGTTGTAGGTAATTGCATCCTCTTCAAAATGAGCATTTGATGGGGAATTTATGATAAAGTGTGAGAAAGTTATGCCTGGTCAAAGTTTTGTTGACTTTTCTTATAGAAACCCTAATTTAGCAACTTTTGAATTTTGATGAATTTGGGGCATTACTTGAGGAATCATGGTCAACCATTGATAAAATGATGTATATTGCTTCAAAATGTTGATGTTGACCAAAAATCTTGAAGTTTGACTATATGTGGGTCACAATTGACTTTTGACCCAACACAGTTGATTTTCAGGCATTTGAGCAGTTGACTGAGCAAACTTCTTGTGAAAGGCATGAGACTTGACATGGATGATATTGAGAATCATATTAGGACCATGGAAAATATTTGAGACCTTTGGATTTCACCCATCTTGATGAAAATGGAAACCCTAGTTTGAGGTTTATTTTCTTAGGATAACATTTGCCTGATCAATCCTTGGGCATCCTTGGGCAAGTTGAGGATTTCAATGAACATATGTTGAGTAAAATGGGAGAGAAAATTTTGGGGTACAACAGCTGACCCTGTTCAATCTTCTTAAACCTGAGGATGTAGATTGGCTTGTCCTCCTTTCGTGATCTGAAGGTAGAAGATGATTGAACACTAGAGTGCCCATAAATTTGCACTCGCATGAAGTAATACTGATTGGTGATATTGGGAATGGGCTTACATATTCCATTTGGAAGTTGACAGATAATTGTCGGAGATGGTCTTAAAGATGCCATCCAGAGAAGATATCGGTTACATAAGATATTCCTTTGTAAGAATTCATGTACCTGCCATGTAGGAGGATTTCGTCGGGGAATGTTGATTCATGTCTTGGGAAATATAAGCTAGGAGCTTCGATTGTCCATTACTCTACTGGGGAATTAACTCCTGATCGAGGAGGTGAAGGTAAACTGCATATCTGGTCGGGGTCCATGCTACACAGTGACTTACTGGGGAAATGTGAAATCGACCGTATCTGGTCGGGTCCAGGTCTTATAGTGTTTTAAACTATTGCCTGGAGATAAGAGAGAAGGAACCTGGATAGTAGGGTTACTTCGAGATGAAAGCCTGGATAGTAGGGCATATAGGAAGGAACCTGGATAGTAGGGTTGCTTCAAGATGAAAGCCTAGATGTTAGGGCTTATGGTAAGGAACCTGGATAGTAGGGTTACTTCGAGATGAAAGCTTGGATAGTAGGGCTATGAGAAGGAACCTGGATAGTAGGGTTACTTCGAGATGAAAGCCTGGATAGTAGGGCTATGAGAAGGAACTTAGATAGGAGGGTTACTTCGAGATGAAAGCCTGGATAGTAGGGCTATGAGAAGGAACCTGGATAGTAGGGTTACTTCGATATGAAAGCCTGTATAGTAGGGCTTATGGGAAGGAACCTGGATAGTAGGGTTACATTGAAATGAAAGCCTGGGTAGTAGGGATTATGGGAAGGAATCTGGATAGTAGGGTTACTTTGAAATGAAAGCCTGGATAGTAGGGCTTATGGGAAGGAACCTAGATAGTAGGGCTTATAGGAAGGAACCTGGATAGTAGGGTTACTTCGAGATGAAAGTCTAGATAGTAGGGCTGCTTCATTCAATCATATAGATTAGTTGACCCGTTTGGTTTCGGGAACTGATTTTCCATTAGTTGTCTGCAGATGTGACATGAATAACTGCTGGAATTTGTTGGTGATAACTGTCTTTCCTGAAAAGATAACAGGGTTAATTATATGCGATGCATGAAATGCATTGTGAGATGATGTTCTCAAAATAAATGAGATTATGTTGTATGTGATATGTATGAGCATGTCATGATGTATGAGCATGAGATGTTATTGTGACATATCCGAGTCTGGGAAAATAAATCCCTGACTGCTGCTGGAGAGTGTAGCATTCCTGACTGTTGTAGAGAACTGTAGTTTTTCTACTTCCGCTGGGGATGGTGACCAGAAATGACTATGTTGGAGATTTACTCTTTGTTGTTTGTGATTATTCTACCAGGGAGAGACTCTGTGTAAGACTAACTCCGCGGGGGAATAATTCTATTGGAAAGTGAACTCCCGTAACTGGAGGGGTAAATTCTACCAGGGATTGAGTTTCTTCATTCAGGGAAATAAACTCTGCTTGGGAGACAAATTTTATGACCTGTTTGCAATTATGAGATTCGGCTGGGGAAGGTACTTCCTGTTTTGGTGGAGCCAGTATCAATGCTTTAATTCCCTTTACTCTGTTGGGAGTACAGATGTCACGAGGTCGTATGCACTGATGACTGTGTTTCGAAGGTGTCTCTGCCCTGGTACCTGCTGGACAGAGTAACTGTTGTATTTCTGTTTCCTGTGCAAATGTTTGTGAACAACAATCATATTCAAATGCATATGTCAAGAATAAACCATTAGACGTTCTTGCAAAACAAAACAGAAAAAAGACAATAGTCTTGTAAAAATGATTTGTATTAATTTTCGAAGTTGTCCTATGTTGTACCCCAAAATTTGCCCTCTCATTTTATCAACATTTCTCATCACAAGGCTCTTGGAACCAAGCTAGGGTTTGCTCTGCTCAAGACATCTCCTTGCACTGTTAACCTGAAATTAGGGTTTGAGTTTGCACAGGGATTGTTGGACCTTCAATGCCCAAATTGGTTTTCATACTTCATATTGGACTCATAAGTTTGCCCATACCAAGTTTCAAGCCTTGAATCAAATTTTTGCCCAGTCAATTGGACAGTTGACCTAGAAATCAACTGTATTGGGGGAAAAGTCAATTGTGACCAATTTACAGTCAAACCTCATGAATTTTGACCCACATCAACATTATGGACTCATATGAACCATTTGATCAAGTTTGCACCACAATTCCACAAGAAATTTGATCAGATCACCAAAAGGGCAAAATGGTCATTTTTAGGGTTTTGACTGTACAAAGGCAATTTTTGACTGTTTGACCTAGCCAATGACAAATAAAGCTCAACCATGGACTCAAGGACTCAATGACATTATCTTGACCTATTCAATAAGTTCAAAAGATCTCAAATGCATAGGATTGACAAATGAATTTTCCAGTCAACTGATCAAAATTTGACTGTACACTGAAAAGTCAAACTTTGACTTTTTGGTCAAAATCAAGTGCCAAGGGTCATTTTTCATCAAGATGTGTCAAATTATGAAACTTTCTCATCAAGAAACCCAAAATTTCAAATTAGGGTTTGAAATTGAAAAAATTTCATAACTTAGAATTTTTCTAAGTTATGAAATTTTCTTAATTTTTCCTAACTTTGTCCCACATTTTCACCAAGATGCAAATGGATTTAAACAAAACTTACAACATGAAAGTTGTAGTCCATCATAAAGTCTACAACTTTGATTCACAAAAAGTTTTCTCAAAAGAAGCTTGGATCTCAAGTTATGATTTTTGGAACAAGGGTACCTAAAACTTTTAACTTAGAGAAATTTTGCCCTAGTTTAGGCAGGATTTTGACCCATCTTCTTGGCCATTTTTCACATAGTTACACTTGGAGTCTCAAGTTGCATTTCAAATATGTATTATAGTACATGTTGCAAGATTTCCAAATTGTTCCATAACTCCTCAAACACCTTTGTGGTTAGGGAGAATCGAATGCTTGAAGTTGGCAAGAACTCACTTTGAAACCATGGCCAATACATGTTCATACAAGTTGCAAATCTGACCAAGATAGCTTTGTACTTAATTACAGGCCTCTAAACCAAATTACAATAAAAAATTTAATGCAAATACATTGGTTAGAGGCATTGTCCTGATCAAGGGAGCATTATACATTGAATAATTCCATTTTGGGCATAAAGATCACACTTCCATTTTCATAAAGCATAACTTTTGTAAAGTTGTTTTTCTTGAGCCTTAAACTTCTTTCTTTGCAGCAAACAAGTTCCACAAACTTATGCAAAGGTACAAGGAGTTGGTTCATGCTTGGAGATAGCCTATACAGGCCTATCTCATTTCACTTCACACTTTTCTTTCAAAACAAGTCAACTTGCCAAAAGTCCATAGCTTGCATATCTGATATATTCAACTGAAGCCAAGGTTTAAAACAAGTTTTGCATATCCTTGTAAGCCAAAAACACGAGCCTTTCACCTCTAAAACCCCCTCATACTCAAAAACCACATTTTCTTGCAAAACAGGGCAGGATCTGCAAATCACAAGCCAAATCACATTCCACTCGTGCGTTTTGCTTGCAATCAGTTCCAATACCTTCCACTCAACTCACTTAAGCTATCCCAAACCTCCATTGTCAACTGTAACTCCATTTACAGTGTTCACCATTTCTGTTTGGAAGCTTTGCAGGTTGAGTTATGTAGCACGATTCAGACCACTTCAAAACAAACTAAGCATTGGGTAAGGTTCAGGGAACATCAAGCAAGCTCAAAAGAACCTCAGGCCTCATTGAAAGTTGTTGCATTGTCCAACTCGTGTCCAACTAAAACAGGTTTTTCATGAACTTCTATCTCTCTATTTAGGAACATTTAGCCTTAGGTTTGTGAATAAAAGATGTTGTACTCAGTGCCCTGAAACCATACATATGCTCAATTTTCATTTATATTGAACGTGCTAAGAGAATTTCACCCATGAACTTTCTGAAAAAACTAGGTTAGAAATTAGGGCCAGAGAAATTCTCTCTGGTGTTTGAGAGATAGATTTAATGCTTTATATGGTTAGATTCGTGTTTAAATTCTCTACAAGTTTGATGTTGTAAGTTTTGGCAAAAAGTCACGTTTCCAGGATGTTCAAATATGGATACAGGGCGCGCGTTTTTCTGTTTGTCACAAGGAAGAAGATGAAGCTGATGGGCTGGGCTTGGTTTCTTGCTTCTAACACCCTCCTTTTGCTAAATGCACCCCCTGGCCCATTTCCTTTATATTTTGTCATTTTTATATTTTAATTTTATTTCTGACTTTGTTTATTTATTTCCAACCATAAAAAATGCTTAAAAAATATTTTTCATAATTTTCACATTTATTTGATATTTATTTTAATTATTACTAGCATTCAAATATATTATATACTTGTATATTATTTTGTTTAAACTTGAAAATAATATAAATAATATTTTTTATTTTCATTTCTTATTTTTATTCACATTGAAAATATTTTCTTGAATATATATATATATTTTTAATTATTTTATTTTTGTTTTATATATATATTTAACATATTTAATATATATATATATATATATATATATATATATATATATATATATATATATATATATATATATATATATATATATATATATATATATATATATATATATATATATATATATATATATATATATATATATATATATATATATATATATATATATATATATATATATATATATATATATATATATATATATATATATATATATATATATATATATATATATATATATATATACTTTTATTTTATTTAAATACTTAGAATAAAAATACAAAAATATTACATTTTTATTTTTATTATTATTTATACTAAAAAATACCCTTTTTAGATATATTTCATTTTTATATATATTAATATATTTTTGTACATAAATAATACATTATATTTATTTTCTTAAAGAAATTAGGGTTTTTTACCCTAAAACAAATAAAATTAACCTTTTATTTATTTCTTTACACCTTTTTTACATTAAAAAATACTTTTGCATATATGGACAAATAAAAATTCTTATTTGCATAATACATCTTATTTAATATTTATTTATCTTGTTTAATTAAATATTGCTCATTTATTTTATTTGCGCAAAGAATTCAATTTGGATGTAATAGTAATTAGGGTTTTATATTTCTTGCAAAAAATCCCCTATTCAAAATTGTACTCCCTCCCTATATCAAAGTTGTAATAGCTTAGATTTATTTTTACGCAGTTAATGCTTTCAATTATGCCATGTTTAGAGAATTAGGGTTTGTATGCCAAAATAAAATTAATAAATAGCTTGACCTAATCAAAGACAAAAATGCATGAAAAACAAACACAATGCACACTTGCACCCCTAGTGTGATCGGTGGATCTGGAACTGACTGTTTAAAGCCGGTTCGCGAAATGTCGCGGAAGCAAGAGTCGCCACCGTCTTTTATTTTCTCCCAAATGGAAAGGACAAAAGCACAGAAAAATTCCTTATAGAGATTGCTCTCGGTTCGGGAGGTAGGTTATAGAAAGGGAAGGTGTTAGCACCCTTTCTATCCATGGATGGTTATCCATGGGCTCTTAGATACTTGCTCATTTATGTTTTCAAAATTGTTTGTTTGCTTTTCAATTGTGGGTTTTAAAAAGTTTCTTTGAAAATTTCAGTTCGACTCTTGTATCGGTCCTCAAGAGTGTTTGAAAAGTTGCTTTCGAAAGCTTTTTGAAAATGTGTCGGTGTGAAAAGTATTTTTGATTTGTTTTGTTTTGAATTAGAGCAAGTATCCACGAGTCGTCTACCTACCCTAAGGAATTCGTCTGTGTAAATGTCCTTTAAAGTAGTGCCATCCCACCATTGAGAGGTAGGTAGCACCACCGTTGGAGGTGTTCGGGTCAATTCGAGGTTCGGGACATGGTGATCACCAGAGCAATGGGAAGACACCTTAGAAGCTACCCTCATGCCAGGTTCCCGGATCATGAGGACTTATTAAGACATCCTCTACTCGACGATCACCTTTCGAGGCAAGGCAACAGTGAGGCGTACCCTAGGGGTGGTGTGTGCGATTTGTGTGTCGCTTTCATTTGCATTTATCTTGTCATGTTATTGGTGTTCTACGCTTGTTTTTATTTTTGTCCATACATTCTTTCATGCTTTGATTAACAATTAAAAACATTGCGGGAAAAGTAAATTCTAAGCTATTACAAAAGGCGTGGGTCCACATCGCCAAAATTAAACCAGGACCCGATTTGACAGGAAAAATAAAGAAAGTAAAGAACAGTGCGAGAAAATTAAAAGGTTACATGGCCTCGGGAGAGATACATAAATATTATAAAGAAATAAAATAAATATGCGAATAAGAATTAAATCGAAACGAGGGCGTTGGACCCTTTTTGCAAAATTACATGGAATTAATTAATTAAAAAAGAAAAGGAGATTTTTTTGGTATTTTTATGATTTTTTAGGATTTTAATGAAAAGAGAGAGTTAATTAAAATTAAAATAAGATGCTAACCCTAATTCTAACTATTTTTAATTTATTAAGAAAAATATTGAAGTTTTTAACCTAAAATTAATCCTAATTTTTATATGCAAATTTAATTACAAAAATAAATATTTAATTATTTAATCATTTATGAAAGAAAAATAAAAAAGGATGAAAAATTATTAATTAAACCCTATTTCTACATTTTTTTAGATTTTTATTAAAAGTATTAAAATTAAAACCTAATTTCCACTAAATTTAATTATATGCATTTATTTATGAAAATACTAGAAATAAAAATATTTATTATCTTTTTATCTTTTTTCTGATTTTTTGTGGTATTTTTTATATTTATGAAAATAATAAAATTAATTAATAAAACAATAATTAAAAAGAAAAATAGAAAATAAAAAAAACATAAAGAAAGTAGGAAGAATTTGCAAACCAAGGGGGTTCATACCCCAAATTAGGAGGTATCTTGTAGCAATCCAGGCCCACTTAAATTGATGGCCTCTTTGACTTTTCAGAACGCGTGTACACGCGTTGACTAGGGTGCATTGTGTTCTCCAATCCATGGCCTTTGATCTGATGCTCCAGGACGCGTGGACGCTTGATTTTGGAGGTGTATGGTGCGCTCTTTAGGCTGAAACTGCATATAATTATGAGTTGAAAACTAATGTGAAAGGAGGTGAGGACCTGGGGCTCGAACCCAGGTCCTTTGGTTTACCAGTCACTATGCTTGCCAGTGGAGCCAGATGCGCGTGTTGTATATGTAATAACTGAAGAATAATATAATGAGAAAATAATGGTTAGTGGAAATCAGCGCGCGAAATTTAAAAAGGACCAATCATCGCTGGCCAACATATCATCTTCTTCATTGATTTTATTTCCCTGAAACAAGAACATATTAAGCAACGGTTTTCATGGTGTTCTCTTAGGCCGGTTTTGGGAAAATAGCGACTAGCCCTATGATGCTCATAAATTGAGCGCGAGGGTAGCTTCTTCTTCGTCCAGATGAGCTGATCATGATCATGGTGCCGTGGTGTCCCAATTTTGCCTCATGTTAAAACCCCTAATTTGAAGCTTCCTGAACCCTAAATATTAGCAATGGCGAAATCGTGTATAGCACATAAAAATACAATTAAACATATGGGTTAGCTTCAGAACAAGTCAATTAATATGAATGCATCAAAAAAACGCAATGAAAATGCCTTAAATATGAAACACGATTATGCATTTTTTTTGAAACAGTTTGAATCCATGGTACCAATTCTGGGCGTATGAAGGTTGGAAAGTGATCCAGTTAGCTTCAGGGGGACACGAGGAAACTTTTGCAATTGGTCTTATGCTTTGAATCAACCTAAAACCTAATTTTCAGTTTTCAGTTTTCTTGCAAAAAATTCAAGTTTGATCATGGGGTTTTGCGCAGCTTTTCTGGTCTCTTTGATTAGGTTTCTATTCAGGCTTATGTAATGAACCAATTAGGTCAAGAATTCTGATAAAAATCTCTTGCATTCATGGCTTTTGGAGATTTGATTTTCAAGATCTTTTTTCAAATATTTTCCATGTGTTTTTGTACAAATCATGATCAATTCTCTCCAAATCTTTCCCTATTTAATTATACACGAATTATTGAGTAGATTTCATGCAAAAAAGGATTGTAAAACTTAGGTTAAATATTTTCCATGCATTTAATTTGATTTAAATGAATTATTATAAATAAAAATTCAAATAAATAAATAAAAATGAATAAATAAAAATGAATAAATACTTCCCTTTGGGCCAAGTGGTCGTGCACATGCCTTGGATGATGAATTGTGGAAGAAAAATAGGCCCATTAGCAATTTTAGGTCATTTGAATCAATGTTGACTTTTCAAAATATCCAAAAATTTCCCAACTTCCACAAGGCATAACTTGCTCAATTTTTAAGCTTTGCTCATGTTCTTGGACATTTTGGAATGGTCTTTGAGTCCTCTAACCAATGTCTTTGGTCCCATGTCATTTGGATTTACCAATCTCAAGTTATGGCCTTTGACTTAAAGTCCCTTTTTGTTGACTTTTGAAAATGACCTATAATGTTTAAATTGATAACTTTTTGTGAGAGCATTTCTTGGACTTGAAGTATGAAGATGAGTTGTAGGAAATGTCTTTCTCTTCAAAATGAGCTTTGGATGGAATTTTTCTGATAATCCATGTGAAAGTTATGCCCTGGTCAATTTACAGTTGACTTTTCCAACTGTCCAAATAAGGAAACTTTTGCATCTTGATGATTTTTTGAGCCAAGCTTTGAGAATCATGATCAAGCATTGATCAAATGATGTTTAAGGCTTCAAAATGAGATGTTGATCAAAAATTTGAACTTTTGACTATCAAATGACCATTTTGCCCCTACAGTTGACTGTAGTGCAATTAGGGTTTTTGACTGTGCAATTTTGTGCTGAAAGTCTTGAAACTTGATATGAGGATGCTTGACCATATTTGTAGGCATGTGAGACTTGATTGAGCTCTTGAAAACTTCAACTTCTTGATCAGAACAAAAACCCTAATTTTGACTGCTTAGGAGGCTCTTGCACTGTGCAACCCTTGGGGAATTTTGAAACTTGACTTGGCAATTTCTTGAAGAATATGGGAGGGCAAATTTTGGGGTACAACAGTTGCCCCTGTTCAATCTTCTTAGACCTGAGGATGCAGATTGGCTGACGTTCCTTTCGTAATCCGAAGGTGGAAGATGATTGAACACTAGAGTGCCCAGAAATTTGCGCTCACATAGTAGCAGTGTGATGGAAATGGGCTTATAGATGCCATTTAGAGACTGATGGATAGGATGATGGGCTTATAGATGCCATCTGGATGTGCTGGAAGGTGGATGGTATAAGAGATTCCTTAGCGGGAACCTGCATACCTGCAAAACAGAAAATGATTACCTGACACGTTGCAGGAGCTGATTTTCAGATGCTTGATGTAGATGTGTCCTGACCGGTTACATGAGCTGGATCTGGAGCTTCAAACGACGATGAATGAAACAGGGATGGTCACTACCTCAGCAGGAACGGTGAGAGAACCTTGGATGACTTCAACTTCAACAACAATCGTTGAGCGAAATCTGGGATTACCACCTCCGCAGTATCGGGGAGAGAACCATAGGCGATTACCACCTCAACAGCAAACATTGAGAGAACCTTGGATAACTTCAACTTCAACAGCAATCGTTGAGCGAAATCTGGGATTACCACCTCCGCAGGATCGGGGAGAGAACCATGGGCGACTACAACCTCAACAGCAAACATTGAGAGAATCTTGGATAACTTCACTTCAACAGCAATTATTGAGCGAAATCTGGGATTACCACCTCCGCAGTATCGGGGAGAGAACCATAGGCGATTACCACCTCAACAGCAAACATTGAGAGAACCTTGGATATCTTCTACTAAGTCTTTATCAGGAAAATCTGTTTGGGGTCGATTTAGCTGGACTAGAGAAGGCCTTGGACTGGATAAGAAACAGAGAAATCTTTGGAGTCGATTTAACTGAACCGGTCTAGGTCTTGAATGTCTTCAACTGGATAAGAAACATGGAGATCTTTGGAGTCGATCTGACTGAACCAGAGAAGGTCTTGGAGTCTTCAACTGAGTCTTCAAAAAGAAAAACCTTTAGGAGTCGGTTTAACTGAACCAGAGAACGCCTTTGACTGGATAATAACCAGGAAAATCTTTGGAGTCGATTTAACTGAACCAGACAAGGTCTTTGGAGTCTTCAACTGAGTCTTCAAAAGAAAAACCTTTAGGAGTCGGTTTAACTAGACCAGAGAACGCCTTTGACTGGATAATAACCAGGAAAATCTTTGGAGTCGATTTAACTGAACCAGACAAGGTCTTTGGAGTCTTCAACTGAGTCTTCAAAAGAAAAACCTTTAGGAGTCAGTTTAACTAGACCAGAGAACGTCTTTGACTGGATAATAACCAGGAAAATCTTTGGAGTCGATTTAACTGAACCGGACAAGTTCTTTGGAGTCTTCAACTGAGTCTTCAAAAGAAAAACCTTTAGGAGTCGGTTTAACTAGACCAGAGAACGCCTTTGACTGGATAATAACCAGGAAAATCTTTGGGAGTCGATTTAACTAAACCAGACAAGGTCTTTGGAGTCTTCAACTGAGTCTTCAAAAGAAAAACCTTTAGGAGTCGGTTTAACTAGACCAGAGAACGCCTTTGACTGGATAATAACCAGGAAAATCTTTGGGAGTCGATTTAACTGAACCAGACAAGGTCTTGGAGTCTTCAACTGAGTCTTCAAAAGAAAAACCTTTAGGAGTCGGTTTAACTAGACCAGAGAACGCCTTTGACTGGATAATAACCAGGAAAATCTTTGGAGTCGATTTAACTGAACCAGACAAGGTCTTTGGAGTCTTCAACTGAGTCTTCAAAAGAAAAACCTTTAGGAGTCGGTTTAACTAGACCAGAGAACGCCTTTGACTGGATAATAACCAGGAAAATCTTTGGAGTCGATTTAACTGAACCAGACAAGGTCTTTGGAGTCTTCAACTGAGTCTTCAAAAGAAAAACCTTTAGGAGTCGGTTTAACTAGACCAGAGAACGCCTTTGACTGGATAATAACCAGGAAAATCTTTGGAGTCGATTTAACTGAACCAGACAAGGTCTTTGGAGTCTTCAACTGAGTCTTCAAAAGAAAAACCTTTAGGAGTCGGTTTAACTAGACCAGAGAACGCCTTTGACTGGATAATAACCAGGAAAATCTTTGGAGTCGATTTAACTGAACCAGACAAGGTCTTTGGAGTCTTCAACTGAGTCTTCAAAAGAAAAACCTTTAGGAGTCGGTTTAACTAGACCAGAGAACGCCTTTGACTGGATAATAACCAGGAAAATCTTTGGAGTCGATTTAACTGAACCAGACAAGGTCTTTGGAGTCTTCAACTGAGTCTTCAAAAGAAAAACCTTTAGGAGTCGGTTTAACTAGACCAGAGAACGGCTTTGACTGGATAATAACCAGGAAAATCTTTGGAGTCGATTTAACTGAACCAGACAAGGTCTTTGGAGTCTTCAACTGAGTCTTCAAAAGAAAAACCTTTAGGAGTCGGTTTAACTAGACCAGAGAACGCCTTTGACTGGATAATAACCAGGAAAATCTTTGGAGTCGATTTAACTGAACCAGACAAGGTCTTTGGAGTCTTCAACTGAGTCTTCAAAAGAAAAACCTTTAGGAGTCGGTTTAACTAGACCAGAGAACGCCTTTGACTGGATAATAACCAGGAAAATCTTTGGAGTCGATTTAACTGAACCAGACAAGGTCTTTGGAGTCTTTTACTGAGTCTTCAAAAGAAAAACCTTTAGGAGTCGGTTTAACTAGACCATAGAACGCCTTTGACTGGATAATAACCAGGAAAATCTTTGGAGTCGATTTAACTGAACCAGACAGGGTCTTTGGAGTCTTCAACTGAGTCTTCAAAAGAGAAACCTTTAGGAGTCGGTTTAACTAGACCAGAGAACGCCTTTGACTGGATAATAACCAGGAAAATCTTTGGAGTCGATTTAACTGAACCAGACAAGGTCTTTGGAGTCTTCAACTGAGTCTTCAAAAGAAAAACCTTTAGGAGTCGGTTTAACTAGACCAGAGAACGCCTTTGACTGGATAATAACCAGGAAAATCTTTGGAGTCGATTTAACTGAACCAGACAAGGTCTTTGGAGTCTTCAACTGAGTCTTCAAAAGAAAAACCTTTAGGAGTCGGTTTAACTAGACCAGAGAACGCCTTTGACTGGATAATAACCAGGAAAATCTTTGGAGTCGATTTAACTGAACCAGACAAGGTCTTTGGAGTCTTCAACTGAGTCTTCAAAAGAAAAACCTTTAGGAGTCGGTTTAACTAGACCAGAGAACGCCTTTGACTGGATAATAACCAGGAAAATATTTGGAGTCGATTTAACTGAATCAGACAAGGTCTTTGGAGTCTTCAACTGAGTCTTCAAAAGAAAAACCTTTAGGATTCGGTTTAACTAGACTAGAGAACGCCTTTGGCTGGATAATAACCAGGAAAATCTTTGGAGTCGATTTAACTGAACCAGACAATGTTATTGGAGTCTTCAAAAGAAAAACCTTTAGGAGTCGGTTTAACTAGACCAGAGAACGCCTTTGACTGGATAATAACCAGGAAAATCTTTGGAGTCGATTTAACTGAACCAGACAAGGTCTTTGGAGTCTTCAACTGAGTCTTCAAAAGAAAAACCTTTAGGAGTCGGTTTAACTAGACCAGAGAACGCCTTTGACTGGATAATAACCAGGAAAATCTTTGGAGTCCATTTAACCGAACCAGACAAGGTCTTTGGAGTCTTCAACTGAGTCTTCAAAAGAAAAACCTTTAGGAGTCGGTTTAACTAGACCAGAGAACGCCTTTGACTGGATAATAACCAGGAAAATCTTTGGAGTCGATTTAACTGAACCAGACAAGGTCTTGGAATGTAGCTTGAGAACTTAACTGAATCTTTCCTGAAAGGTAAAGGTCAGTCATATGCAATGCATGATATGGATCAAGCAATGATGTTCTCCACATAAATGAGATTTAAGATATGATGCGTATATGCATGCTATAATGTATGAGAATGTGATGTTTATGAATGTATCTTTTATCTTAGGAAAATAAATCCTTGACGGGTGCTGAGAAGTCACTCCTGGGCTGATGTTGAAGAGTAGATTTTGCTTCCGCTGGGGATGATAGTTGCAAGAATACCGGTAGGAGAAGATAACTCCGTTGGGGAATGAACTTGGCGAATGGACTACTCTGCGGGGAGAAAAGTACTCTAGCGATCTTGCTGGGAAGCAATACTCTGTGGGGAGAGAGGTACTTTGCTGAAATGTTTATGATAACTTGCTGGAGATACCCTTGTTGTGTTGGAAGTGTTAATAGACTTCGCTGGGGATAAGAAGACTTCGTCGAGGACGCTCTTTCCGTGGCTTTTGGCTGAGGATAACCCAGTTATATCCTGGTAGGGAAATAACTCTTTGAATAAAGCCGGGAGACGCGTTCGTGCTCTGTGAGGGATAAGCTTCCAGAATCTACTGGGGATAAGCTTATTGCTTGGGGAGATGGATTCCAACTTTCCTGGGGAAACTGGATTGGACTCTCTTGGGGAATTTTTGAGATGCACTGGAAGTAACTCCACTGGATGTTTGATATGCCGCCGGGGAACAATCTTAGCTCAAGACTGCCGGGGATGCTTGTTAAGAATGCGTATATTGCTGGGGAATGTTGAGATTTGCTGGAGGATACCCAACTTCCTTAAGGCTGATATTAGCTTTGCTTGGGAAGAGTACACTGACTTGCTGACGCACTCTCTGGGGAATTAAGATATGCTGGTTATGTTCTTCAGCCGAACCTACCTTGATACCTTGGAGGACAGAACAATTAGATTGCCTAGACAACTCTTTATTGCCCCTGTTTCTGAGGTGGGAGAGGAAGACCTGTGAGGTACTGATAGCGGTTGATGGACAAACCTTCTTCTGGTAGGCAAGTGATGAGCTAACAGGACATAGTCGTACGCTTTGATCCCTAACTTTTTCCTGGACCGCCCTTTCGGGTTTTCAGTCCACCGGGATACCCATTTTTGCCCAAGCCGCCTTTTCAGGTTTTCGACTTGCCGGGTGTACAGATTTTTCATTTCATCCCTTATTTTTGCCCGAACCCTTTTGGTTCGTCGGGAAGCCCTTATTTTTGCCTAGGTACGTCAACCTAGCGGGTCTTTGATTTTGCATAGTATTTTTTCGACTATGTCCATGTTCTCAGAATGTAGGGAGTTGCCCCTGTTAGAAGTGTTTTGCCACGCCACCAGAAGGTGTTTGATCAGACAAGATTCGTTGTTGGGATGCCCCAAGTGACTCAGGCGGAGATTTGCCCCAGGCTGATAGGCTTTTTTGAGAGATTCTCCGAATCTTGACTTAACTGCCCCAGATGATGGACAATAGTCATGCCATGCTCCTTGATTGGAGATACTCTTGTTCATTAGACTTTCATTGTGCGAATTTCCCTGCTGTTCAAACAAAAAGTCATAAGCAAACAAAGTTATGTTAAAAATGCAAAGCCTATATCTGTCTTGAAGATTTTGAAAATGCATTCTTTTCATAAAACAAGTGAATGTTTGTAAAACGTGATGTCAACTCCGTATTTTATCGCAAGCCTTAAGGAGTCAGGATACCTTTCGTAACAGTATGCTTTTGAACTAACCCATGCTTCAGCTAGGACTTTTAAGGGTTATAACGTGGCTTGGTTCACGGTTTAAGAAACAAAGGATAAAGGCTCAAATTTTATTTGTACCCACCCGCTCTTCGTGATGTTCTCCAAACCTAAACTCAGTTGATCATACGTTAGACCTTGTTTGAGTCTTTGCTCTGATTTTCCGGTGATGGTTCGGATATTGATGATTTATTTTGAATGGGCGGTCATTTCCTTTTTGTTGAGGGTTTGTATGACCTCTTTCTTTTTGATTTTGCTATCCCTATTTTTTGCCTGAACTGTTTCCTTTTTTTGGAATTACAGTCAGCGGGATGCCCCAGTTTTGTAAGTCTCCTTCATGGGTTTTGACTTAATGGGCTTTTTATTTATGATTTTTTTTTTATAATGACTGCCTATCCTTATGATTATTCGGAATCATCACTGTCTTCTTTTTGTAAGGACCTCTTTGGTGCCATTTGTTATACACTTGGATCAACTGAGAGAACTACCCTGCCCCAGGTTATGATAAAGGGTTTTAATTTTCGAAAAGAAAAACTCCTACTTCTTTGGCTCAGAGGGGTTGACGAGGGATTATCATCCTTATAACTCCAGTGTTTAGGGATTGAAACAATGCATGTACCTCATCAGCGGGGTCTGTTCAAAAGCATACTGTATATCGTGGTATCGTTTTCGTCATCCTCCCTCAAGAGGCTTAGAATTAATGAGAGTCGATCATCAGAAAAAATACGAAAATAATTTGCATTAGTGAATACGAATATATTGTTTCAGAACAGACATATGCGATGCATTAATGAAATAACAATGTTTAACATGAGTAAATGTTTGAACAAAAGAGAATTGCAACTTGAACATTCGAATGAACAAAAATTTCTCAATCCTAGCCATGTTTTGGCAAGGGAGCAGTGATCACGTGGGGAGTCTTGGGTACTTTAAACTGAATCTCTCAAGCGTCGATCATGTCTTGGATCTTATTTTTCAAGCTCCAACAATCATCTGTAGTATGCCCCGGGCTGTCAGAGTGATAAGCGCAGCGGGTGTTGGGGTTATACTTTGGTGACGTTGTATTTTGATTCTTCGGAGCTTCTTTTAGAGTTACCAGCTTGGTCTCCCGCAACTGTGGCAATATCTGGGATAAGGTCATGCTGAGCCGCGTGAACTGCCTTCTCTCGCTCTTTTGTTGGTCGTGACGTTGAATTTGTGACACTGGAGTCATTTGAGGGGCTCTCCCCTTACCTCCTTATCTCAAAGGTGGTTGAACGATGACTGGCTTTTTACCCTTAGACGTTTGCCCCAGTTGGTTATTCTGAAGCAGTTGGTTGACGAGAACTCCAAGCTCTTCTTGTCTTTGAGCTAAGCTTTGAATGGCAGTCACTTTCCCCAGCATCTGGGTTTTCATTATATCCACTTCAGCTTGCAGATGTTTCAGCCTTTCATCCTCAGCACTGTTCCTGATAAAGGTCCCCATGAGAAGTGTCCTTAGCTCCTCCTGCCCCTTGGATAGATTCAGGAGGATTTCCCCGAACCGGGTCTTTTGAGCATGGAAGTCTTGGTTATCTGGTTGGGAAGCCATTGCTGAAATAAACAGCGAGAAAGATAAGTGACCTGCAACAAGGATACCTGCAATGCAATGATATGTATGATATGCATGCAATGTTTTCAAGGACCTCGCAGGGTAAACAAGAAGATTTGTTAGAATTTGGGGTCCGGTAGCTTGATTGGAAGAACTTCATATTTGTTGAGAGTCCTTCTTCCAAGGGTCAAAGGCTCACCATATCCAGTGGGTCATAGCCCCTGACAACCTTGGCTAAAGGAAAATAAATCCTCTTTGCCCCTTGCTGGGATAGTTGATTCACCATGACCTGCATCACAAGCCCTTGAGATCCTTGAAATGGGTTAGGATGTATGCAATGGTATGATGTTATGGTATGCATGGGGTAATGTGAGTAGCCCTGTTATGAGTCATAATTAAGGACGGCAAACCAAAACCTGCAAGAAACTCAAGTAAAACCTGTCATGAGTCCCAATTAAGGACTATAAACGAAACCTACAAGAGACTTAGTAAACCCTGTTATGAGTCCCAATTAAGGACTATAAACAAAACCTGCAAGTAGTTCATGTGTCAGATAACAAGCATGCAAATAGTCAAGTACGAAGGCACGAAAGTCACACAAGAGAAACCCTTAGAGTTCAGGCCAGCATGGGGTCTGGGTATGACCCTCTTTAAGTTGGTGGGCTCAACCTGTCCTATTAGAAGTAACCGGGTTCTAAGGGTCCCAATATCACGGGATTGCTTTCATTGTTCATCGTTTCGATTTAGCCACTGAACTAGCGACCGAAATATTTCAAGAAAACAACCCTCAATTGAGTGTAGTGTCGAGTATCAACCAACCTCGGACTGCACCAAAGTCAGTTATCTCACTACCCTAAAGAGGCCAAGATGGTTCAATTAAGGTTCCTAAGGTCAGTTGATGCTTCACGACACCACGCGGAGGCCCCGTACTCTCCTTGATTGAACTCAAGGGTTACCGGTACACACCAAAGTGCCACATCAACGTAGCAGACTGTTTCAACCATGTCGGTATACCCCGCACAGTTCCCTCACAGCCTTGTTGCTACTTTCTAAGAAGGTATCCCCAGATCCGGGTTAGGATCTATAGAACTCCCAAGACAGTCCCACAATTTAAAGCAAACAAGGAAAGCAATTGAAAACACAGTTATGAACTAACCCTAAGGTACACCTCACTTTAAGTTAAGTCCCCAGCAGAGTCGCCAGTTCTGTGATCGGTGGATCTGGAACTGACTGTTTAAAGTCGGTTCGCGAAATGTCGCGGAAGCAAGAGTCGCCACCGTCTTTTATTTTCTCCCAAATGGAAAGGACAAAAGCACAGAAAAATTCCTTATAGAGATTGCTCTCGGTTCGGGAGGTAGGTTATAGAAAGGGAAGGTGTTAGCACCCTTTCTATCCATGGTTATCCATGGGCTCTTAGATACTTGCTCATTTGTGTTTTCAAAATTGTTTGTTTGCTTTTCAATTGTGGGTTTTAAAAAGTTTCTTTGAAAATTTCAGTTCGACTCTTGTATCGGTCCTCAAGAGTGTTTGAAAAGTTGCTTTCGAAAGCTTTTTGAAAAGGTGTCGGTGTGAAAAGTATTTTTGATTTGTTTTGTTTTGAATTAGAGCAAGTATCCACGAGTCGTCTACCTACCCTAAGGAATTCGTCTGTGTAAATGTCCTTTAAAGTAGTGCCATCCCACCATTGAGAGGTAGGTAGCACCACCGTTGGAGGTGTTCGGGTCAATTCGAGGTTCGGGACATGGTGATCACCAGAGCAATGGGAAGACACCTTAGAAGCTACCCTCATGCCAGGTTCCCGGATCATGAGGACTTACTAAGACATCCTCTACTCGACGATCACCTTTCGAGGCAAGGCAACAGTGAGGCGTACCCTAGGGGTGTGTGTGCGATTTGTGTGTCGTTTTCATTTGCATTTATCTTGTCATGTTATTGGTGTTCTACGCTTGTTTTTATTTTTGTCCATACATTCTTTCATGCTTTGATTAACAATTAAAAATATTGCGGGAAAAGTAAATTCTAAGCTATTACAAAAGGCGTGGGTCCACATCGCCAAAATTAAACCAGGACCCGATTTGACAGGAAAAATAAAGAAAGTAAAGAACAGTGCGAGAAAGTTAAAAGGTTACATGGCCTCGGGAGAGATACATAAATATTATAAAGAAATAAAATAAATATGCGAATAAGAATTAAATCGAAACGAGGGCGTTGGACCCTTTTTGCAAAATTACATGGAATTAATTAATTAAAAAAGAAAAGGAGATGTTTTTGGTATTTTTATGATTTTTTAGGATTTTAATGAAAAGAGAGAGTTAATTAAAATTAAAATAAGATGCTAACCCTAATTCTAACTATTTTTAATTTATTAAGAAAAATATTGAAGTTTTTAACCTAAAATTAATCCTAATTTTTATATGCAAATTTAATTACAAAAATAAATATTTAATTATTTAATCATTTATGAAAGAAAAATAAAAAAGGATGAAAAATTATTAATTAAACCCTATTTCTACATTTTTTTAGATTTTTATTAAAAGTATTAAAATTAAAACCTAATTTCCACTAAATTTAATTATATGCATTTATTTATGAAAATACTAGAAATAAAAATATTTATTATCTTTTTATCTTTTTTCTGATTTTTTGTGGTATTTTTTATATTTATGAAAATAATAAAATTAATTAATAAAACAATAATTAAAAAGAAAAATAGAAAAATAAAAAAACATAAAGAAAGTAGGAAGAATTTGCAAACCAAGGGGGTTCAGACCCCAAATTAGGAGGTATCTTGTAGCAATCCAGGCCCACTTAAATTGATGGCCTCTTTGACTTTTCAGAACGCGTGTACACGCGTTGACTAGGGTGCATTGTGTTCTCCAATCCATGGCCTTTGATCTGATGCTCCAGGACGCGTGGACGCTTGATTTTGGAGGTGTATGGTGCGCTCTTTAGGCTGAAACTGCATATAATTATGAGTTGAAAAATAATGTGAAAGGAGGTGAGGACCTGGGGCTCGAACCCAGGTCCTTTGGTTTACCAGTCACTATGCTTGCCAGTGGAGCCAGATGCGCGTGTTGTATATGTAATAACTGAAGAATAATATAATGAGAAAATAATGGTTAGTGGAAATCAGCGCGCGAAATTTAAAAAGGACCAATCATCGCTGGCCAACACATCATCTTCTTCATTGATTTTATTTCCCTGAAACAAGAACATATTAAGCAACGGTTTTCATGGTGTTCTCTTAGGCCGGTTTTGGGAAAATAGCGACTAGCCCTATGATGCTCATAAATTGAGCGCGAGGGTAGCTTCTTCTTCGTCCAGATGAGCTGATCATGACCATGGTGCCGTGGTGTCCCAATTTTGCCTCATGTTAAAACCCCTAATTTGAAGCTTCCTGAACCCTAAATATTAGCAATGGCGAAATCGTGTATAGCACATAAAAATACAATTAAACATATGGGTTAGCTTCAGAACAAGTCAATTAATATGAATGCATCAAAAAAACGCAATGAAAATGCCTTAAATATGAAACACGATTATGCATTTTTTTTGAAACAGTTTGAATCCATGGTACCAATTCTGGGCGTATGAAGGTTGGAAAGTGATCCAGTTAGCTTCAGGGGGACACGAGGAAACTTTTGCAATTGGTCTTATGCTTTGAATCAACCTAAAACCTAATTTTCAGTTTTCAGTTTTCTTGCAAAAAATTCAAGTTTGATCATGGGGTTTTGCGCAGATTTTCTGGTCTCTTTGATTAGGTTTCTATTCAGGCTTATGTAATGAACCAATTAGGTCAAGAATTCTGATAAAAATCTCTTGCATTCATGGCTTTTGGAGATTTGATTTTCAAGATCTTTTTTCAAATATTTTCCATGTGTTTTTGTACAAATCATGATCAATTCTCTCCAAATCTTTCCCTATTTAATTATACACGAATTATTGAGTAGATTTCATGCAAAAAAGGATTGTAAAACTTAGGTTAAATATTTTCCATGCATTTAATTTGATTTAAATGAATTATTATAAATAAAAATTCAAATAAATAAATAAAAAATGAATAAATACTTCCCTTTGGGCCAAGTGGTCGTGCACATGCCTTGGATGATGAATTGTGGAAGAAAAATAGGCCCATTAGCAATTTTAGGTCATTTGAATCAATGTTGACTTTTCAAAATATCCAAAAATTTCCCAACTTCCACAAGGCATAACTTGCTCAATTTTTAAGCTTTGCTCATGTTCTTGGACATTTTGGAAAGGTATTTGAGTCCTCTAACCAATGTCTTTGGTCCCATGTCATTTGGATTTACCAATCTCAAGTTATGGCCTTTGACTTAAAGTCCCTTTTTGTTGACTTTTGAAAATGACCTATAATGTTGAAATTGATAACTTTTTGTGAGAGCATTTCTTGGACTTGAAGTATGAAGATGAGTTGTAGGAAATGTCTTTCTCTTCAAAATGAGCTTTGGATGGAATTTTTCTAATAATCCATGTGAAAGTTATGCCTTGGTCAATTTACAGTTGACTTTTCCAACTGTCCAAATAAGGAAACTTTTGCATCTTGATGATTTTTTGAGCCAAGCTTTGAGAATCATGATCAAGCATTGATCAAATGATGTTTAAGGCTTCAAAATGAGATGTTGATCAAAATTTTGAACTTTTGACTGTCAAATGACCATTTTGCCCCTACAGTTGACTGTAGTGCAATTAGGGTTTTTGACTGTGCAATTTTGTGCTGAAAGTCTTGAAACTTGATATGAGGATGCTTGACCATATTTGTAGGCATGTGAGACTTGATTGAGCTCTTGAAAACTTCAACTTCTTGATCAGAACAAAAACCCTAATTTTGACTGCTTAGGAGGCTCTTGCACTGTGCAACCCTTGGGGAATTTTGAAACTTGACTTGGCAATTTCTTGAAGAATATGGGAGGGCAAATTTTGGGGTACAACACCTAGGGTTACAATCCACTTGTTTCCTTCAAAAATGGGCCATGGTATGCATGTTAAGTACTTTGGCAAAACAAAAACAAAACAAAAGATCATAGTCCCTCAATGACGCTATCTGAGTTGCCTAAACAAAATGATCAAGTCCCTCAAGAAATTTGCCAAAAATACTTGACACAATTGCTATCATGGTCTATACGATGACCCGCGCCTGTCCCGTTTAACATCCTAACACAAGGTTGTTCACCAAATACAATGGTGAAACAATACTGTTAAAAGGGTTAAAAACATAAGAAAGATCTTTGAGTAAAATAGGGTAGATAGCTCTTTGTTACTTGATCAAAAGCTTGCAAAAACATCCTTGCTATTTTCAAAACACACTTCACAAACACAAGTTCAAAACCCTACTTTCAAACATTGAAAACTTTTCAAAAGACAAAAACACCTTTGTATACATTCAAACAAGAATCATTACAAAGGTTGCCACAATGATGGCCTCTTTTCAAAACATCTTTCAAAACCACACACAAAGCACCATTTCAAATAATTGAAGAGCACCATTTCAAACAATTGAAAAGCAAAGCAAGTGATCTAAACAAGTAACTAAGAGCCCATGGATAGAAAGGGTGCTAATACATTCCCTTTCTATTATCTACTCCCTGAACCCAAGAAAACATCTCAAAGGTCTTTCCTGTGCTTTTTGACCTTTCCTTAGGATAAAATAAAAAGTAGGTGGCGACTCTTGCTAAACCGAAACATTTGCGAACACAAACGCGAAACCTCAAGTCAGTTCTCCCACCGTATCACAGAACTGGCGACTCTGCTGGGGAAAAATGTTTAAGTGGAGTAACCTTAGGGCTTAGATCACCTTTGCATGCTTATCTTGATTGCTTTGATTTCTTTACATTTGGTTCTCTTGTTTGGGCTTAAAATCCTCTACCCGGATTTGGGAAACATTCGTAGGTAAATAGCAATATGTTGTGGAAACTATGCGGGGTATACCGACATGGTTGAAGCAATAGCTATATTAGTGCGACATATTTGTGAGTACCGATAGCCTTTGAGTCAATCAAAGAGAATACGGGGCCGCTGAGTGATGTCATGAAGCACTAATGAACTTTTAGAACCTTACTTGACCATCTTGGCCTTTTTTAGGGGTAGTGAGATGACCGGCTTTGGTACAGTCCGAAGTTGGTAGATACTCGATACTACACTCATTGAGGGTTATTTTCTTGGAATATTTTGGTCGCTAGTTAAGTGGCTAAACCAAAACAATGAACATAGAAAACAATCCAGTGATATTGAGCTCCTTAGAACCCGGTTACTATTTATATGACAGGTTGAGCCAACTAAATTCAAGAGGGTACTTGCCTATGAAACCTCATGCAAGCCTGAAACTAGGATCTTGTGTGACTTGTTTGTACATGTGCTTGTGCATACATCATGAACATCATATGCATCCACTAACCATTTCAAGGGTTTGGATCTTCATCTTTGTTCTTGTTTTGTAGGCCATGGAATCTCTTCGCAGGAAAACAATTCAAGTCAACCTTGTGAGAATCCCTCCTCAACTCAAGGAGCTTACTTCCAGGATTCCAAAGAACTCTCTCTTCAGTGAAAGACATGGTAGACTCCTCAACTTGGTCAACTCCAACATTGAAGAAGACATGGTGAAAGTTCTCTTCCAGTTCTTTGACCCCCTACACCACTGTTTCACCTTCCCTGATTACCAACTAGTACCTACTTTGGAGGAGTTTTCTCAACTTCTGAGGATTCTTATTCTTCATCAACTACCCTACAACGGTACGGAAAAAGAACCAAAGCCTGAAGATGTTGCTCAAGCATTACACTTGCAACCATCTGATATCAAGGGTCATTGGGAAACCAGGAGTGGTGTCAAGGGTTTCTTGGCAAAGTTTCTGTTTGAGAAGGCACAAGACTGCTGGAACTCTCTGGATCTACAAGCTTTTGAAGAGATTATGGCACTCCTCATCTATGGGTTGGTCTTGTTCCCAAACCCTGATCAGCTTATAGATGTGAACGCTGTCAAGATTTTCATATCCCCGAATTCTGTGCCTACATTGCTTGGGGACATCCTACACTCATTTTACACACGAACAATGAGGAAAAGAGGTGTTCTCATGTGCTGTACCCCTCTCCTAGCAAGGTGGTTTATTTCTCACCTTCCACATTCAGTTTTGAAGAATGAGCAGGGTTTAAGGTGGTCACAACGGTTGATGACCCTCACACATTCTGATGTTCATTGGTGTTCTCGGTCCAGAGAAAATGTCATCATCATTGATCGTTGTGGGGAATTCCCTAATGTCCCACTACTTGGAATTAGGGGAGGCATAACCTACAACCCCTATTTAGCTCTAAGACAGTTTGGATATGCTCGGAGGGATGACCCTCATGACATGCTGATCCCTGACATGGTTTTTGACTTCGACAATGATGCGCAAGGACTTCGACAAAGGTTCGTCAAAGCTTGGACGATGCCCAACAAAGTGGATAGTAAGACACTGGGGCACAAGAATTCCATCCCCCTTGAGCCTTACCTCAAGTGGGTACGAACCCGCGCCCATAATCTTATGATGCCATATCCTCACATTCTCCCCGTGATCAAAGAGCCTGTTATGGAAGGAGAGGTTCCATACACCCTCCAATATCCTGACATGCCAACATCATTGGAAGAATTACAAAAGAGTTGGATCCAACTCAAAGAAGAATAGAATACTTTTGAAGCCAGCTTCTATGCCAGTGAGAAGAAGGTTTTGGAGCTTACCCGCCGACTTCATGAGGAGGAAACTCTCAACACTTACATCACACCAAAGAGGACGCGCAATGTCTTTTTACATTAAGAATTTTGTAATATTTTGCCAATGGGGCACTTATGTACTAACAAATTTCTTCTTAATATGACATGTGTTCTTTTTGTTTGCAACAAATTTGAATTTTCTGAATCCTTGAATGCATTACATGAATAACATATCATTCATCATATGCATAAACAGGTCTTCACACCAGGTTTCCTTATCTTTCTGTTGTTTATTTCAGAAAGATGGATTTGGAGCAGATGGTTAAGGATCTGCAAGCACAGAATTCTCAATTCCAGCAACTCCTCATGACCTTAGCAAAGGGTCAAGAAGACCTTAAAGCACTGTTGGAGAAAGATAAAGAGAAAAAGAAGAAAAGACCTGGTGTAGTCATCATGGGAAGAAGGTTTGAAAGCAATGCCAGAAAAGTTCTCGAGTTCCCCTCAACGTCTGATGAAGGGGATGGTAAAGGAAAAGGAACAACAACGCCTTCTGAATCAGAAGTTGAAGGAGAAGAAGAGGAAGAGGAAGAAGACGAAGATTACTCCGAACAGCAATATCCCCCGGCGGATGTTAAATTTAAAAATCTTGAAGATAGATTGGTAGCCATGGAGTTGCAAAGGGTACCTGGTTTAGATTTCGAAGAACTAGGGTTGGTTGCTGGGATTGTTATTCCTCCCAAATTCAAAGTCCCCACATTTTCTAAGTATGACGGCCTGTCGTGTCCAAAGATGCATCTAAGATCCTACGTCCGAAAGATCCAGCCCCACTCATCTGATAAGGATCTTTGGGTCCATTTTTTCCAAGATAATTTGTCAGGCACACAATTGGACTGGTTCTATCAACTCGAGAGATCAGAGGTTCATAACTAGGAAGACTTAGCTGTTGCTTTCTACCGACAATACCAATACAATGCTGATTTAGCGCCTACTCGTACTAAACTACAGAGTATGGGTATGGCTTCCAATGAAGGAGGGTTCCTTCATTTAATCAGGAGTTCCTCCGCATGGTTCACCGAGCTAATCTTGACCGGTGAAAGGGTCGAGGCCGGCATTAAAAGTGGTAAGATTCAGAAAGATGCCTCCGTGTGCACCGCTGTTAAGAATACCTTCCCATCTAAGAAGGAAGCTTCTGCTATGTATTCTCAGAAAAGTCAAGGAGGAATGGGGCACCGACCGACTGTAGGGGCTGTGATGATTCAAAACTCTTCAAATGATCAACCTCACAACAATCAGCCAAGACCTAATCAACAACGTGTAGAAAGGCCACAACGACAGTTCACCCGAATCAACATGATGCCAGCTCAAGTACTCCCTCATTTGCTAAAGCTGAATCTTACCAATTTGAAGGAAGCACCAAAGAACCCTAATACATCTTCTCCATATTACCACCCCAATGCAAAGTGTGCTTACCACTCTGACAGTGTAGGGCATGATACCAACAACTGTTGGGCTCTTAAGAATAAAATCCAAGACCTGATCGACGCCAAGGAAGTAGAATTCGATGCGCCCGAAAAGCCAAATGTGATTTCTGCCCAATGCCCAAGCACGATCATAATGTTCATGCCGTTATGGAAGACCTTTACCAATGTTGCAGACCTTTTGACTCTGTTACCAGTGATTAAAGTGAATTTGATGAGAGCCGGGATATTCCCAGGCTGTGGAAAAGACTGTTACTTCTGTTTAAACATACGAGCTGACTGCCCAATGTTGAAATCAGGCATCCAACGCCTGATGGATACCCAAGAGATACTCTTCCAAAAGACTCCTGCCGATACTTTCATTCCTGTTACTCCTGCTACCTTTGTTACTTCAACCAATGACATCGCAATAATAACCATCTTCGACAATCTTCCCAAGGCTTGCAAAAGGCCTGTCAAGATTACGCCTGATCCTAAGTTTGTGCCGTTAAAAATCACCATGCCAGGGCCAGTCCCGTATCAATCTAACAAGACGATACCATGGAACTACGGAGGAGAAGTCTTCTATCATGGTATCAAACAGATTGAATCAGTCCAAGAGAATTCTAAAGATGAAACCTCTGATATAGGGAACATTGCAGGAACAAGCAAGATAACTCGCAGCGGACGGATTTTCTCTCCGGAGATTGCTCCCCCATGAGCAGTCTTCGGACCCTCTAAAGCTTCCGTGCCTGTTAAGCCAGCTGTGCAAGGCCCAATAATTGAAGAATTGGATACTTCTTAAGTTAGACCATCTATTGATACTACCGATAAGGGTAAGGGGATACTAGAAGCGCTTGTCAGGATGAAGGCTCAGACTGTGGTAATCCCTGAGACCACCCAGAAAGAAATGGAAGAAATCTTAAAGATAATCAAAAAGAGCGACTACGACGTCGTGGAACAGCTAGGGCAGAACCCTTCCAAAATATCCATGTTGGCTCTTCTACTCTGCTCTGAGGCCCATGCTAAGGCCTTAATCAAATTCTTAAAGATGGCACACGTGCCCCAAGAAACTTCGACTGACCAGTTTCAAGAGTGCGTGGCCAGCCTAACTGCTGATAACGGTCTTGGTTTTTCCGATGCTGATTTAACCCCCAAGGGAAGGAAGCACAACGACGCACTGCATGTCTCAGTAGAATGCAGAGGAACCACCCTTGCCCATGTCTTAGTTGATACTGGTTCATCCTTAAATGTGCTGCCGAAGAAGGCGTTAGACCGTTGTGACTGTGAAGGGTTAGTGCTGAAGCCAAGTAATATCGTGGTTAGGGCCTTTGATGGGTCCAAAATAATGGTTCACGGAGAGGTTGACATTCCTATCAAAGTGGGCACAAAAGTTTTCAACTCCACCTTTTATGTGATGGACATCCGTCCTTCATATTCTTGCTTATTGGGAAGGCCGTTGATCCACTTGACTGGGGCAGTTAACTCCTCTTTACACCAAATGCTAAAGTATCATGTTCAGGGTAAGATTATAACGGTACACGACGAGGAAGAGTACATGATAAGTCACCTCAACTCCTCCCGCTATGTGGAGTTGGATGGTGAATTCATAGAAACTCCTTTTTAACATTTTGAGGAAGTTTCTCCTGAGGTCGCAGTTGCGAAGACAATGGTTGATGTGCATATCGTTCCCAAGCATGTATCTAGGATGGCATCTCTCTAGGATGCAGAGGCTGTAATCAAAGAAGGAAGGAGTACAGTGTGGGGGCAACTGCCTGATTTTCCCCATAAGACAGACAAGTTCGAACTAGGTTTTACTACTGCTGGCCAGAAAGCTATGCGTCGCTCCAAGGCTGGAGGACCACCCGTAAAAATCACTCACCATGGAATTAATGCCTTAGAAGATGATGATGAAGAAGAAAACTTTGAAGATTGGATCTTTCCAACGGCCGAAGGAGGATTAAGCAACTGGGAAGCAAAGGACTTTATTCCCATCACTTTCATCAACCAGTAATTTATCTTTGAACAATTTCCTATTTTGGTCTGTAATAACTAAACAATTCATACACTATTTTCACCTTATGCCTTGCCCGGGGAATATAGGTCCATTTGTAAGGGCTTGATTTTCTTCATTATCATATGCCATGTTTTAATGAATCATTGGACGTTTTCATCTATAAACTGTTGTGTTCATTTTCTTTCCTTTTGCATCTTGTTTTGTTTAAGGATGGTTATCCCTTACACACACCCATGCTCACAAAATGTAGGTACCCATCCACTCTGGATTCCATGGGTGACTATTCTGCTTTAGCCTTCGGTGACTCTGAAGATTTGGTCAATCATGCTGAGTACGAAGTTGACGAAGAATGTGAAGTGCCGGGAGAGTTAGCCAGACTTTTGCAACAAGAAGAGAGGGCAATCCTGCCTTATGAAGAGTTGCTAGAAACCATCAACTTGGGAACAGAGGAAGACAAGAGAGAGGTTAAGGTGGGTGCCGACCTGGAACCAGGTGTCAAAGAGCGCTTAGTGCAGTTGTTGAACGAATATGTTGAGATCTTTGCCTGGTCCTAAGAAGACATGTCGGGATTAGACACATATATCGTGGTTCACCGTCTCCCTACAAGAGAAGATTTTCCATCGATCAAACAAAAGGTCCGTCGAATGAGGCCTGACATGTCTGAGAAGATCAAAGCTAAGGTAATGAAGCAATTCAACGCTGGCTTTCTGGCTGTTACTTCCTATCCACAATGGGTTGCTAACATTGTGCCCGTGCCTAAAAAGGACGGCAAAGTCAGAATGTGTGTGGACTATCGGGACTTAAACAGGGCTAGCCCCAAAGATGATTTTCCACTACCACACATAGACATCTTGGTTGACAACACAAATCAACACAAGGTATTTTCCTTCATGGATGGATTCTCGGGATACAACCAGATCAAAATGGCCCCCGAAGACATGGAGAAAACTACTTTTGTTATGCAATGGGGTACCTTCTGCTACAAAGTGATGCCACTCGGACTGAAGAATGTCGGGGCAACCTATCAATGCGCCATGGTAGATTTGTTTCATGATATGATACATCATGAGATTGAAGTTTACGTAGAAGACATGATAGCCCGATCACAAACAGAAGAAGAACACCTTGATCATCTGCAAAAGCTGTTTGTCAGGTTTAAGGAGTTTAAGCTCAGACTGAACCCAAGCAAGTGCACTTTTGGAGTCAGATCTGGTAAACTTTTGGGATCTATCGTCAGCAACAAAGGCATTGAGGTTGATCCAGCTAAGGTCAAAGTTATACAAGAAATGCCTGGCCCTCGCACTGAAAAGGAGATTAGAGGTTTCTTGGGACGCTTAAACTAT
This sequence comes from Vicia faba, assembly GCA_948472305.1. NCBI lineage: Eukaryota > Viridiplantae > Streptophyta > Magnoliopsida > Fabales > Fabaceae > Vicia > Vicia faba. Next base: position 473,459,016 of record OX451739.1, read on the forward strand.
ATTGCAAGGTTCATCTCTCACCTGACGTCTACCTGTGAGCCAATCTTCAAACTGTTGAAGAAAGATCAGGTAGTAGAATGGAACAACGATTGTCAAGTTGCTTTTGATAAGATCAAGGAGTATTTACTGGAACCTCCTATATTGATGCCACCCGTCAAAGGAAGGCCATTAATCATGTATCTGACTGTTTTGGATAACTCAATGGGGTGCGTATTGGGCCAACATGACGAGTCTGGCCAAAAAGAGCATGCCATTTATTACCTTAGCAAAAAGTTTACCGACTGTGAGACTCGCTACTCACTGCTCAAGAAAACTTGTTGTGCTTTGGTATGGGCTGCTCGCCAGATAAGGCAATATATGTTGACTCATACCACTTTGCTGATTTCCAAAATGGATCCGATCAAGTATATCTTCGAAAAGCCTGCTTTATCTGGAAGAATCGCTAGATGGCAAATGATCCTGACTGAGTATAATATCCAGTATACTACCCAAAAGCTATAAAGGGGAGTGTACTAGCTGACCATCTAGCTCATCAAGCCGTCGAAGATTACCAATCTATGAGATTCGACTTCCCTGACGAGGACATCATGACATTGGACAACATTGAAGGTAATGGACTGTATGACGGACCTGAACAAGGATCCCGATGGACCCTGTACTTTGATGGTGCTTCAAATGCACTTGGAAATGGTATCAGTGCGGTACTCATTTCTCCTGAAGGTTGCCATACACCCTTCACTGCCCGACTTTGCTTTAGCTGTACCAACAACATGGCTGAATATGAAGCCTGCATCTTTGGTCTCAAGGCTGCTATAGACTTGGGAATCAAATCTTTGGTCGTATTTGGGGACTCGGCTTTGGTTATCAGTCAAATCAAAGGAGAGTGGGATAATAGACATCCTAATCTTATCCCATACAAAGAACATGTCCTGACATTGTTGCCTCATTTCGAGCAGATTACTTTCGAGCACTTTCTGCGAGAAGAAAATCAGCTAGCAGATGCTCTGGCTACGATGTCTTCCATGTTTAAACTCAACTTGGATAATGAGGCTCCCCAAATCACCATCGAACAAATGGACAAACCTGCGCACTGTCATGAGATTAATACCGAAGAAGTAGTGGAACAACCCTGGTTTCATGAAATCAAAAGGTACCTCCAGACTCAAGAATATCCCGAAGGAGCTTCCGTCAATGACAAAAAGTTCTTAAGGAGATTTGCTGCCAAGTTCTTTCTGAGTAATGGCATCCTTTATAAGTGCAGCCATAATTGTGTTCTACTTCGTTGTGTGGACAAGGTTGAAGCAGAATTGATCATGACCGAGATACATAGTGGCACATTTGGCACCCACTTAAGCGAACATACGATGGCTAAGAAGATTCTAAGGGCAGGATACTACTGGTCTACCATGAAAGCTGATTGTCATCAACATTTCCGTACTTGCCACAAATGTCAAGTCTACACCGACAAGATACATATTCCTCCTGTTCCTCTCAACGTTCTAACGACTCCTTGGCCATTCGCAATGTGGGGCATTGACATGATTGGAAAGATCAAGCCCACGACATCCAATGGACATCGCTTCATCCTGGTGGCTATTGATTACTTCACCAAATGGGTCGAAGCAGTTTCCTTTGCCTCTATTAAAAAGAATATGGTTGCCCGCTTCATCAAGCAGAATCTCATATGCCGGTATGGTATCCCCGACAGGATCATCACGGACAACGGTACAAATTTGAACAACACTATGATCACCGCTCTGTGTGAACAATTCAAGATTTATCAACACAATTCATCTCCCTATCGGCCGAAGATGAACGGTGTTGTTGAAGCCGCGAACAAAAATATCAAGAAGATCATTCAAAAGATGACAGTCACCTACAAGGATTGGCATAAGATGTTACCGTTTGCTCTGCATGGATATCGTACCACGGCGCGCACTTCAACAGGGGCAAACCCCTTTTCTTTGGTATATGGCATGGAAGTTTTTTTGCCTATGGAAGTTCAGATTCCTTCCTTGAGGATTATGAAGGATGCCGGTTTGAGTGAAGACGATTGGATTCAGACCCGACTTGATCAACTTAACTTGATCGATAAGAAACGATTTACTGCTGTTTGTCACTATCAGACATATCAAAAACGGATGATTAAGGCTTTCAACAAGAAAGTCAGGCGTCAAGTATATTAAGTCAGAGACCTTGTAATCAACCGGATCATCTTGCCGCAAAGTGAACCCAGGGGCAAGTGGACTCTTACTTATGAAGGACCATTTGTGATCAAAAGCATCTTTTCTGGTGGGGCAATGATTCTGACCACCATGGACGGCGACGATTTTCCGTACCCTGCTAACGCAGACATAGTCAAAAAATACTACGCATAAAATGACCCGACAAGTTGAAAACCCGAAAGGGCGACTTGGGCAAAAGTGGGCATCCCGGTGAATTGAAAACCCGAAAGGGCGGTTCAGGCAAAAATTAGGGATAAATAAAAAAATCTGTACACCCGACAAGTTGAAAACCCGAAAGGGCGACTTGGGCACAAAAGGGTTTCCCGGTGGATCGAAAACCCGGAAGGGCGGTCCAGGCAAAAGTTAGGGAATTAAAGCGTATGACTATGTCTCGTCGGATCACTTTAAGGACAATATCTTCACCAACGAACTCCAAGCTTCTGATCAATCCAATCATCGGCGGACGAAGCGGCGAATGGACAAGATACTCAGAGTTGTGAAGGCTATAGCAGAATGGGAACCCCAAGGAATTGTTACACATAGCCATCTTTCTTTTTGTATAAATTTTTTTCAGTTTTTACGACAACATTCTCTTACTAGGATGCCTGTCTCCTTTGTACAAAGATACTTACAAAAGTTAATACAAAGATACTTCAAAGTACAGAAATTTGCTTGCCTTTCTTTCTTTTTACACTTATGTTTATTTGAAAACGTCCAAAGTTTTGTTAGATAGGCATATGCATTTGAATATAATCATTACTTACAAATAAAACGAAATTGAGAGAGGATAATTACTGGTAGGTTGAAGATGTAGGAAGATATCTTTGTGCTATTCCAGAAGAAATCACCTGCAGTACATCATTCAGATCCTCAATAAAGCTAAAACCTTGGAGTATACATCCCTAGCGGAGTTAAATTTCAGGATCCCCAACTGAGCCAATGTGTTCTAAACTTTATCCCCCAGCTGAGTTAAGTTTCAGAGTTCCCAACAGAGTTCAAACTCCTGATCCCTAGTGGAGCCCGAAAACCCTGAAATACTTATCCCTAGCGGAGCCAGAATGTTCTAAACCTTCTTCCCCAGCGAAGTCAAATTCCCCAACTTCCCCAGTAGATTGGTGTACAACCCAAGCTCCTGATTTCACAGGCCGAGAAAGTCATGAAGGATTCTCATTCCCCACAGAAGTTCATCAAAGCTCTTGATTAATCCCCACGAGTCACCAAGGATTTTCAATCTCCAGTAGTGGTCCCAGGATTTCTCATTTCTCAATAATCAAAGATCTTTAATCCCCAAGCAGTCAGCAAGGATTTCTTGTCTTCAGTAATCAAAGACCTTTGAATCCTCAGCATCGGTCAGGAATTTATTTTTCCCCGGCAGCAGTCAAAGATTTCTTTATCTCTAGTTACCAAGGATTTATTTTCCTCAGCAAGACAGCTACTCAACTTACATGCACATCCATTATATTCATATATCATAAACATGGATGAAACACCGTTTATTGCATCATACATATCATGCAACACGACTTTGTGTTTTAGCTAACATTTTACCCTTTTCAGGATAAGATTAAAAGGCTATCGTTAAACAACTATTCAGATACAGTATGGATACACCCCAGACACGAAGGTCATTCTATTACTCATTTAGAATATCAAGCCAATATACAATATAGATACACCCCAGACACTGCGGTCATTCTATTACTCATTCAGACTCCAGCAATCCGATACAGACTAGATACGCTCTAGACACGACAGCCATTCTATCTCTCATTCAGATTCAACTATCAACTTCAAAGTTCAGATACGCTCCAAACACGGATGCCTTTCTGGCCCTAACACCAGAAGTTTGATTCTCCCCAGTACAGATTGCCACGGAAGTCATTATGTCACTTATTCAGATCCCCGTTACAATTTCATATACACTCCAGACACGGAATTCATTCTGCTACTTATACAGATCTCAACTTCAGATACAGTCCAGATACGCTCCAGACACGGTTGCCATTCTGTCACTCATTCAGAACTTATCCCCAGCACACAGTTGCTCCATATACAGATGTTTCTCTGTTACCCATTCATAATACAGATACACTCCATACACGGCAGTCATTCTGATATTCGTTCAAAGATCAAATACAGTTACAGCTCAGATACGCTCCCGACACGGACGCCATTCCTTTGCTCATACAGACTCAGTCTCCAGATACAGTTCAAATGCATTCCAGACACGGATACCATTTTGATGCTCATTCTTCTGGCCTACAACATTGTAGTTCAACAAACATTCTTGGATGGCATCTTTTGAGCCCATCTCCAGAAATATTCTACCATCTCCAAATGGCATCTTTAAGCCCATTCCCTCAACAATATTTTGACGAGTGCAAATTTATGGGCACTCTAGTGTCCAATCCTCCTTTACCTTTGAGTCACGAAAGGAAAGCTTGCCAATCTAACTCTTCAGGTTCAAGAAGATTGAACAGGGGCAACTGTTGTACCCTAAAATTTTCCCTCTCATTCTATCAACATTTCTCATCACAAGGCTCTTGGAACCAAGCTAGGGTTTGCTCTGCTCAAGACATCTCCTTGCATTGTTAACATGAAATTAAGGTTTGAGTTTGCACAGAGATTGTTGGACCTTCAATGCCCAAATTGGTTTTCATACTTCATATTGGACTCATAAGTTTGCCCATACCAAGTTTCAAGCCTTGAATCAAATTTTTGCCCAGTCAATTGGACAGTTGACCTAGAAATCAGTTGTATTGGGGAAAAAGTCAATTGTGACCAATTTACAGTCAAACCTCATGAATTTTGACCCACATTAACATTATGGACTCATATGAACCATTTGATTAAGTTTGGACCACAATTCCACAAGAAATTTGATCAGATCACCAAAAGGGCCAAATGGTCATTTTTAGGGTTTTGACTGTACAAAGGCAATTTTTGACTGTTTGACCTAGCCAGTGGAAAATCAAGCTCAACCATGGACTCGAGGACTCAATGACATTATCTTTACCTATTCAATAAGTTCAAAAGATCCAAATGCATAGGATTGACAGATGAATTTTCCAGTCAACTGATCAAAATTTGACTGTACACTTAAAAGTCAAACTTTGACTTTTTGGTCAAAATCCAGTGCCAAGGGTCATTTTTCATCAAGATGTGTCAAATTATGAAAATTTCTCATCAAGAAAACCAAAATTGCAAATTAGGGTTTGAAATTGAAAAATTTTCATAACTTAGAATTTTTCTAAGTTATGAAATTTTCTTAATTTTTCCTAACTTTGTCCTACATTTTCGCCAAGATGCAAATGGATTCAAACAAAACTTACAACATGAAAGTTGTAGTCCATCACAAAGTCTACAAATTTTATTTACAAAGTTTTCTCAAAAGAAGCTTGTATCTCAAGTTATGATTTTTGGAACAAGGGTACCTAAAACTTTTAACTTAGAGAAATTTTGCCCTAGTTTAGGCAAGATTTTGAGCCATATTCTTGGCCATTTTTCACATAGTTCCACTTAGAGTCTAAAGTTTAATTTCAAATATGGATTATAGTACATGTTGCAAGCTTTCCAAATTGTCAAAGAACTCCTCAAACACCTTTGTGGTTAGGGAGAATCAAATGCTTGAAGTTGGCAAAAACTCACTTTGAAACCATGGCCAATACATGTTCATACAAGTTGCAAATCTGACCAAGATAGCTTTGTACTTAATTACAGGCCTCTAAACCAATTTACACTCAAAAATTGAATGCAAATACATTGGTTAGAGGCATTGTCCTGATCAAGGGAGCATTATACATTGAATAATTCCATTTTGGGCATAAAGATCACACTTCCATTTTCATAAAGCATAACATTTGCAAAGTTGTTTTTCTTGAGCCTTGAACTTCTTTCTTTGCAGCAAACAAGTTCCACAAACTTAGGCAAAGGTACAAGGAGTTGGTTCATGCTTGGAGATAGCTCGTACAGGCCTATCTCATTTCACTTCACACTTTTCTTTCAAAACAAGTCAACTTGCCAAAAGTCCATAGCTTGTATATCTGATATATTCAACTGAAGCCAAGGTTTAAAACAAGTTTTGCATATCCTTGTAAGCCAAAAACATGAGCCTTTCACCTCTAAAACCCCATCATACTCAAAAACCACATTTTCTTGCAAAACAGGGCAGGACCTGCAAATCACAAGCCAAATCACATTCCACTCGTGTGTTTTGCTTGCAATCAGTTCCAATACCTTCCACTCAACTCACTCAAGCTATCCCAAACCTCCATTGTCAACTGTAACTCCATTTACAGTGTTCACCATTTTTGTTTGGAAGCTTTGCAGGTTGAGTTCTGTAGCACAATTCAGGCCACTTCAAAACAAACTAAGCATTGGGAAAGGTTCAGGGAACATCAAGCAAGCTCAAAAGAACCTCAGGCCTCATTGAAAGTTACTGCATTGTCCAACTCGTGTCCAACTGAAACAGGTTTTTCATGAACTTCTATCTCTCTATTTAGGAACATTTAGCCTTAGGTTTGTGAATAAAAGATGTTATACTCATTGCCCTAAAACCATACATATGCTCAATTTTCATTTATATTGAACGTGCTAAGAGAATTTCACCCATGAACTTTCTGAAAAAACTAGGTTAGAAATTAGGGCCAGAGAAATTCTCTCCGGTCTTTGAGAGATAGATTTAATGCTTTATATGGTTAGATTCGTGTTTAAATTCTCTACAAGTTTGATGTTGTAAGTTTTGGCAAAAAGTCACGTTTCCAGGATGTTCAAAGATGGATACAAGGCGCGCGTTTTTCTGTTTGTCACAAGGAAGAAGATGAAGCTGATGGGATGGGCTTGGTTTCTTGCTTCTAACACCCTCCTTTTGCTAAATGCACCCCCTGGCCCATTTCCTTTATATTTTGTCATTTTTATATTTTAATTTTATTTCTGACTTTGTTTATTTATTTCCAACCATAAAAAATGCTTAAAAAATATTTTTCATAATTTTCACATTTATTTGATATTTATTTTAATTATTAATAGCATTCAAATATATTATATACTTGTATATTATTTTGTTTAAACTTGAAAATAATATAAATAATATTTTTTATTTTCATTTCTTATTTTTATTCACATTGAAAATATTTTCTTGAATATATATATTTTTGTAAATATTTTATTTTTGTTTTATATATATTTAACATATTTAATATATATATATATATATATATATATATATATATATATATATATATATATATATATATATATATATATATATATATATATATATATATATATATATATATATATATATATATATATATATATATATATATATATATATATATATATATATATATATATATATATATATATATATATATATATATATATATATATATATATATATATATATATATATATATATATATATATATATATATATATATATATATATATATATATATATATATATATATATATATATATATATATATATATATATATATATATATATATATATATATATATATATATATATATATATATATATATATATATATACTTTTATTTTATTTAAATACTTAGAATAAAAATACAAAAATATTACATTTTTATTTTTATTATTATTTATACTAAAAAAATACCCTTTTTAGATATATTTCATTTTTATATATATTAATATATTTTTGTACATAAATAATACATTATATTTATTTTCTTAAAGAAATTAGGGTTTTTTACCCTAAAACAAATAAAATTAACCTTTTATTTATTTCTTTACACCTTTTTTACATTAAAAAAATACTTTTGCATATATGGACAAATAAAAATTCTTTTTTGCATAATACATCTTATTTAATATTTATTTATCTTGTTTAATTAAATATTGCCCATTTATTTTATTTGCACAAAGAATTCAATTTGGATGTAATAGTAATTAGGGTTTTATTTTTCTTGCAAAATAATCCCCTATTTAAAATTGTACCCCCTCTCTATATCAAAGTTGTAATAGCTTAGATTTATTTTTACGCATTTAATGCTTTCAATTATGCCATGCTTAGAGAATTAGGGTTTGTATGCCAAAATCAAATTAACAAATAGCTTGACCTAATCAAAGACAAAAATGCATGAAAAACAAACACAATACACACTTGCACCCCTAGGGTTACAATCCACTTGTTGCCTTCAAAAATGGGCCATGGTATGCATGTTAAGTACTTTGGCAAAACAAAAACAAAACAAAAGATCATAGTCCCTCGATGACACTATCTGAGTTGCCTAAACAAAATGATCAAGTCCCTCAAGAAATTTGCCAAAAATACTTGACACAATTGCTATCATGGTCTATACGATGACCCGCGCCTGTCCCATTTAACATCCTAACACAAGGTTGTTCACCAAATACAATGGTGAAACAATACTGTTAAAAGGGTTAAAAACATAAGAAAGGTCTTTGAGTAAAATAAGGTAGATAGCTCTTAGTTACTTGATCAAAAGCTTGCAAAAACATCCTTGCTATTTTCAAAACACACTTCACAAACACAAGTTCAAAACCCTACTTTCAAACATTGAAAAATCTTCAAAAGACAAAAACACCTTTGTATACATTCAAACAAGAATCATTACAAATGTTGCCACAACGATGGCCTCTTTTCAAAACATTTTTCAAAACCACACACAAAGCACCATTTCAAACAATTGAAGAACACCATTTCAAACAATTGAAAAGCAAAGCAAGTGATCTAAGCAAGTAACTAAGAGCACATGGATAACCATGGATAGAACGGGTGATAATACCTCCCCTCTCTATAATCTACTCCCCGAACCCAAGAAAACATCTCAAAGGTCTTTCCTGTGCTTTTTGACCTTTCCTTAGGATAAAATAAAAAGTCGGTGGCGACTCTTGCTAAACCGAAACATTTGCAAACACAAATGCAAAACCTCAAGTCAGTTCTCCCACCATATCACAGCCTATAACAGGCACTTTTGTACAAGGAAGCTGACGCTCTAGTAAGAGAACATCGCCATAAAAATGGAAGCTATACAATATTGTGTACAACAAAAAGAAAACAACTATGTGCAACAATCCCATTGGGTTCCAATTCTGCTATTGTCGTTATGTCTTCGAGCGTCTCATCGCTTTGCTACTTGTCCGAAGTTGATTAGATTGATCGGTGTCGTTCGAGCTTGATAGTTGATAATGAGGTCTGATCGCAAGGTGATCCAATGGGACATAGTGATACGCTTTACATCCCTAATTTTTTTCCAGACTGCCCTTTCGGGTTTTCAGTTCATCGGGATACCCTTTTTTGCCTAGGCCGCCTTTTCAGGTTTTCGACTTGCCGGGTGTACAGATTTTTCATTTTCATCCCTTATTTTTTCCCGAACCCTTTTGGTTCTCTGAGAAGCCCTTATTTTTGCCTAGGCCAGTCAATCTAGAGGGTCTTTTATCATGCGTAGTATATTTTCACTATGTCCGCATTGACAGGGTGAGGAAGGTCGTCACCATCCATGGTGGTTAGAATCATGGCTCTACCAGAGAAGATGTTTTTAATCACAAATGACCCTTCGTATGTGGGAGTCCATTTTCCCATGGGATCACCTTGCATCAGTATGATGCGCTTGATCACTAGATCCCCAACTTGATACTCTTGGAGTCTGACTTTTTTGTTGAAAGCCTTGATCATCCGTTTTTGATACGTTTGACCATGACAGCCAGCAGTAAGTCTTTTCTCGTCGATCAAATTCAGTTGGTCAAGTCGTGTCTGGGTCCAGCCGTCTTCGTTCAGTCCCACATCTTTCATAATCCTTAAAAGAGGAATCTGGACCTCAATAGGTAGGAATGCCTCCATGCCATATACCAGGGAGTAGGGTGTTGCCCTTTTCTACGTACATGCTAAGATACTGTACCCATGAAGAGAAAATGGTAACATCTCATGCCAGTCTTTATATGTCACTGCCATCTTCTGTATGATCTTCTTGATGTTCTTGTTAGCTGCTTCGGCATCGTCATTCATCTTCGGCCGGTAGGGAGAAGAGTTATAATGTTGTATCTTGAATTGCTTACAGAGCTTGGTGATCATTGTGTTGTTGAGATTCATACCATTTTTAGTGATGATTCTCTCTGGCACACCATACCGACAGATCAGGTTATGCCTGATAAACCGCTCCACAACGTTCTTGGTCACAGTAGCAAAAGAGGCATCCTCAACCCACTTCGTGAAGTAATAAATGGCCACCAGGATAAAGCGATGCCCATTGGAAGCAGTGGGTCTGATTTCTCCAATCATGTCAATGCCCCACATTGCAAAGGGCCACGGAGCTATCAAGACATTTAAAGGAACTGGAGGCACATGCACCTTATCAGCATAGATTTGGCACTTATGATAGGTTCGGGAATGCTGATAACAATCTGCTTCCATAGTGGACCAGTAGTATCCTGCCCGTAGGATTTTCTTAGCCATGGTATGTCCACTTGAGTGGGTTCCAAAGGTACCTTCATGTAAATCTGTCATAATCCTCTCTGCTTCGCTCTTGTCTACCCACCGCAGTAAGGTAGAGTCATGATTGTGCTTGTAGAGGATTCCATTACTGAGGAAGAATTTCGCAGGGAACCTTCTCAGAAATTTCTTATCGTTGATAGATGCCCCTTCAGGATATTCTTGAGCCTCGAGATACCTTTTTACTTCGTGAAACCAAGGTTTATCTGCTACCTCTTCAATATCAATCTCGCAGCAGTGTGCTGGTTCATCCAACCTTTCAATGGTAATTCGGGGAGCTTCGTTATCCCACCTGACATTGAACATAGAAGACATGGTGCCTAGCGCGTCTGCTAACTGATTCTCCTCTCGTGGGAAATGTTAAAAGGTTACCTCCTCAAAGTGCGGGAGCAATGTCAGTACATGCTCTTTGTACGGGATGAGATTCAGATGCTTCGTATCCCATTTGCCTTTGATTTGGCTTATTACCAAAGCTAAATCCCCGAAGACATTTAAGAACTTGATCCTGAGGTCGATAGCGGCTTTGAGACCCATGATGCAGGCTTCATACTCCGCCATATTGTTAGTGCAGTTGAAACATAGTCAAGCAGTGAAAGGAGTATGACAGCCCTCAGGAGATATGATTACGGCGCTAATGCCATTACCGAGTGCGTTCGAAGCTCCGTCAAAAACCATAGTCCATCGGGATCCTTCTTCAGGTCCTTCATCCGGTCCAGGTTCTTCGTAGTCAGTCACTAGCATAATATTCTCATATGGGAACTTAAAATTCATGGACTGGTAGTCATCCACAGCATGATGAGCCAAATGATCAGCCAATACACTTCCCTTGATTGCTTTCTAGGTTGTATATTGTATATCGTATTCAATTAAGATCATCTGCCATCTCGCTATTCTTCCGGAGAGTGCAGGCTTCTCGAAGATGTATTTGATTGGATCCATCTTAGATATCAACAAAGTAGTGTGGGTCAGCATATACTGTCTTAGTCGGCGAGTAGCCCATTCCAAAGCGCAACAAGTTTTCTCGAGCAGTGAGTATCTTATCTCACAGTTGGTAAACTTTTTGCTAAGGTAGTATATTGCATGCTCTTTTTGACCAGACTCGTCATGCTGCCCCATCACACACCCCATTGAATTGTCAAGCACTGTTAAGTATAATATCAAAGGTCTTCCTTCAACCGGCAACATCAGAATTGGTGGTTCATTAAGGTATTCCTTGATCCTTTCGAAAGTAGTCTGGCATTCGCTATTCCACTTTACCACTTGATCTTTCTTCAGAAGCTTGAAGATGGGCTCATAAGTAGCAGTCAGATGTGAAATGAACCTGGCGATATAGTTCAGGAGTCCCAAGAAACCTCTAACCTCCTTCTCTATACGGGGAGCTGGAATCTCTTGTATGGCCTTTACCTTCGCAGGGTCTACCTGAATACCTTTGTCATTGACAATGAAACCCAGAAGCTTACCAAACCTTACCCCGAAAGTGCACTTGTTCGGATTTAGCTTCAGCTTGTATGTCTTCAACCTGTCAAACAACTTTTATAGATGGTCGAGGTGCTCTTCTTCGGTTTGGGATATGGCTATCATGTCATCAACATATACCTCGATCTCATGGTGAATCATATCGTGGAACAAGGAGACCATGGCTCGCTGATAAGCTGCCCCAGCATTCTTCAACCCAAAAGGCATCACCTTGTAACAGAAGGTGCCCCACTGTGTGACGAAGGTTGTCTTCTCCATGTCTTCAGGAGCCATATTGATCTGGTTGTAGCCAGAGAAACCATCCATGAAGGAGAAGATTTTGTGTTGTGCGGTGTTGTCAACCAGAACATTAATATGGGGAAGCGAGAAGTCATCCTTGGGGCTTGCCCTGTTCAAGTCTCTGTAGTCCACACACATCCGTACCTTACCATCCTTCTTTGGCACCAGAACTACATTAGCAACCCACTGCGGATAGGAGGTGACAGCCAAGAACCCAGCGTTGAACTGTTTCATAACCTCTGCTTTGATCTTCTCAAACATTTCAGGGCGCATACGACAGACTTTTTGCTTAACCGAAGGACAATCTTCTTTAGTCGGCAGACGGTGTACCACAATATCAATGTCTAAACCAGGCATGTCTTCATATGACCAGACAAAGATCTCAACATAGCGTGCAACATTTGTATCAACTGTCATTTGATCTTAATCTCCAGATTTGCGCCGATCTTGACTTCTTTTCTATCCACCTCCATGCCCAAGTTTATCGTCTCAAATGGCTCTTCATGAGGCTATATAGCCCTCTCTTCCTGCTGTAACAGTCTAGCAAGTTCTCCAGGCACCTCACAATCGTCCTCACCTTCGTCCTCGGCTTGGCTGATCAGATTTTCGAAGTCATAAGTGGAAATAGCAGAACTGTTATCAATGGGATCCAGAGTGGATATGGATCTGCAGTTTGATACGTTAGTGTGTGTAAGAGCATAGCTGTATTGATAAAGTAAAAGCAGAAAAGAAAAACAGAGAGTGCAAAATTTGTATGCAAGGAACGTCCAATGTTTTATTGATGATATATGAAATGACATATAATAACCCTCACAGATAGAACCATTGTGTCTCGGGTAAGACACAAGGCCATAAATTTTAAATTATTTATTACAAACTTGGAAAACAAGTAAGACAATTACTACGGAATAAAAGAAACTGGTATAAAATCTTTGGCCTTCCAATTACTCAGTCCACCGTTGGTAGTCGGGTAGATCCAACTGTCAATATCAGAATCTTCCTCATTGTCTTCAATAGCATTGACCCCACGATTGCTGATGCGTAGGGGAGGTCCTCCAGCCCGAGGGTGTCGAACAACTCTTTGAGCTCTTGAGGTAAAGCCCAAACCAAATTTGTCAGTTTTGTAAGTAAAATCAGGGAGTTGTCCCCAATTGGTACACCCACCTTCTTCAACTGCGGCCCTGGCGTCCTTGAGAGAAGCCATCTTTAGAGGAGGTTTGGTGCTGGTGGTAGTTTCGGTTGGCGCCAAAATCTGGGGAACCTCTTCAAAGTTTTGACAAGGAGTCTCTATGAATTCCCCGTCCATCTCCACATACCTAAAGGAGTTCAGGTATCTTACCATATACTCCTCTTCGCCACGCACTGTGACAATCTTCCCCTTCACCGGATATTTCAGCATTTGATGCAGTGTAGAAGTAACAGCCCCAACTTCATGGATCCAAGGACGACCCAACAAACAAGAGTACAATGGCCTGATGTCCATCACGTAGAAGGTGGACTCAAAGGTATGAGAGCCCACTTTGACAGGGATGTACACCTCCCCATGCACCATTCTCTTCGACCCGTCAAAAGCCCTCACCACAATGTTAATGGGCTTTAGGGTCAAGCCTTCACAATCTAGCCGATCGAGAGCCTTCTTAGGCAGAACATTCAGTGAAGATTCAGTGTCTACCAGCACATGAGCCATAGTAGTGCCCCTGCATTCGATCGAGATATGCAAAGCATCATTATGCTTCCTCCCTTTCGGTGTCAAGTCAGCATCTGAAAAACCCATCCCATTGTCAGTAGTCAAACTGGCCACACATTCTTTGAATTGATCGGCTGAGGTTTCTTACGACACATGTGTAATCTTGAGGAATGCAATCAAAGCCTTTTTATGGGCCTCATAACATAACAAAAGAGACAACATTGATATCTTCGAGGGGGTCGGCCCCAGCTGCTCGACTACATTGTAGTCGCTCTTCTTAATTATTTTTAATATTTCCTCTATCTCACTTAGAGGATTCCACGACAACTTTTCTAGTTGCCTCCCTCCGGGAAGGATCACCTACAACTTCTTTGCCCCGAGTCCCAGATGACTCGACGGCAGGAGTAACAATTGGAGTAAGAAAGGGAGTAGTCATGGAAGTACCGGTAGGAACAACAGATGAAATAACAACAGGCTTAGTGACTGTCTTCGGGGAGATCTCGGGAGAGAAAACCTTCCACTTCTGGTAATCTTGTTGGTCCCGAAAATGTTACTGACATCGATATCATCCTCTTCAGCCTTCAAATCTTGTTTAACGCCATGATAGTAAACATCAGCGCCATAATTCCATGGGACAACTTTGTCTGAGGAGTACGGTACGAGACCAAGAAAAGTGATTATTAGCGGAGCAATTCTTGGAGCAGGTGTTATCCTAACATGTCTTTTAAAGGAGACCTTGGAAGGATTAGCGGAAATGGTTATAATGGCAGCATCTTCAAATGGAACAGTTGGAATCAAAGTCTTTTCGAACAAAATTTCTCTGCTTTCCATCAGGCGTTGAACACCTGCTTTCAGCAAATAGCAACCAGTGGGCAGAGATGAACATATGTGGAAACCTTCACCATAACCCGGAAATAAACTGACCAATAATAAGTTCTCCTTAATAGTCATAAGAGAAGTAGAAAATTCATTAACAAAGGTAACGAACAGGTAAGTATAAATGGCATTAACTCCATGGTTGTGCTTAGGCATGGGAGCAGTTATGACATTGGGCTTCTCTGGAGCATCGAACTCAATATCCTTAGCTTCGATCAGATCTTGTACTTTATTTCTCAGAGCCCAACAGTCATTTGTATCGTGGCCAGGACTCTCAGAATGGTAGGCACACCGAGCATTTGGATTATACCGAGGAGATGTGGTGTTAGGATTCTTGGGAGCCTCTTTCAAGGTTGCCAAGTTGGATCTTAGCAGATGGGGTAGAACCTCAGTCAATGTCATGTTAATCCGGGTAAACTGCCTTTGCGGTCTTTCTACCCTTTGTTGATTGTTGCGTTGTGGGGTAGCCGCAGGCCTAGGTATCATCACAACACTTATTGTTGGACGATGTTCAGCTCTGCTCTGACCTCTTGGGCTATAGATAACACTAACTTCCTTCTTACCTGCGAATGGCTTCTTTACTGAGCTCGAAGAGGTGTATTTCTGTATTTTTCCACTTCGAATCCCAGCTTTTACCCTCTCTTCTGTTAATATCAACTCGGTGAAACCAACTGATGAGCTACCAATCAAATGATTGAATAATGGACCCGACAGCGTCCCAAGAAACATGTCAACCAACTCTCTATCAAACAAAGGTGGTTGGAGTCTCCCAGCCATATCTCTCCACTTCTGCACATAGTCCTTAAAGCATTCACCTGCACCCATGGACATAATTTGGAGTTGAGTACGAATAGGGGCAAGGTCAGCGTTTTATTGATACTGCTTGTAAAAAGCAGCAGCCAAATCCTACCAGTTTTGGACATTGGTTCCCTCCAGTTGATAGAACCATTCAAGCTGAGTCCCTGACAGACTGTCTTGAAAGAAGTGAACCCACAAGTTTCTATCAGCAGTGTGAGGCTGAATCTTCCTCACATAGGAACAAAGATGAAGTTTGGGACAAGACACCCCATCATACTTTGCGAAAACCAGAGCTTTAAACTTTTGTGGGATGACTACCCCAGACACCAATCCCAACTCTTCAACCGATCCTCTGGATTTCCATAGCGCTCAACCGATCCTCTAGATGTTTATATCTATCCTCAGTGGGAGGATACTTCTCATCATTATAGTTTGTATCATTGTCAGAAACATCAGGGCTAGGGTCCTTCTCCCTATTCTCCCTCTCTTGATTCCCCCCTTCTTTGGACGAGGAGGTCAGATCATTTGGTTGCTTTAACGGCCCCCCGAACCTCCTGCCCAGATTCAGAACACCAAAGATTTTCTTCTTCTTCTTCTTTTCCTTCAGGATGAGGGCCTTAAGATCTTCCAGCCCTTTTTCCAAAGTTATGAACATTTGTTGAAATTGGGCATTTTGTGCCTGAAGATCTTTGATTATTTGTTCAGAAGACATTTTTTCTGAAATAAACAACGAAGGAGATGAGAAACCTATAATGGTACCTATTTATGCAATGTCATGGATGGTATGCGTATGCAATGATTTCAAGGACTTGTAAAGGCTCAAATTTGTTTAACCAAAAAGAAACACACGTTAATTGTATTAATAAGTTCGGACCGTTACAAAGAATGCCCTTTAGGCTTACAATCAAACAAACAAAACTTAAAACAAAAAGAAAACTAGGTCTCCCAAGAGCGCATCCTCTTTGGTGCAATGTAGGTGTTTATGTTCCTTTCTTCATGGAGCAGCCTAGTGAGCTCCAGAACCTTCTTCTTGCTGGCATATAATTGAGCTTCAGACGTATCCTACTCCTCTTTAAGTTGAAC
This sequence comes from Vicia faba, assembly GCA_948472305.1. NCBI lineage: Eukaryota > Viridiplantae > Streptophyta > Magnoliopsida > Fabales > Fabaceae > Vicia > Vicia faba. Next base: position 473,475,935 of record OX451739.1, read on the forward strand.
CCAAGATTTCTGTAACTCCTCATGATCAGTTTGCATGTCAGGATGATGAACAAGATAAAGAGTGTCTCCTTTAGCCACTGGTTCCACAATCATTGGTAGGACAACAGGGTAAGGCATCATAAGACTTTGGGTGTGGGCTCATACCCATCGGAGATAAGGCTTAAGAGGGATGGAATTCTTGTGCCCCAGTATCTTGCTATCAATTTTATGTACCATGCCCCAAGCTCTCATGAATCTTTTGCGGTAACCCTGAGCATCATTCTCATAGTTGAAGGTGATTCCTTGGATAAGCGTATCGTGAGGACCATCCCTTCTCGCATAACCAAACTGCCGCAGTGCCTAACAAGGTTTATAAGTGATTCCTCCCCTAATACCTAAGAGAGGGACATTAGGGAATTCACCACAGCGATCAAAGAAGGTAACATCTTTCGAAGATCGTGAACACCAATGAATGTCTGAATATGTAAGGGACATCGCCTATGAGACCATTTCATAACATGCTCATTCTTCAAAATAGACCTAGGTAGGTGCAAAATAAATCACCTAGCCAATAGAGGAGTGCAACACAGGAGGGTCCCCCTTCTCTTTAGAGTACGAGCATACATAGAGTGTAGAACATCCCCAAGTAATGTAGGCACCAGATTATGAGACAAAAACCTTAATAGTGTTCACATCTACGAGTTGGTCCGCATTAGGGAAAATTACCATCCCGTAGATGAGGAGTTCCAATACCTCTTCGAAAGCTTGTACATCCAGGGCATCCCAAAAATAGTAAGCCTTCTCGAATAGAAATTTAATCGGGATTCCTTGGACACTTCCCCTAGTTTCCCAATTTGTCACTACATCGGACCGTTGTAAGGACATAGCTCGAGAAATCTCTTCAAGCTTTGGATGTTCTTCCATACCATTGAAAGGTAACTGATCAAGAATAGGTACCCCCAACAACCGAGAAAATTCCTCCATAGTAGGCACTAGTTGGTAATCCGGGAAGGTGAAGCAGTGGTGCAAAGGATCAAAGAACTGAAATAGCACTTTTAACAATTCTTCATCAGGTTTTGAAGTGACAAAGTTGAGCAACCGACCATGTTTTTCAGTGAACGGAGAGTTTTCAGGAATCCTTAATGCCAAGTCCTTTAGTTAAAGAGGCACTTTCACAAGGTTAATCTGGATAGTGTTCCTACGGGTGGATGCCATGTCCTACAAAACAAAGCAAAGATGAGCCCTAGAAAATCCTTGAAATGGTTAGTATGATATGTCGTGCTTTTGATGTCATGATTATGCTAAAAAAATCACATGTATAGCAAGCAACAAACAAGTCACACCAAGTTCTTAGGTTTAAGGCCTGCATGAATTTTAAAGGTCATACCCTCTTGAAGCTGGATTGGTTCAACCTGTCCTATAAATAGTAACCGGGTTCTAAGGGATCTCAATATCACTGATCTTTCCCCAAAGCTTCATTCAATAGGCAATTGACTCGCAACTAAACAAAACTCAAGAGTCAAACCTCAATGAGTGTAGCATCGAGTATATGTCGACATTTGGGAATAGACCAAAGCCGACCATCTCTCTACGTCCTACTGGCTAAGTTGTGCAATTAAAGGTTCTAAGGTCAGTTGATGCTTTATGACACCACGCAGCGGCCCCGTACTCTCCTTGATTGACTCAAGGGTTACCGATACCAACCAAAGTGGCACATCAACGTAGTTACTACTTCAACTGTGTCGGTGTACCCCACACAATTCCCTCACAGTTTATTGCTACTTACCTAAAAGGTGTCCCCAGATCCGGGTGTAGGATCTATATAACCCCAACAAATCCCTTGAATATAAAGCAGTCAAAGCAAAACAAGAAAGCAATTTTTAGAAATGACCTAGATCCTAAGGTATACTCCACTTATTTATTTCCCCAGCAGAGTCGCCGGTTCTGTGATACGGTGGTAGAACCGACTGTTAATACTGGTTTGCATTTTTTGTTTGCAAATGTCGCGGTAAGCAAGAGTCGCCACCGAATTTTATTTCATCCAACAAAGGAAAGGAAAAAGAACAGAAAAAACCTTTTTTCGAGAGTTTATGAGTACGGGGGGTAGATTATAGAAAGGGAAGGTGTTAACACCCTTTCTATCCGTGGTTTTCCACGAGCTCTTAAGTACTTGCTCATTTTTGAAATTGCTTGGGTGTGTTTTGCAAAAAAGTTTTGTGTAACTTCATGATAACTTTTGTATCTGTCCTCAAGAGTGTGATGAAGTCATTTTTGAAAATTATTTTAAAAAAGTGTTTGTGAAAAAAGTTGTATTGTTTTGAGCAAGTACTTAAGATTTCTACCTACTCGAAAAAAGACTGTTTGTTCTCGTTTCCTTTAGACAGCGCTCTCCTACTATTAAGGAGTAGGTATCCCTATCGTTGGAGTTTTAAGGGACATTCGAAGGGACGAAATGGTCATTGAAGGCAACTTGTGGGGATACCTTAGCATCTCGAAGGGACTGTCATCATAAGATCATTTCTCGTAGGCAGCTCGAGGGACAGTAAGGGACTATGATCTTTATGACGACTTTGAATTGCGGGTCTTTGCTAAGATATCCCCATGTCCGAGGGACATGACCATCATTTCCGAGGCAACCGAGTGAGGCAAACCCTAGGAGTGAGCATGTGCAAGTGTGCTTTTTTTCAGTTAATTATCTTTGCACAATTAGGGTTATCTACCTTTTTAATCGTGGATTTATCTTTCGCATACAATCCTAACGTCCATACATCTAGCAGTTTAATAGTGGCGGAAATTAAAGAGGGCGAGAAATTAAAGTCCTAGCTATTACAAGGCTTTGGGGAGGTGGGTTACATAATCAAACCTGGGAGTAAAGAGTAAATAAAAGGCAGTAAAATAAACTCTAATTAAATGCTATTACGAACTCGGAGCAGATACAATAATTGGACAAAATAAATGAATAACTGTGCGCGAAGAATTAAGACGGGAATAAAGTCTAAGTCCAAAAAAAAATCTAATCAATTAAAGAGAAAATATTTTTGTATTTTATATGAAAATTAAATATTTGTGAATTAAACCTAATTTGTCTAATTAATTTTAATTATGAAGACAATCAAGTCAATATCATTAAATTAATTAATTTCCAAAAAAAAACTAATTTTAATAAAAAACCCTAATTCTACATTTTTGTGGTTTTCTTGATTTTATGATTTAATAAAAAAGATTTTTTAAATAAACAAAACAAAAATAATTAGAACAATAAAAAAGAAAAATAAGAAATTAAACAAAAGTGTAAAATGGGCCAGATATGATAAGTAAATTGGGGAGGGTGTGAAGTTGAATTGCTGAAGCCTAAAAGGATAGGCCCAATTTTCCAACGCCTGATTCAGTGGGGCTTCCTTCTAAGGGTCCATCATGTTCTATGTTTGTTGGACGCTAGATCTGATCAAGGGACACTCTAATAGGTGAGATTTGGAGATGCATGGTTGACCTCTGAGCATGAGACGCACTGAATCCTGCATAGAATGTCAAGACAATAACAAAATGTCCACGCCTGGGATCGAACCCAGGTCTTTGGTTTCACATGTCCATATATCTGCCATCTGCGCTGATCATTCAATTGTGAATATAAACAGAATAAAGCAATATAACATGAAACGAGAATACATGCTGAGTTGTCAAGCACGCGCCAGCAAGTGGGGCCCTTGCAATTCAAATGAACCAATCAAACACACAGAGAGATAGAGGACCAGTTGAGGCTAACCAATGAGACATTGCCTTTTTGCCACGCAATGAGTCAACCGGTCTTACCCTCACCGGCGCCGGAGGCCGGTTGTCTTCTCCGGTGATATCCAAATTCAAACCTGCAAAATACGTGAAATAAAAATGCAAAATTTATCCTATCCCCCTATTTTGAGGGTTGCGATCACGATGGTGGTGGTAGTTTAGTCTGAAAGTCCCTGTACAGGGAGATGCGATGCTTGCCTGAAATCTAGCCCTAACAATGGTAAACTGAGGATCCTGCGTGCATGCTTGACACTAGTGATTCAAAACAACTCAGGACATCATTATAAACATGTATCAGTGCAAAAAATTAATTGATATCGTATAAATCAAAAGTTTGAGTTTCGAGAATCTTACCAATTTGTGGTTTGTGAGAGGATGAATTCCTGGGTGCTTTGGCCTTCAAGAACGGATGGAATGAGATGATGAGATCTCTAGGAGGGTTCTAGGATGCTTGGCAACGATTTAAACCGACTGTATTGTGTGCTAGAAGATTGCTCCTCTCTTGAATTTTTTTGGAACTTTTCTTTCTCTCCAACGGCAGGCTGCGCGTGTGTCTCTGTCCTCTTAGGGTTAAAATGTCTTGCTTAAGTAGTGAATCAACATTAGGTTGACATATATGGACTAAATCAAATGAATTGAATGAGTTACAAAATAATTCCAATGTTTCCTATTTTTAAAATTCTCTTCCCTTTCCATGGCATGGCACGATTTCTTTTGCTATGTGACAACATATATGGCCATTCATTAAATTAAAAATAATCTCAAAACAAATTTGTATAATTTATTTAATTTTATTTTATTTTTTAATGATTAAGATCAAAATAAATCAAATAAATGAGAAAATAAAGCATGGAGGGTTTTATGGGTTGTGGACCATGTTAGGAATGAGTTTCCAACATAAAAAGTTAGGCCCAATTGGAAAAAATGCAAATTTGGTCAATATTGGCTTCATGCAATTTTCCAAAAATGGTCAACTTTAACAATGCATATCTTCCTCAATTTTGACCTTAGAAGGGTGTTCTTGGGCTTTTTAGAAATCTTAGGATGTCCTTTAAACAACCCTTTTGGTCTAATCTCCATTGGATCTTCCATGTTCATGTAAGAAGCTTTGTCCCAAAAGGTGTTTTTGTTGACTTTTTGAAATAACCTATAATGTCTTAATTCATATCTTTTCATGAGTGCATTTTTTGAACTTGGGGGATGAAGATGAGTTGTAGGGAATTGCATCCTCTTAAAAATGAGCCTTGGATGGGGAATTTCTGATAAAGTGTGAGAAAGTTTTGCCTAGTCAAAGTTTGGTTGACTTTTCCTATATAAACCCTAATTTAGCAACTTTTAAGTTTTGATGAATTTGGGGCATTCCTTGAGGAATCATGGTCAACCCTTGATAAAATGATGGATATTGCTTCAAAATGTTAATGTTGACCAAAAATCTTGAAGTTTGACTGTATGTGGGTCACAATTGACTTTTGACCCAACACAGTTGATTTTCAGACATTTGAGCAGTTGACTGAGCAAACTTCTTGTGCAAGGCATGAGACTTGACATGGATGCTCTTGAGAATCATATTAGGACCATGGAAAAGATTTGAGACCTTTGGATTTCACCCATATTGATTAAAATGGAAACCCTAGTTTGAGGTTCATTGTCTTAGGAGAGCATTTTCCTGATCAATCCTTGGGCATCCTTGGGCAAGTTGGGGATTTCAATGAACATATGTTGAGTAAAATGGGAGGGTAAATTTTGGGGTACAACACACCAGAACATGGGCCAAAGTAGTGCCCCTGCACTAGATAGAGACGTGCAGGGCATCATTATGTTTCCTTCCTCTGGGAGTCAGATCAGCATCAGAGAAACCTAGCCCATTGTCAGTAGTCAAACTGGCCACACAGTCTACAAATTGATCAGCGGAGGTTTCTTGTGGCACGTGAGAAGTATTGAGGAATTTCACTAAAGCCTTGGCATGGGCTTTAGATCATAATAATAGGGCCAACATTGAGATCTTGGAAGGGGTCTGCCCTAGTTGTTCAACCATATTGTAGTCGCTCTTCTTGATTATTTTTAAGATTTCTTCCATTTCCTTCTTAGAAGCCTCAGGAGTGGCTTCTAGGTGCGCCTTCGTTTGGACAGGCTCAAACAATATCTCTTTGCCCTGAGTCTTAGCCGACTCGATGATAGGGGTAATAGCAGGAGTAGCAGTAGGAACAATCATAGAAGTAGTACTGGGAGTATTAATAGGAGCAGCAACATGGATGATCATAGGAGTAGCAACAATTTTAGGAGGAGATATCTCGGGAGAGAAAACTCTCCTGCTTCTTGTTATCTTACTATTCCCAGCAATATTTCTAATGTCAGGATCAGAGTCTTCAGCATCTTTGTCTTTCACAATCAGTGAACCTTGCTTGACGCCATGGTAATAGACGTCAGCCCCATAGTTCCAGGGAACAACTTTATCCGAGGAATTTGGTATAGGTCCTGGGAAAGTAATTATCAATGGAGTAACTTTCGGAACAGATGTAATCCTGACAGGTCTTTTGGAGGAGACCTTGGGAGGATTGGCGGAAATGGTAATGATAGAAACATTTTCACATGGAGTACTTGTAACTGGAGTCTTCTCAAACAAGATTTCTTTATCATCCATCAGGCATTGAACGTCTTCCTTCAGCAAATGGAAACCATTAGGTAAGGACAAACAAAAATTACAACCTTCGCCACAACCCGAAAATAAACTGGCCTCCAAGAGATTCTTCTTAATAGTCAGGAGTGGGGTAGCCAGTTCATCAACAAAAGCAACAAACATGTCATTGTCAACAACATTGACACCACGGTCGTGCTTAGGCATAGGGGAAGTTATAACATTAGGGGTTTCAGGAGCGTCAAATTCAACCTCCTTTGCTTCAATCAAATCCTGCACCTTGTTCTTCAAAGCCCAATGTTGTACCCCAAAATTTTCCCTCTCATTTTACTCAACACATGCCCATTGAGGTCCTCAAGTTGCTCAAGGATGCCCAAGAGTTGACCAGACAAACTCCCTCCTAAGGCAATGTACCTCAAATTAGGGTTTCCATCTTCATCAGGGTGTGGGAGATCCAAAGGTCCCAAATGCTTTCCATGGTCCCAATATGTTCTCAAGATCATCCATGTCAAGTTTTATGCCTTGCACAAGAGGTTTGCTCAGTCAGCTGCTCAGATGCTTGAAAATCAACTATACTAGGTCAAAAGTCAACTGTGGCCCACATACAGTCAAACTTCAAGATTTTTGGTCAACATCAACATTTTGGAGTGATATTCATCATTTGATCAAGGGTTGATCATTATTCCTCAAGGAATGCCCCAAATTCATCAAAACCCAAAAGTTGCTAAATTAGGGTTTCTTAGGAAAGGTCAACCAAACTTTGACCAAGCATAACTTCTTCACACTTTATCATAAAGTTTTCATCCAAAGCTCATTTTGAATAGGATGAAATTCCCTACAACCCATATTCAGCCCTCAAGCTCAAAATATGCACTCATCAAAAGATAGTAATTTCTACATTATACGTCCTTTTGAAAAGTCAACAAAAACACCTTTTGGGTCAAAGCTTCTTACATGAACATGGAAGATCCAATTGAGATGATACCAAAAGGGTTAATTAGGGGACATACTAAGCTTTCTAAAAAGTCCAAGAACACTTCACTAGGGTTAAAATTGGAAGATATATGCCTTGTCAAAGTTGACCATTTTTGCAAAATTGCCAAAAGTCAAATGTGCTCAAAAATGATTTTTTTGCCAAATGGGCCTAACTTTTTATGCTTGCACCTCACTCATAACATGGTCTACGACCCAATTAATTACCCACGTGTTATTTTCTTCATTATTTATTTTATTTTTGATTTTTTATTATTAAAAATTCAAATTAAATCAAATAAATGACAAATAATAGCAAAGATTTGTTTTGATCTGATTTTTTGATAGAATCCAAATCTAATTATGCTGGCATAGCAGGATCAATTCGTATCAAGGGTGATTGGAGCAAGAGTAGCATTATATGGCCTAATTTGTAAACAAATCATACAAAAGAAGAATGAGATCAAATCTTCAAAAACTTCAAAGATACATGCTGTTTTTATAACCCTAATTCATTCAAGGGTATATATGGAGCATGAACAAGCACGAAAACAGAGGTTGCAGCCGTAAAAACACCAAGAAAAAACTCAATTTTTTTGCAAAAAAGTAGTGAATCAGTTTCAAGCTTGGAGGCCAATTCAAGCCATTCTAACGTTGCCAATAGATTGCTGGACATCTCAGGAACGTATCTCCATCATTTGCAAGCCTTTTCACGCCCAGAAACACACGCTACAGACCCACTGATTGCCTTCCCTAGCTTGAATCGTATTTTACAAATTACGCATGATTAACCATTATTGAACATAGCATTATGTTTGTATGAGCATTTAGAATGTTTTAGTTTATGTAATTTTCTATTTTGATGCATATATCCATAACTGCCATTGCTAGGTTTTGTTCTTGAGTTTTAGGGGTTTATCATACAGGTGAAATTGGCCTAAACAAAGGGTACCATCGTACTCGTGAGGTCAAAACAAATTGATTGGTGTAGCCATAATTGATTTATCATGCCTGTGTTGGATTTTTGAGATTTACAGATTTTTAGCCATGGAAGATGTCTGTGGGTATAGATTATGCATCTAATACGACAGAGGAGGAAGAAGATAATAACGTGTCTGAACCCCATTGGACCATTTGAATTTCGCGCGTGTTTTCCAGCTAACCACTTTGTTTCATATATTATATTTTGTTCTTATTGTCTTAACAAATAAAAGAGATAGCCCAGATGGTTAGGCGCGTTGGTGTTGAACGTGAGGGCCTGGGTTCGATCCCAGGTCCCAGCAAACTTTCTTTATTTTGATTCTCCTTTGCAGATCTTGTGTCCCACTTGTCCAAACGCCTACCATGCGCTACCATCATCCAGCCAATGGATGCATCTCTGTCCAGATCTAACGCACACCATTGAAGGACCATGGTAAACCATCAGAAGAGCATCACATGGAATGCAACACAGGGATTGGGCTTACCAGCTCTTTTGGCCTAAGCAATTTCAACAATGCACCCCCCTGGGTTTATTCTTACAGGCCCAAATTTTCTTCTTTCATTTTTTTAGTTATTTATTTATTTACTAATTATTCTCTCTTTTATCAAAATAACACATAAATCATTTTTTTATTATTAAATCAAAAATCACAAAAAAACACCAAAAATCTTTTTTCATAAAAAATATTTTATTTCCTTGAGTTAATTAATTTAATTTAATTAGGGCAATTAAATCTTATTTTTGTAATTAAAATCAATTAGAAATTAGGGTTTAATTTTGTATATAATTAATTTTTCTTCAAAAAATAACTTAAATATTTTCTCAAATTAGATTCTTTAGGTTTTCTAATCGTCCTCGCATTTAATTCGCCGCGCGCATTTTAATTACCTTTTATTATTATTGTAATTGCTCCGAGGTTGTAATAGACTTAATTAAGTTTTAATTCCGCATTTTATTTTCAGTAAAAAATCATTATGTATCTGCGAAAGCCATGTAATAGCTAGAACTTTAAACTTTCCGCATTTTAATTTCCACAATTATAAACTGCCTAGATGTATGTTAATATGATTGTATGGAAAGACTAACTGAAAATTAATACGGTAGATAACCCTAATTGTGAAAAGACTAAATTAACTGAAACATAAACACATGCACATGTTCACTCCTAGGATTTTCCTCACTTCGGTTGCCTTCGGTAAACAGTCATTAAGCATAGGGAATTCTAGTGGTTGCCCTCCAGTCTAAAAGATAAAAAATGACCCATTCGAATGTTGCCTCGGAAAGATCTTTAGGACTTTAGGGCAATTACTAAGGTTTCCTAGTCATTGCTTTAGTGATTGTATTTGTCCCTTCAAACGTCCCTTAAAACTCCAACGACAGTGCTACCTATTCCTTAATAATGGGATAGCGCTGTCTAAAGGAAAACGAACAGACTTTTTCGAGTAGGTAGAAAATCTTAAGTACTTGCTCAAAACAATAAAAACTCTTTTACACAAACACTTTTCAAACAATGTTTTCAAAAACAACTTCGTAACACTCTTGAGGACAGAAACAAGGGTTAAAACGAAGTAAAACAAAACTTTTAAAAACAAGCACACACACAAGCAATTTTAAAATGAGCAAGTACCTAAGAGCCCATGGAAAACCACAGATAGAAGGGGTGCTAACACCTTCCCTTTCTATAATCTACCCCCCGTACTCAGAAACATCTCGAAAAAGGTTTTTTCTGTTCTTTTTCCTTTTCCTTTGTTGGATGAAATAAAAGTCGGTGGCGACTCTTGCTTACTGCAATATTTTCAAATACAAAATACAAACCAGTATAATAGTCGATTATGCCACCGTATCACAGAACTGGCGACTCTGCTGGGGATAATTAATAAAGTGGGGTTTACCTTAGGATCTAGATCATTTTAAAATTCGTTTCTCGTTTGTTTGCTTTATTCTTAAAGGGTTTTTCTTGGGTTACTATAGATCCTAAACCCATATCTGGGGGAACTTTTTAGGTAAACAACAATAGATCGTGGAGACTGTACGACATATACCAATATGGTTTAAGCGATGGTTGTGTTGGTGTGGCACTTTGGTTGGTACCGGTAACCTTCGTGGGAAACGAGGAGAATACGGGTCCGCTGTGTGGTGTCGTGAAGCACTAACGGACCTTAGAACCTTAGTTGAACAAACTTGGACATTAGAAAGTAGTGAGATAGCCGGCCTCGGTATGGAGCTGAGGATCGGTTGATACTCGATGCTACACTCATTGAGATCAGAATTTTGGGATATTTCGACTGCAAGAAAAGATTGTTTGAGCTGAAACAATGCCCGATAAAGGATGATCAGTGATATTGAGATCCCTTTAGAACCCGGTTACATATTTATAGGACAGGTTGAACCAATCCAGCTTCGAGAGGGTATGGCCTTAAAACTCGAGCAGGCCTTAAACCTAAGGACTTGGTGTGATTTATCTGTGTTTTCTATACCCGTGGTTTATCATGACATCATGCATCATAACATAGCATCCATTCTTATTGCACTAACCATTTCAAGGACCAAGGGAATTTATCTTTGTTCTGTTTTGCAGATCATGGCTTCCGTTCGTAGAAACACTATCTGAATCAGCTTTGCAAAGATACCTTCCCAACTCAAGGAGCTAGTATTAAAGGTTCCTGAAACTTCTGCATTCACTAAGAGACATGGTCAACTTCTCAACCTCGTTACTTCAAACTTTGATGAAAAGATAATGAGTGTACTCTTTCAGTTCTTTGATCCCAAGCACCACTGCCTCACCTTTCTAAACTATCAGTTGGTGCCTACCATGGAAGAATTCTCTCAGTTATTGGATATACCCATTCTTGAACAGTTGCCTTTCACAGGTCTGGAAGAAGTTCCTAAGCCATAAGTCATTTCTTCAGCCTTACATTTGAAACGGGTCGACGTGGTATCCAATTGGGAAACAAGAAGCGGAGTCAAGGGTTTTCTAGCTAAGTTCCTGATAGACAAGGCCCAGCTGTTTTGGGATGATATGGATTTTCAGGCTTTTGAGGAGATCTTGGCCCTTCTAATCTATGGGTTAGTACTATTCCCTAATCCAGACTTATTCATAGATGTGAATTCTATCAAGATCTTCCTCTCTCGCAACCCCGTGGCTACCTTGCTCGGAGATATTTTGCACGCTCTCCATACTTGTACCATGAAGAGAAGAGGGGTTCTTATGTGTTGCATGCCATTGTTGTCGAGGTGGTTTATTTCTCACCTCCCTAAGTCTGTAATGAAGAATGAAGAAGGTTTGGGTTGGTCACGAAGGATAATATTACTCGCTCACACGAATATTCTCTGGTGTTCCCGAGCTATGGAAAACACTACTATTGTTGACCGTTGTGGGGAGTACCCTAATGTCCCGTTACTTGGCATCAGAGGGGGTATAACCTACAATCCTTGTTTAGCTCTACAACAATTTGGTTATGCTCGAAGAGATGGTCCCTCTGAGTTACTTATCGAGGGCATTATATTCAACTATGAGGATGATGTTCAAGGGTATTGCCATAGGTTCATACGAGCTTGGAGCATGGTAAACAGATCTGGCGCCAAGGCTTTGGGGCCAAAGGCTTCCATTCCTATGGAACCTTATCTCCAATGGGTACGAGCTCGCGCCCAGAAACTTATGATGCCCTATATGGCCGTTTTACAAGTGATTGTGGAACCCACTACTGAAGGGGGGCATTCCTTACACGGTTCTCTATCCTGATATGCCCACTGATCTTGGAGAATTACAGAAGTCTTGGATTCAGTTGAAGAAAGAACGAGATACTTACAGGGATCAGTTCTATGCCTATGAGAGGAAGGTTTTAGAGCTCACAAAGCAGCTCCATGAGGAAAGAGGACTTAATATCTATCTCGACACAAAAAGGAAGCATCCATGGGATTTTTGATTTTTTTTCTAGTTTTTAGATTTGTTTTAATTGTAATGCCTAAAAGGCAACTGAACTTTGAATTTAACTAATAAAATTTTTGTTTCATTTTGGTTCGCAAATTTAAATTTCCCAAAGTCTTTGAAATCATTGTGTACGTATCCCATTCATAGAATTGCATGTACAGGATTTATAACAGGTTTCTCATCTCCTCCGCTATTTATTTCAGCAATGGCTCTGGAACAAACTGTGAAAGATCTCCAGACTCAGAACACGTAATTCCAGCAAATGATTGTGGCTCTAGCCAAAGGACAGGAAGAGCTGAAGGCTCTGATTGTTAAGAAGAACAAGAAAATCAAGAGAACAGCCGGTGTGGCACATATGAGCAGGAGGTTCAGAGGGCCGCCAAGACGGGTTGTTGAGCTAGCTTCTTCATCTAAAGAGGGAGAGAATCAAGAGGTTGAAGACAGAGAAGACGACCCTAGTCCTAAAGAGCGTGACAATGAAACTGATTACAATGAGGAGTAGTACCCTCCGGCTGATGAAAGGTATAAGCAGTTAGAAGAGCGTCTGAGCGTTATGGAAATCCAGAAGGTTCCTGGGCTGGATTTTGAAGAGTTGGGTCTGGTCTCTGGGGTTGTCATCCCCCCAAAGTTCAAGGCACCGATATTTTCTAAGTATGATGGGGTCTCTTGTCCTAAAATGCATCTCCGTTCTTATGTGAGGAAGATACAGCCGCACACTGCTGACAAAGACTTGTGGGTTCACTTATTCCAAGATAGTCTGTCTGGAATACAATTGGATTGGTTTTGTCAGCTGGAAAGAGCCAATGTTCATAACTGGAAAGACCTTGCTGCTGCATTTTATAAGCAATATCAATATAATGCAGACCTTGCTCCCACCCGTACACAACTCCAAAATCTGTCTATGGGTTCGAATGAGTGTTTCAAGGATTATGCTCAGAAGTGGAGAGATTTGGCTGGAAGAGTTCAACCTCCCTTGGCTGACCGAGAGCTCGTGGATATGTTTTTGGGAACTTTGACTGGGCCGTTCTTCAACCATCCGATTGGAAGTTCATCAGTGGGTTTTACTAAACTGATTTTAATGGGAGAAAGAGTGGAAGTTGGAATCTGAAGTGGAAAAATTCAGAAGGATGCCTCTTCTAGTGCTGTAAGGAAGCCATTTGCAAGTAAAAAGGAAGTCAGTGATGTATACAACCAAAAGAATCAGAATCGAACCAAGCGCAATCCGGAGGTAGGGCTGTTATGATTCCCAACCCTGCACCTTCTTAGAAAAGAAATAATCAACTGAGAGCAGAGAGGCCAACTAGACAGTTCACTCGAATCAACATGATGCTGTCTCAGATTTTACCTCAGTTGCTGAAGACCAATCTGGTTACTCTGAGGGAAGTTCCGAAAAATCCGAACACCACCTCTCCCTACTATAAACCGAATGCTTGTTGTGCTTAGCATTCGGAGAGTCCAGGCCATGACACCAATGACTGGTGGACCTTGAAGAACAAAGTACATGATTTGATTGATGCTAAGGAGATTGAATTTGATCCCCCGGAGACTCCTAACGTTATCACTGCTCTAATGCCGAAACATGGTCGGGGTGTTAATGTCGTTGAAGAAGATGTGTTTGTGACCTCTGTGGAAGAATTGGTAACCCCACTCATGACTATCAAAGAGAGCTTGTTGAAAGCTGGTTTATTTCCGGGCTGCGGTGAAGGTTGCCACTTTTGTTCATTTCTACCGACTGGGTGCCCTTTATTGAAGGTAGGTGTTCAGCGCCTGATAGTCGACAAAGAGATTTTGTTTGAGAAGACTCCTGTTCCGACTGTTTCCAGTGAAGACATTGCTATCATAACCATTTCCGCCAATCCTCCCAGGGCCTCCGCTAAGAGACCCGTCAGGATTACATCAATTCCGAAAGTGACTCCACTGATCATAACCATGTCTAGGCCAATCCCATATTCCTCGGATAAAGCTGTTCCTTGGAACTATGGGGCCGGCGTTTATTACTACAATGTTAAGAAGGACATGCTAGCCATTAAAGACAAGATTGCTGAAGATGCTGATTCATACATCATCAATATTTCCGAAACCAGTAAGATAACAAGAAGTGGAAGAGTGTTCTCCCCTGAGATTTCTCCTCCAAAGACCGCTATCGAACCTGTGATCATTCCTACTGTGGTTCCACCCGAGACTACTACTGCAACTCCAGTAATTGCTCCTATTGACCCTCCCATCATCGAGTCGGCCGAGACTCGAGGAAAAGACATACTAATTGAGCCTGTCCTGACAAGGGCTAATTCAGTAACCATACCAGAAGCTTCCAAGAAAGAAATGGAAGAAATTTTGAAGATAATAAAGAAGAGCGACTACAATGTGGTCGAGCAGCTGGGGCAAACCCCATCCAAAATTTCTATGCTGGCTTTGTTGTTGTGTTCCGAGGCCCATGCAAAGGCTTTGGTTAAATTTCTGAAGACGGCTCACGTACCACAAGAGACATCTGCTGATCAATTTAAAGAATGTGTGGCGTCTAACTGCCAATAATGGTTTGGGTTTCTCTGACGCGGATCTGACACTGAAAGGAAGGAAGCATAATGATGCTCTTCATGTTTCTGTTGAATCATGGGCACGACTCTAGCCCATGTTTTGGTAGATACTGGCTCCTCGTTGAATATGCTACCTAAAAAAGCTCTAGACAGATTGGATTGCAAACGCTTGACCTTGAAACCTAGCAATATAGTAGTGAGATCTTTCGATGGGTCGATGAGGATGGTTCACGGGGAAGTGGATATCCCCATCAAAGTTGGTTCCCAGACTTTCGACTCCACTTTCTACGTAATGGATATCAAACTATCATATTCTTGCTTGTTGGGACGCCCTTGGATACATGGGGCTGGGGCTGTTACTTCCACCCTTCACCAAATATTGAAGTACCCAGTCAGAGGAAATATTGTCACTGTGCACGGTGAAGAGGAGTACATGATCAGTCACTTGAACTCCTTTAGGTATGTAGAGATCGATGGCGAGTTCATCGAGACTCCTTGCCAGAACTTTGAAGAGGTACCTCAAATTTCGGCTACAACATAAACTATTCACAGTCCTCCGAAAGTCACCAAGCCTCCTTTAAAGATGGCTTCTCTCAAAGATGTGTGAGCAGTGGTTGAAGAAGGTGGGTCTACCATTTGGGGTCAGCTCCCGATTATTCATTACAAGTCTGACAAATCTGGTTTGGGCTTTACTACAGGTGCTCAAAGGGTTGTTCGTCGTGCTTGGGCTGGAGGACCTCCCCTACGTATTAGCAATCATTGGGTCAATGAACTTGAAGACAGTGATGGTGATTTCAACATTGATAGCTGGATCTTCCCGACTACCAACGGTGGACTCAGTAACTGGACTGCCAAGGACTTTGTGCCGATTACTTTTGCTTAGGAGTAATCGTCTTTTTGATTTTTTGGATATGTAATTTAAAAACAATATAAACTCTATAGCCATGTGTCTTACCCGGGGCACAATGGTTCTATTTGTGAGGGTTATCATGCTTCATTTTCATATGACATTAATAAAGCATTGGACGTTTGCATACAAATCTTGCGCTCTTTGTCTTTCTTTTCTTTTATTCTGTCTATACAGCTATGCTCTTACACACACTCACGTATCCAAATGCATATCCATATCCACTCAGGATCCCATTGATAACAGTTCTGCTACTGCTCATTATGACTTTGAAAATCTGATAGACCAAGCCGAGGATGAAGGTGAGGAAGATTGTGAGGTACCCAGAGAACTTGCTAGACTATTACAGCCGGAGGAAAGGGCCATACAGCCTCATAAAGAGCCGGTTGAGACAGTGAATTTGGGTACAGAGGAAGACAGAAAAGAGGTTAAGATAGGTGAAAATCTGGAGCTTAATGTCAAACAACGATTGGTACAGATTTTGCATGAGTATGTTGAAATCTTCGCCTGGTCATATGAAGACATGTTGGGACTAGACACGGATATAGTGGTTCATCGTCTTCCGACTAAAGAAGACTGCCCTCCAGTAAAGCAAAAGGTCCGTTGTATGCGCCCTGAGATGTCAGAAAAGATTAAAGCAGAGGTTATGAAGAAGTTCAACACAAGGTTCTTAGCTGTCACCTCCTATCCGCAGTGGGTTGCTAATGTGGTTCCAGTACCTAAGAAAGATGGTAAGGTACGAATGTGTGTGGATTACAGAGACCTGAACAAGGCAAGCCCCAAAGATGACTTCCCGCTTCCCCACATAGATGTTCTGGTTGACAACACCACACAACACAAAGTCTTTTCCTTCATGGATGGTTTCTCTGGCTACAATTAGATCAAGATGGAACCTAAAGACATGGAGAAGACAACCTTTGTTACACAGTGGGGCCCTTTCTGCTACAAGGTGATGCCGTTTGGGTTGAAGAATTTTGGGGCAACTTATCAGCGAGCTATGGTAGCTCTATTCCATGACATGATTCACCATGAGATAGAGGTTTACGTCAATGATATGATAGCCAGGTCTCAAACTGAAGAAGAATATCTTGATCATCTACAAAAGCTGTTTGATAGGTTGAAGACGTACAAGCTGAGGTTAAATCTGAACAAGTGCACCTTCGGGGTAAGGTCTGGTAAGCTTCTGGGATTCATCGTCAGTGACAAAGGTATTCAGGTAGACTTTGCAAAGGTGAAGGCCATACAAGAGATGCCGGCTCCCCGTATAGAGAAGGAAGTTAGAGGTTTCTTGGGACGCCTAAATTGCATTGCCCGATTCATTTCACATCTGACTGCTACTTGTGAGCCAATCTTCAAGCTTCTGAAGAAAGATCAAGTAGTAAAGTGGAACGAAGAATGCCAGGTAGCCTTTGACAGAATCAAACAATATCTCCAAGAGCCTCCTATTCTGATGCCTCCGACTGAAGGAAGACCTTTGTCAATGTACTTAACAGTGCTAGATAATTCAATGGGGTGTGTTTTGGGGCAACATGATGAGTCTGGTCGAAAAGAGCACGCAATATACTACCTTAGAAAAAAGTTTACCGACTGTGAAAAACGATACTGCACGAGAAAACTTGTTGCGCTTTGGTATGGGCTGCTCGCCGACTGAGATAGGATATGTTGACCCACACTACTTTGTTGATATCTAAGATGGATCCGATCAAGTACATTTTCGAGAAGCCCGCTCTCTTCGGAAGGATAGTAAGATGGAAAATGATCTTAATCGAATACGACATCCAATACATAACCCAAAAGGCAATCAAGGGAAGTGTGTTAGCTGATCATTTGGCGCATCAGGCCGTGCACGACTACCAGTCCATGAATTTTGAGTTCCCAGATGAGAATATCATGTTGATAACCGACTGTGAAGAACCTGGACCGGATGAAGGACCTGAGGAAGGATCCCGATGGTCTATGTATTTTGATGGAGCCTTAAATACATTGGGTAATGGTATTGGCACCATAATCATATCTCTGGAGGGCTGTCATACTCCATTCACTACCCGATTATGTTTCACCTGTACCAACAACATGGCGGAGTATGAAGCATGCATCATGGGTCTTAGAGCTGCTATTAACCTAAGGATCAAGTTCTTGAGTGTATTCAGGGATTCCAATTTTGTGATAAGTCATATCAAAGGCGGGTGGGATATGAAGCACCCGAACCTTATTCCTTACAAAGAGTATGTACTGACACTGCTGCCACATTTTGAAGAGATCACCTTTGAACGTTTCCCACGAGAAGAGAATCAGTTAGCGGATGCGCTAGCTACTATATCGTCAATGTTCAAGGTCAGATGGGACAATGAAGCTCCCCGAATCACTATTGAGAGGTTGGATTAATTGGCATACTGCTGTGAGATCGATACTGAGGAGGTAGCCGACAAACCTTGGTTTCATGAGGTGAAAAGGTATCTCGAGGCTCAAGAATACCCCGAGGGGGCATCTGTCAATGACAAGAAATTTCTGAGAAGGTTTACTGCAAAGTTCTTCCTCAGCAATCGAATCCTCTATAAGCGCAACCATGACTCTACCTTACTGTAGTGTGTAGACAAGAGCGAGGCAGAGAGGATCATGGCAGACCTACACGAAGGTACCTTTGGCACTCATTCCAGTGGATATACCATGGCAAAGAAAATACTACGGGCAGGATATTATTGGTCCACTATGGAAGCCGACTGTTATCAGCATTCTCGAACCTGTCATAAGTGCCAAATCTACGCTGATAAGGTGCATGTACCTCCAGTTCCTTTGAATGTTTTAACCGCTCCCTGTCTCTTTGCAATGTGTGGCATTGATATGATTGGCGAGATCAAACCTACCGCGTCCAACGGGAATCACTTCATCCTAGTGGCCATTGATTACTTCACGAAGTCGGTTGAGGCTGCTTCCTTTGCTACAATTACTAGGAATGTGGTGGCACAGTTCATCAAGCATAACCTGGTTTGTCGTTATGGTATCCCCAAGATAATCATCATGGACAACGGTACCAATCTCAACAACTCGATGATCACTGAACTCTGTAAATAGTTCAAGATTCATCATCACAACTCTTCTCCTTACCGACCGAAGATGAATGGGGCTGTTGTAGCTGCTAACAAGAATATCAAAAAGATCATACAAAAGATGACAGTGACATATAAAGATTGGCACGAGATGTTACCGTTTTCTCTTCACGGGTACTGTACTTCAACACGTACGTCGACAAGGGCAACACCCTATTCTCTGGTATATGGCATGGAGGTTGTCATACCCATAGAGGTCCAAATCCCTTCTCTACAGATTATGAAGGATGCGGGTTTGGGCGAAGATGATTGGATCCAGACTCGACTTGATCAATTGAACTTAATCAACGAGAAAAGACTTACTACTGTCTGACATGGTCAAATGTATCAGAAACGGATGATCAAGGCCTTCAACAAGAAAGTCAGACAACAAGCATATCAAGTAAGGGATCTGGTAATCAAGCGCATTATACTGCCGCAGGGTGATCCCAGGGGCAAATGGACTCCCACCTATGAGGGACCATTTGTAGTCAAGAATGTATTTTCCGGTGGAGCCATGATTCTGACCACCATGGATGGTGACGACCTCCCACACCCTGTCAATGCGAACATAGTGAAAAATACTACGCATAATAAAGACCCGCTAGGTTGACATACCTAGGCAAAAATAAGGGAATCCCGGCGAACCAAAAGGGTTCGGGCAAAAATTAGGGATAAAAATGAAAAATCTGTACACCCGGCAAGTCGAAAACCTGAAAAGGCGGCTTGGGCAAAAAAGGGTATCCCGGTGGACTGAAAACCCGAAAGGGCGGTCCAGGCAAAAGTTAGGGATTAAATCGTATCACTATGTCCCATTGGATCACCTTGCGAGCAGACTTCAGTAATCAACTATCAAGCTCAAACGGTACTGTGATGCGGTGGGAGAACTGACTTGAGGTTTTGCATTTTCTCGCAAATATTGCGGTTAGCAAGAGTCGCCACCGACTTTTCTTTTATCTAAAAGGAAAGGTGAAAAAGCACAGGAAAGACCTTTGAGATGTTTTCTTGAGTTCAGGGGGTAGATTATGAAAATGGAAGGTGTTAACACCCTTTTCATCCATGGTTTTTGTGATACGGTGGGAGAACTGACTAGTGTTTTGCGTTTGTATTCGCACTTGTGCGGTTGAGCAAGAGTCGCCACCGACTTTTTATTTTATCCTAAAGGAAAGGTTAAAAAAGCACAACAAAAACCTTTTGAGATATTTCGTGGGTTCGGGGGGTAGATTATGAAAAGGGAAGGTGTTAGCACCCTTTTCATCCATGGTTATCCATGGGCTCTTAGTTACTTGGTTTTTTAGTTCACTTGCCTTGTTTTTCGATTGCTTTGAAAATGGTGTGTGTGTGGGTGCTTTTTGAAAATGCTTTGGAAAAAGATGCCTTGTCTTAGGCAACTAATGTATTTGACTCGTGTTTGAGTGTTTTACAAAAGTGTGAATCTTTTCAAAAAGATGTTTTCAAATGTTTTTGAGAGTTTGTTTGAAAGTGTTGTGGATTGTGATTTTTTTGAAAATGAGGCAAGTGTTTTTTGCAAGTTTGATCTCAAGTAACTAAGAGTTTTGTCTACCCTATTGTACTCAAAGGTTTTTGTCATGTTTTAACCCTTTTTAACAATTTTGTTCCACCATTGAAATTGATGGACAATCTTGCGTTTAGGAAGTTTGTTCGGGACGGGCGCGGGTCATCGTATGGACCATGAATGCAATGATGCCAAGTGTCTTTGGCAATTTGCTTTGAAGGGACTATGATCATTCCGTTTAGGCAACATTTTGAGGGACTTTTGATCATTTGATTTTGTTTTGCCAAAGATACTCGACGTGCAAGCATGGCCCATTTTGGAAGGCATCATGTGGGATTACCCTAGGGGGTGCAAGTGTGATTGTGTATTGATTACATGTATTTGTCTTGTATTAGGTTATCTAGCGTCTGATTTCATGTACATACAAACCCTAGGTCTAACCATGGTATAATTGGAAAGCTGTAAATTGCGGAATGTAAATCTACGCTATTACAAGATAGTGTCCGGGAGTGGGGGTATAAATGTACAAGGGGATGAGACTTATAGTATCCAACAAGTTACAACCAAATCGAATGTCTCAATCAAAATGTAAATATCGAATGTACAAATATAAGATAAAATGTGTATAGGGCAATATATTGTGTAAGTGTAAATGTGAGAGGTATATGTATATGAATTATGTAATTATATACAAGTGCGATAATGTGAGGTTGAATCGTATTAGGGTTTGACCTAGAGAAATGTTTTTAAATGTACTTTTGATTTATATGTTAATTATGAAAAGAAGAAAAGAAAGTGTTTTTTAATTAAATGTTTGTGAATTTCAATATTAGAAAAAGGTATTTAAATTGTTATGTACAAATGTATATGTTAATTAAAAAAGTTTCAATTTAATTATGTATAAAAAGAGTATTTTGTTATTTTATATACAAATGTGTATTAATCTAAAGAAAATGTTTTCAAATGATATGTACAAAATTAATGTTTTTTTTTTAATATGTATGTACAAATATATTTTAAATGAAGTTTTAATCTTATGATAAAAAAAAAGTATTTTAATTAGGTTAGTATTTTACAAAGAATAAAAAAACATTGTTTATAAGATAAAGTTAGTAAAAGAAGTAAATATTGAATAAAAGAAAAGAAAGGGTTAGTGTTAATGAAAATGTTTGTAGAGAAATGGTAATGATTTTTTTGATGGGCTTTGGGGAAGGCAGAAACGGGTCAAGCCCATGTCAAACCAAAGGCAAAATTAGGGTTAGGGAATTGGTATGTTCAGTTGAGACAAAGGGCTTTAGGGGTTAGCGAGGCAGCGACGGCGCGTTCGTCTTCTCCGTTCTTCTTCATCTCCCTGAATGCTGAATGTGATGCCTAATGATGCCGGGCCAACCCAACGCCACCTCCGATTCCGCTCATCTCCGCGGTTGGACTAAACCTAAACGGATAGGGTAACGCTCCCACCTTCTCTATGCATTAGGGTTTGCACTCTTCTCTGCATGCTTAGTTTGACTTGTAGTTTCACACGTTTATTATTGTTTGTTTTTTTCTTTTTCTGAGATTTGAGAAAAAAAGAAGAACGAAAAGCTACCTTAATCTTGAGGACGGAGAAAGAGGAATCGGAACTGGAGGCGTTGAGGTGGAGGCCCGGTGGCGAAGCTGGAAGCTGGCTTAGGAAAGTTTGGTACTTTTATCTTTCTTCTTCTCTTAGGGATTCGATGATGATGTATACTGAGAAGCCCTCTTTAATTCACCTCTTTATCTTCTTCTTCTTACTGTGATGCCTTTGGGAATTTGTATGCTTCTCCTTTCGTGTTGCCTTTGCTTCTGTTTGTCTTGAATATTTTGGAACAGTTATTGCCTTGGTGGATTGGATATGACGCTTTGAGATGCCCCGTGATGATCTCAGAGATCTGAGGGCCTTGGTTGCCTTTGATATTTTTGTTTCCTGGATGCTGTGTATTATCTTGAACTGAATGAAATTTCTCTCTTCTTCTGGAATGTTGTATGCTCGTTTTCGTTGCCCAATGATGTTTTACTGAGGGCTTAGGCTGGAGATGCTATGGCCTTGAGTTGGATAGGCATGGTGCTGGTATGAAGTTTCGGTTGGTTGTGATATTTTCGGGTTATGGGTTTGTATATTCTTGAGGATGAGGCTTTTTGCATTGGTTTGAATAAGTTTTCTTTTTGGACTGATAAAGCTTCAACAGGTTGGAGTTTAACAGTAGGCTTTTTTGCTGTTATCGTTTTTTAGGATATCAGGTTTTTTGAACTTGGTTTATGTTTGACAGGAGGTGGGGTTATGCTGGTTCAATTTTGGTTTTTGGTGTTTTTTGCATTCTGAACTGGTTTAACAAGGCTTCAGGTTATGGTTTTTATGAGACTTTTGCTAATGGGTTTGTGTTTGACAGTATGGTTAAGGCATTAGCAGGTTATCAGTTTTTGAAGCTTGAGGTTGTATTTCAGGTTATGGTACTGGTATGAGGTTTTATTGTGTTTTTGATAACTTGTGTTTTTTAGACAGGTATGAGCTTCTTGGCCTCTCTTGGTTCGGTTCTGAGTTATATGGGTGGTATTGGTGCTTGGCTCAATCAGTCTCTTTTCTTGTATTATTTCGTCCTTTTGCTATTGGTCTTTGGCGCCTAACCTTATTTCAAACTTTGGTTTTCTTTTTGATCCACGCTTGCTGGGTAGTTTGACAAAATTTCTTGGCATCTTTTCCATTTTTAGTAACTGTCCATGCTGTGTAGTTTTGAACAATGCTGAATTGTGTCTTCTTTTTTGTATATCTTTTCTGCTGTCCTACTGCCTATGCCTAACCTGAACTTTGCCTATGCTCTTTATCTCTCTTTTTCTCACTCATAGTACAGTTTAGAATTATTATATGATTTTTATTTGTACTATGGTTCTGAAGGGGCCCCCTCTTATGCTGGGAAATGATGAAACAGATCACCTTGTTTGCATATACTTCTCTGCATTCTTATTCTTCTTTTGACAGCTTTGCATTTCTTTGATATCTTGGCATTTTGACTTTGCAGCAAGTGTACTTTTGGGTAATCCTTAGGCATTTTGACAGCAACTTCCTTTTTGCTTTGGATAGAAAGTTGGAATTGGATTATTTCAGTTTAGTTTGAATTGGAAATTGAGATTCTTATGCAGTCTTGAATTTTTAGAAATTATGCATTTGCATTTCATGAACAAAAAATCTTCCCTCTCTGTGAACCGGGAGAAATCCCGTGATTTGCAGAGAGGGTCAACTGATCCCAGTCAGTGGCCCCTAATGATGAGCAATATTAACTGTCTTTTAATTTCAAATGCTTTCTGACTTTTCTTGTTCTTTTCGCAGATAAAAAATGGAGCACCGGAGCAGAGTGAAGAATGAAGAATATTAGAAAATAGGATAGTTTTAATTTTATGTAATATTTAAATTAATGTATATTATTGTTCATAATTTAAATTATAAACAACAATTTGTACAAATAATTCAATTATTAATAAAATCTAAATCATCCAATTAATTCTAATTTTCTTTATTGTTTATTTATTTATTTAAAATTCTTAGAATTAAAACAATTGAAAAATAAATTCAATCATTCAATTTCAGAATAATAAATAACTAAAATAAAACAACATTGATCAATTAATCCTGTCTTATTCAACATCCAAAGCAAAGCAGCAATTAACCCAAATGGACTGATCAAACGCATAAACACTGTGAATCCAATACTGCACATATCTTTTGACTGATGAATTCAAACCAATTGCCTCCTCTTACTGATTTGTCATAAACACTGATTCTTTGCAAGTACTGTAAATCCAAACTGCACACCTTCTTTGATTGGCTCAAACAAACTGAATTTACACCACTGTCTCTTTTGCTGATTAAACCAAGATAACGCGAATTTTAATCTGAATCTTGAAATAAACCGCAAAGTGCTGTGGAATTTAAATTCTTCTGAGAATATGCCCATAAAACCCTAATTCCCGATTAAATGCCAAATCACGCTCGCTTGATCAAAATTGAACCAAAAATCAACCAAACCCTAAGCCCACTGTATGAAACAATTCAGAGCTCTGAAAATCAGTAAAAACCCTAGTTTTGCTTGACTGTCAAGAAAAGTCCGTTTGTCCGATTCTTGAGCCAGTTTGAGAAGTCAGGAAATGTTTGAAGCTGATATTTATTGGGGAAAAATGCGAGGGCAAATTTTGGGGTACAACAGTTGCCCCTGTTCAATCTTCTTTGACCTGAAGAGTTAGATTGGCAAGTTTGCCTTTCGCGACTTGAAGGTAAAAGGAGATTGGACACTAATGTGCCTAGAAAATTTGCGCTCGTCGATGTGACGGTGGAGGTGAATGGGCTTAAAGATGCCATTTGGTGATGGGCTTAAAGATGCCATCTGGTGCGAGAGAATTTTGTCGGGGGATGGGCTTAGAGATGCCATCTGAGAATGGGCTTAAAGATGCCATTCGGCGACTGCTGGTAGGAGGATGGGCTTATAGATGCCATATGGTGATGTTGAACTGTAGGTCAATGGTGAGTGGACAAGTGTCAGAAGGGCATCCATGTTTTGGGACATCTCTGAATCGGGGTCCGAACAAGCGACAGATTGACGTCCATGTCTTGGAGAATCTGTAAACTATTTTCAGGAGTTGGGACTGAACAAGCAATGGGGCAGCATCCGTTGTTGGGAAGCGTCCGTAACCTATTTTCAAAAATTGTGAAGAGTCTGAATCAGTTGGTAGATTGACATCCGTTGTAGGGAAGAATCCGTAAACTGTCTTCAAAAGTTGAGAAGAGTCTGAACAAATCGGTAGATTGACATCCGTTGTAGGGAAGAATCCGTAAGCTTGTTTCAGAAGTCTTGAAGTTGAAGAGGAACCGGTGTAGGGTTTCTGCTGATGCGTCTGAATGAATCTGGAATAAGTATCAGAATGTCGCCGTGTCTGGGTCACATCTGAACTATTTCTGGATGAATCTCGGGAGATGATCTGTGTCTGTCGACTGATCTTTCCTGAAAAGGCAAAGGGTTAGTTGTATGTAATGTTATGATGCATGATGCAATGTATGTGACATTAATGTTTATGATATGAATGCGATGAATGCGCATGTAAGCTGATGAGCTAATATCGCCGAGGATATATGAATCCGAGATGGCTGAAGATAAAAGCATCTTGACTGCTGCCGGGGAGGATAAATCCTTGGCTGTCGCTGGGGAAGAGAATTCCTGATGACCTCTACTGGGGAGCTCCAAACTAGGAGACCCATGCTGGGGGAGGCCAGGTTGAGAATCTTCGGCTTGATGGGAAGCGACTCTGGAGGCTTCACTGGGGAACTCAAGATTTGCCCTCCCAAAACTCTGTGGGGAGAAGGTTTAAAAGTCTGACTCCGCTGGGGATTGTCCATCTGAAGCTTTTGATCTGCTGGGGATACTGATGAACTCCGCTGGGGATAGGGAGAATTCTGGCGAGCGCGATCTTCCGTGGTTGTTGGCTTGAGAAGAATCTGAACAAGCGATAGGTTAACCTCCGTTTACTTGGAGGACCCGGGAACTGTTTTCAGAAATCTTGAAGTTGAATCAGCAATAGAGCCGCATCCGTTGTTGGGAAGCGTCCGTAAACTAAATTCAAAGGTTGCATCTGAACAAGCTGATAGATTAACATCCGTTACTTGGGAAGAATCTATAAACTGTTTTCAGAAGTCTTGAAGTTGAATCAGCGATAGAGCCGCATCCGTTGTTGGGAAGCGTCCGTAAACTAATTCAAAGGTTGCGAAGAGTCTGAACAAGTCGGTAGATTGGCATCCGTTGTTGGGAAGAATCCGTAAACTGTTTCCAGAAATTGAGAAGAGTCTGAATGAGTCGGTAGATTGACATCCGTTGTAGGGAAGAATCCGTAAACTATTTTCAGAAGTCTTGAAGTTGAAGAGGAACCGGTGTAGGGTTTCCTGATGATGAATCCGTGTAGAACCGCATCGGGTTTTGAGAAGGAACCGGTGTAGGGTTTCCTGATGATGAATCCGTGTAAAATTGCATCGGAAATTTGAGAAGGAACCTGTGTAGGGTTGCTTCATGATGAGTCCGTGTAAAACTGCATCGGGAATTTGAGAAGGAACCTGTGTAGGGTTGCTTCATGATGAGTCCGTGTAAAACTGCATTGGGAATTTGAGAAGGAACCTGTGTAGGGTTGCTTCATGATGAGTCCGTGTAAAACTGCATCGGGAATTTGAGAAGGAACCTGTGTAGGGTTGCTTCATGATGAGTCCGTGTAAAACTGCATCGGGAATTTGAGAAGGAACCTGTGTAGGGTTGCTTCATGATGAGTCCGTGTAAAACTGCATCGGGAATTTGAGAAGGAACCTGTGTATGGTTGCTTCATGATGAGTCCGTGTAAAACTGCATCGGGAATTTGAGAAGGAACCTGTGTAGGGTTGCTTCATGATGAGTCCGTGTAAAACTGCATCGGGAATTTGAGAAGGAACCTGTGTAGGGTTGCTTCATGATGAGTCCGTGTAAAACTGCATCGGGTGTTTGAGAAAGAATTGTTGGACACTTTTGACATTCGGATGCCCCAAGTTAATCTGTAATTGAGATTTTAGTGAAACCTTGACTGGACTGCCCCAGGTTAATTGAATTTTGAAAGATCTGTTGGACCTTGACTGGACTGCCCCAGGTTAATTGAATTTTGAAAGATCTGTTGGACCTTGACTGGACTGCCCCAGGTTAATTGAATTTTGAAATGTCATGCCCCTTGTTGATAGGAGATTTGTCGTTGGAAGTGTCATCCTTTTGTTTTTGAAGTGATTTTGCTCACTGAGAGAGTTTTCGTTCCTCCGAACATTCGCTGTATGAATTTCTTCGCTGTCAAACAAAAAGTCAAATGCAGGCAGTGATATTCAAATAATGCAAAGTTTATGTTTGTCTCGAAGTTTTGAAAAATGCGTTTTTTAGCAGAAAACTTTTCACAAGACAGATCAACACAAGATTTAGAGCAAAGCCCTACAGGAGTCAGGATACCTTTTGTAACAGTATGCTTTCGAACTAACCCATGCTTTAATTAGGACTTTTGAAGGGTTGTAACGTGGCCTGGTTCACGGTTTAAGAAACAAAGGATAAAGGCTCAAAGTGTATTTGTACCCACCCGCTCTTCGTGATGTCCTTCAACCCTAAGCTCAGTTAATTGCGCGTCGCACTCTGTTTTGAGTTTGGAACGACTGTTGGGTGATGGTTCACCAGTTTTAATTTGGGAGACGGTCATCTTCTCCTTTTTCTTTTCCAACACTTTTCATGTTGTTGAGGATTTTGTAATGACCTCACTATTTTGATTTTGATTTGTTATCCCTAACTTTTGCCTGACTGTTACCGTTTTCGGGATTACTGTCAGCGGGATGCCCCAGTTTTCTTAAGCCTCCTTGACAGGTTTTGGCTTGGTGGGCTTTTCTCTTTTGAGAGATTGACTGTCTATGTGATAGGGAACCCCCCTGGTCTTTTGATTCCAAAGGAACACTTTCTTTTTTTTTTTTTTTTTTTGACGTTGTTCGTTGTGTTACGAACTGAGAGTTTGCGACTTCAATGCGCCTTTTCTTTTGAATTAACTGAGATACTACCCTGCCCCGGGTTTATATCAAAGGTTTTGATTGTTTAGAACAGAAAACTCCTACTTCTTTGGCTCGAAGGGGTTGACTAGGGATTAACTTCCTTATAACTCCAGTGTTTGGGAATTGAAAGAAATGCATGTACATCATCAGCAAGGTCTGTTCAAAAGCATACTGTATAAGATCACGGTATTGTTTCGTCATCCTCCCTCTAAAAGCTTGCAGCTTTTTATCAAGAGTTGAGTGTCAAAAAAAAAGAAAACATAAGAGTAATGAAAGCGAATGTATGAATTCAAGACAAACATATGCAATGCATTAATGAAACAGAGTTTGACATTAAAAGATAATTGTTTGAATAACAAAAGATTACAACTTTGAAAATTCAAAATGAAACAAACACAATCTCAATGAGCTGGCACAGGAGCAATGATCATGCTGGAGTCTCTGGAGGACCAAACTCGATCTCCTTGGCGTCAATCAAATTCTGAATCTTGTACTTCAAAGCCCAACAGTCGTTAGTGTCATGCCCGAGACTGTCAGAATGATAAGCACAAGTTGCATTAGGATTGTAGTTAGGAGATGAGGTCTTGGGGTTGGGATGAGGCCCTATCAATGCAATCAGATTCATCTTCAACAAGTGTTGCAGTGCTTGAGACCATGGCATGTTGATGTTGGTGAACTGTCTCTTAGGCTCGTCTGGTCGTTGTTGACTACCCCTTGGTTGTTGTCGGCGTGATGTAGAACCAGAGATCAGGACTGCCCCTGCATCATGACGACTCCTTTGACTGTTCCCAGCATTAGACTCTTTCTTTCCATTGTAGGGAGTTATCTGAGTATCGGAGGTTGTAGCTCCCGGGATCTTTCCACTTTTGATGCCAGCTTCGACCCTTTCGCCGGTTAGTATTAGCTCGGTGAACCCGGCTGAGGAGCTTCCAATTAAGTGCTTGAAGAAAGGCCCTGTCAAAGTTCCCATGAAGATGTCAATCAGCTCTCTGTCAGTTAGAGGGGGTTGCACTCTACCAGCCAGATCTCTCCATTTTTGAGCATACCCTTTGAAGCTCTCGTCAGAACCCATGGTCATGTTCTGCAACTGCACACGAGTTGGTGCGAGATCAGCATTGTACCGATACTATTCGTAAAAAGCCCCGGCTAGATCTTCCCAGGTGTGGATGCGAGAACTCTCCAATTGATAGAACCACTCGAGATGAGCCCCTACTAGACTTTCTTGGAAGAAATGGATCCAAAGCCTCTTATCAGCTGTGTATGGTTGAATCTTGCGGACATAAGACCTTAGATGCATCTTAGGGCAAGAAACTCCGTCGTACAGAGCAACGGTAGGAACTTTGAATTTTGGAGGGATGACCAATCCAGGAACCAACCCCATGTCTCCTAAATCCAAGCCAGGTATTTGTTGGATCTCCATGGCATTAAGGCGATCCTCCAACTCTTTGTACTTGTCATCAGTGAGAGGATATTGTTCCTCAGAGTAGTCAGCTTCATCAATCTCCACATTGTGGTCTTCTTCAAGACTAACCACTGTGTTGGATGGAGTTGCAAGGTCTTGGGTCTTAGGCCTTCTCCTCAAGTTCAGGATGCGGGCTGCCTTCTTGGATTTCTTCTTGTCTTTGAGAAGAAGAGCTGTCAGATCCTCTTGCCCTTTACCCATAGCCAGCAGCATTTGTTGGAATTGAGCATTTTGAGCCTGGAGCTCTTTCACTGTTTGTTCCATATCCATCTTACTGAAATAAACAGTAGGAAGAATAAGGAGACCTGTAGGGGAGAAACCTGTTATGCAATGATATGTATGGTATATATGCAATGTTTTCAAGGATCTCTTGGGGTAAACACAAGAGAATGTTAGAGGTTGAACTTCGATCTTTGATTGGAGAACTTTGTATCGGTGGATGTCTTTCCACGAGAATCAAGCTCACCATGTCAAGTGGGTCATAGCCACTGATTCAAGTTGTTGCACTTGATCTTTGATTGGAGAACTTTGTATTGGCGGATGTCTTTCCACTAGAATCAAGCTCACCATGTCGAGTGGGTCATAGCTACTGATTCAAGTTGTTGCACTTGAACTTTGACTGGATTGGTTAGAGGAGAGACCTCTTGCCCCTTGATAGATGTCTGGTTCAACGTAACCCTGCATCAAAAGAACCCTCGAGATCCTTGAAATGGTTATTGAAAATGCTAAAATGCTATGGTATGATGTTATGATGTTATGTACATGTATGCACAAGCAAGTAAGTGTATATACAGGCAAACAATATTCACACAAAGCACACAAGGCCTTAGGTTTAGGCTTGCATGAGGTTCAGGTACTACCCTCTTTCAGTTTGTTGGTTAAAACCTGTCTTATCAAAAGTAACCGGGTTCTAGAGGATCTCATATCATTGGCTACCCTCAATCGGTCATAACTCCAGCATCGCAATCTTTTCTCGCGGCCAGAACCATCTCGAGAGTTTAGCCTCAATGAGTGTAGCATACTGCTACTGTCCTAATAGCCAAGTTGGTCAATTTAGGGTTCTAAGGTCGGTTGGTGTTTAATGACCCCTTAGAAGACCTATATTCTCCCCGTTACAACACAAGGGATATAGGTACAGACTAAGATGCCACACCAACGTAGCCACTGCTTCACCCATGTCGGTCTACGCCGGACAGGTCCCTCACAGATTATGCTACCTAAAAGGGTATTCCCCAGATCCGGGTTAGGATATATGAAACTCCGATGCAAAGCCCACAAATGTAAAGCAATCAATTGAAAGTAAAGGTGATCTAAACCCTAAGGTAACCCCACTTAAAAAAATTTCCCCAGCAGAGTCGCCAGTTCTGTGATACGGTGGGAGAACTGACTAGTGTTTTGCATTTGTATTCGCACTTGTGCGGTTGAGCAAGAGTCGCCACCGACTTTTTATTTTATCCTAAAGGAAAGGTTAAAAAAGCACAACAAAAACCTTTTGAGATATTTCGTGGGTTCGGGGGGTAGATTATGAAAAGGGAAGGTGTTAGCACCCTTTTCATCCATGGTTATCCATGGGCTCTTAGTTACTTGGTTTTTTAGATCACTTGCCTTGTTTTTCGATTGCTTTGAAAATGGTGTGTGTGTGGGTGCTTTTTGAAAATGCTTTGGAAAAAGATGCCTTGTCTTAGGCAACTAATGTATTTGACTCGTGTTGAGTGTTTTACAAAAGTGTGAATCTTTTCAAAAAGATGTTTTCAAATGTTTTTGAGAGTTTGTTTGAAAGTGTTGTGGATTGTGATTTTTTTGAAAATGAGGCAAGTGTTTTTTGCAAGTTTGATCTCAAGTAACTAAGAGTTTTGTCTACCCTATTGTACTCAAAGGTTTTTGTCATGTTTTAACCCTTTTTAACAATTTTGTTCCACCATTGAAATTGATGGACAATCTTGCGTTTAGGAAGTTTGTTCGGGACGGGCGCGGGTCATCGTATGGACCATGAATGCAATGATTCCAAGTGTCTTTGGCAATTTGCTTTGAAGGGACTATGATCATTCCGTTTAGGCAACATTTTGAGGGACTTTTGATCATTTGATTTTGTTTTGCCAAAGATACTCGACGTGCAAGCATGGCCCATTTTGGAAGGCATCATGTGGGATTACCCTAGGGGGTGCAAGTGTGATTGTGTATTGATTACATGTATTTGTCTTGTATTAGGTTATCTAGCGTCTGATTTCATGTACATACAAACCCTAGGTCTAACCATGGTATAATTGGAAAGCTGTAAATTGCGGAATGTAAATCTACGCTATTACAAGATAGTGTCCGGGAGTGGGGGTATAAATGTACAAGGGGATGAGACTTATAGTATCCAACAAGTTACAACCAAATCGAATGTCGCAATCAAAATGTAAATATCGAATGTACAAATATAAGATAAAATGTGTATAGGGCAATATATTGTGTAAGTGTAAATGTGAGAGGTATATGTATATGAATTATGTAATTATATACAAGTGTGATAATGTGAGGTTGAATCGTATTAGGGTTTGACCTAGAGAAATGTTTTTAAATGTACTTTTGATTTATATGTTAATTATGAAAAGAAGAAAAGAAAGTGTTTTTTAATTAAATGTTTGTGAATTTCAATATTAGAAAAAGGTATTTAAATTGTTATGTACAAATGTATATGTTAATTAAAAAAGTTTCAATTTAATTATGTATAAAAAGAGTATTTTGTTATTTTATATACAAATGTGTATTAATCTAAAGAAAATGTTTTCAAATGATATGTACAAAATTAATGTTTTTTTTTTAATATGTATGTACAAATATATTTTAAATGAAGTTTTAATCTTATGATAAAAAAAAGTATTTTAATTAGGTTAGTATTTTACAAAGAATAAAAAAACATTGTTTATAAGATAAAGTTAGTAAAAGAAGTAAATATTGAATAAAAGAAAAGAAAGGGTTAGTGTTAATGAAAATGTTTGTAGAGAAATGGTAATGATTTTTTTGATGGGCTTTGGGGAAGGCAGAAACGGGTCAAGCCCATGTCAAACCAAAGGCAAAATTAGGGTTAGGGAATTGGTATGTTCAGTTGAGACAAAGGGCTTTAGGGGTTAGCGAGGCAGCGACGGCGCGTTCGTCTTCTCCGTTCTTCTTCATCTCCCTGAATGCTGAATGTGATGCCTAATGATGCCGGGCCAACCCAACGCCACCTCCGATTCCGCTCATCTCCGCGGTTGGACTAAACCTAAACGGATAGGGTAACGCTCCCACCTTCTCTATGCATTAGGGTTTGCACTCTTCTCTGCATGCTTAGTTTGACTTGTAGTTTCACACGTTTATTATTGTTTGTTTTTTTCTTTTTCTGAGATTTGAGAAAAAAAGAAGAACGAAAAGCTACCTTAATCTTGAGGACGGAGAAAGAGGAATCGGAACTGGAGGCGTTGAGGTGGAGGCCCGGTGGCGAAGCTGGAAGCTGGCTTAGGAAAGTTTGGTACTTTTATCTTTCTTCTTCTCTTAGGGATTCGATGATGATGTATACTGAGAAGCCCTCTTTAATTCACCTCTTTATCTTCTTCTTATTACTGTGATGCCTTTGGGAATTTGTATGCTTCTCCTTTCGTGTTGCCTTTGCTTCTGTTTGTCTTGAATATTTTGGAACAGTTATTGCCTTGGTGGATTGGATATGACGCTTTGAGATGCCCCGTGATGATCTCAGAGATCTGAGGGCCTTGGTTGCCTTTGATATTTTTGTTTCCTGGATGCTGTGTATTATCTTGAACTGAATGAAATTTCTCTCTTCTTCTGGAATGCTGTATGCTCGTTTTCGTTGCCCAATGATGTTTTACTGAGGGCTTAGGCTGGAGATGCTATGGCCTTGAGTTGGATAGGCATGGTGCTGGTATGAAGTTTCGGTTGGTTGTGATATTTTCGGGTTATGGGTTTGTATATTCTTGAGGATGAGGCTTTTTGCATTGGTTTGAATAAGTTTTCTTTTTGGACTGATAAAGCTTCAACAGGTTGGAGTTTAACAGTAGGCTTTTTTGCTGTTATCGTTTTTTAGGATATCAGGTTTTTTGAACTTGGTTTATGTTTGACAGGAGGTGGGGTTATGCTGGTTCAGTTTTGGTTTTTGGTGTTTTTTGCATTCTGAACTGGTTTAACAAGGCTTCAGGTTATGGTTTTTATGAGACTTTTGCTAATGGGTTTGTGTTTGACAGTATGGTTAAGGCATTAGCAGGTTATCAGTTTTTGAAGCTTGAGGTTGTATTTCAGGTTATGGTACTGGTATGAGGTTTTATTGTGTTTTTGATAACTTGTGTTTTTTAGACAGGTATGAGCTTCTTGGCCTCTCTTGGTTCGGTTCTGAGTTATATGGGTGGTATTGGTGCTTGGCTCAATCAGTCTCTTTTCTTGTATTATTTCGTCCTTTTTCTATTGGTCTTTGGCGCCTAACCTTATTTCAAACTTTGGTTTTCTTTTTGATCCACGCTTGCTGGGTAGTTTGACAAAATTTCTTGGCATCTTTTCCATTTTTAGTAACTGTCCATGCTGTGTAGTTTTGAACAATGCTGAATTGTGTCTTCTTTTTTGTATATCTTTTCTGCTGTCCTACTGCCTATGCCTAACCTGAACTTTGCCTATGCTCTTTATCTCTCTTTTTCTCACTCATAGTACAGTTTAGAATTATTATATGATTTTTATTTGTACTATGGTTCTGAAGGGGCCCCCTCTTATGCTGGGAAATGATGAAACAGATCACCTTGTTTGCATATACTTCTCTGCATTCTTATTCTGCTTTTGACAGCTTTGCATTTCTTTGATATCTTGGCATTTTGACTTTGCAGCAAGTGTACTTTTGGGTAATCCTTAGGCATTTTGACAGCAACTTCCTTTTTGCTTTGGATAGAAAGTTGGAATTGGATTATTTCAGTTTAGTTTGAATTGGAAATTGAGATTCTTATGCAGTCTTGAATTTTTAGAAATTATGCATTTGCATTTCATGAACAAAAAATCTTCCCTCTCTGTGAACCGGGAGAAATCCCGTGATTTGCAGAGAGGGTCAACTGATCCCAGTCAGTGGCCCCTAATGATGAGCAATATTAACTGTCTTTTAATTTCAAATGCTTTCTGACTTTTCTTGTTCTTTTCGCAGATAAAAAATGGAGCACCGGAGCGGAGTGAAGAATGAAGAATATTAGAAAATAGGATAGTTTTAATTTTATGTAATATTTAAATTAATGTATATTATTGTTCATAATTTAAATTATAAACAACAATTTGTACAAATAATTCAATTATTAATAAAATCTAAATCATCCAATTAATTCTAATTTTCTTTATTGTTTATTTATTTATTTAAAATTCTTAGAATTAAAACAATTGAAAAATAAATTCAATCATTCAATTTCAGAATAATAAATAACTAAAATAAAACAACATTGATCAATTAATCCTGTCTTATTCAACATCCAAAGCAAAGCAGCAATTAACCCAAATGGACTGATCAAACGCATAAACACTGTGAATCCAATACTGCACATATCTTTTGACTGATGAATTCAAACCAATTGCCTCCTCTTACTGATTTGTCATAAACACTGATTCTTTGCAAGTACTGTAAATCCAAACTGCACACCTTCTTTGATTGGCTCAAACAAACTGAATTTACACCACTGTCTCTTTTGCTGATTAAACCAAGATAACGCGAATTTTAATCCGAATCTTGAAATAAACCGCAAAGTGTTGTGGAATTTAAATTCTTCTGAGAATATGCCCATAAAACCCTAATTCCCGATTAAATGCCAAATCACGCTCGCTTGATCAAAATTGAACCAAAAATCAACCAAACCCTAAGCCCACTGTATGAAACAATTCAGAGCTCTGAAAATCAGTAAAAACCCTAGTTTTGCTTGACTGTCAAGAAAAGTCCGTTTGTCCGATTCTTGAGCCAGTTTGAGAAGTCAGGAAATGTTTGAAGCTGATATTTATTGGGGAAAAATGCGAGGGCAAATTTTGGGGTACAACAGTTTTCCATGGGCTCTTAGTTACTTTCTTAGATCACTTGCTTTGGTTTGTTTGAAATGGTGTTTGATGTGGTTTTGAAAGTATTTTGTAAAAGAGGCCATTCGTTTAGGCAATCTTTGTAATGATTCTCGTTCGTAAGAATGTATACAAAAATGTTTGTCTTTTGAAAATGTTTTCAATGTTTGTAAGATGTTTTTGAAATATTGTGTGTTTGTTTTTGAAAATAGCAAGGATTGTTTGAAATGGAGCAAGTAACTTAGAAGCTATCTACCTACTCAAATGTCTTTCCTATGTATTTTTTTTATTCCTTTGACATTGTTGACTTACCATTGATTTGGTAAGCAACCCTATCTTTGGATGTTAACGGGACGGGCGTGGGTCATCGTATAACCATGATAGCAATGTTGCAAAGTATCTTAGCATTTTTGAGGGACCAAGATCATTTTGTTTAGGCAACTTTTGAATAGCGTCATCGAGGGGCTATGATCTTATATTTGTTTTGTTTTGCCAAGATACTTCGCATGCGTAACATAGCCATTTTATTTTAGGCAACCAAGTGGGAGAAATCCTAAGGGTGCTTGTGTGTAAAGTATATCATTTTCATGCTTTTGATCTTGCATTTACGGTTTTCTATTTGTTTTGTTTCGTTCTTGTCATACAAACCCTAATTACTAATCATGGCATATGAAAGCAATAAATTGCATAATGTAAATATACTAAGCTATTACAACAATTTTATGGGAGGGGGAATACAAGTTTGAATGGGGATTTGCACAAATATAAAGCTAAATATATTATTACAACCAAATCGAATTTGCGCGAATTAAAATAAATATAATACAATATTTAAAATGTAATTCAATGTAATGTACATGTAAAGAGATTTTTGATGTCTTATTTTTGTGTAAAAGAATATTTAAATTAAACCTAAAAAATATAAGAAAAATTTTTAATTTTTTGAAAGGGGTTAAACCCTAATTTTTTTTTATTTAAAAGAAAATAATGTTTTTATATTATTATTTTATGTATTTTTGTGTATAAAAATAATAAATAATATTATATAAAGAAATATAAAAATTAAATATATAATAAAGAATAAATGTTTATAAGTATGAAAATAAAAAATAAATTGAAAACTAATCTAATTAAAAAAATTGAGTTTGTATTAAAGAAAATATTTTGTTTTTATTTTTTGTATTGAAAGAAAATGAGATAAATATATTAAAGTATATTAAATAAAATATTTTGGGATTTTATTAATAAAGATAATGATAATAATAATAGAAATAAAAATAAAATGGAATAATGAAAATAAAGTTACAGGGGGAAGTTTCGAACCCCCTCCCTTGCATTTACCAATCACTGCTGCTACCACTGCGCCAAGTTGTCTTCTTTGTATACGGTACGGATCCAAACATATATAAAAAAAAACATTAGTTTTTTGCAGTAAAAAAAATGATGATGGGGTTGGACCGAACCAGGTCGACCCAAGACCCATCTCCTGAAAACAAAAACAACAAAGAGACGGATATAAGGGTTTTGTGAACCCTAATGTCCCAACGAAGGCAGCGGCGCCTCTCATCTTCATCCTCTTGCGATCTCTCAGTCGATCACACTAACCCTTTGGTTTCCTTCTCCTTTGCTATCACCAACAACTCCTTACATCAAAACTCCTCTGATGATTATACAATTTCTTCTTCTTTGTCCGCTTAATTGTTGTTTATGATTTGTAAACTCATGATGAAAGATTTGTGGCATGCAGAAGGAAACTGATACCTGTTGAATCGTTGTTGATGGTGTTGATTACTTGGAGCTGGGAGAAAGATTAACTTCAGTGAGATTATTCCGATCTGTTCTTTCTCTTACTAATTTCTGAAGGGTTGGGCTTTTTACGAAAATGATGATTGATAAACTGTTTTGTTGTTTTGCATCTGTTTGTATATGGATTTGTGAGTTTTATTGTGATATCTTTTGGGTTGCTCCAATTTGTATTTTTGTCTTCGTATATTTTGATGATGAAGAGAGAAAGGGGAAAATGGTTTGTGCTGACTCTCCTTGTTTCAGGTGTTGGCTTGGTTTTTTATTGTTGTTGCTGCCTCTCTCTCTTCTATGTGAACTGTGTTTATACTGTAACTTGGCTTTTGTGGTGCTTTTTGCAACTGTGATGAACTTTTTCTAACTTTTGATGGCTGTTTTTGCTGTACTTTCATACCAGTTGCTTGTTGCTTTGGTATTGTTGGTTGTACTTGCTGAATTGGTTGTGCTTTTTCTGAGTTTTATGTAAACAAATATCTGCTTTAAGATTTGTTTGGATATTTGTAGTACAGTTAGCTAAGCCTATGATTTGATTTTGCAGTTTTGAGCTTTCTTTCTCTGAAACAACATAACTATGAGGCCACTTTCTTTTGGTTGCATGAGGACATGATGAGTCTTTTCTTTGAAATCTGATTTAATCCTTTGTACTTTTTGTGAACAGATGTAATTGAGATTTGCATAAGTTCTAGGCCCATGACTTGAACAAGAATTGCATGAGGCCTGATTTTTTTGTTTCCCTTTAGGTTTTGTTCTGGTAGTTTGTTTTTTTCTTGCCTTTTTGCTATTTGTTACAGGTTCTTTGGTATGCAGCCTATTTGTGAACCAAGCCTATATCTTGTGATTTGCAAACCAAAAATTCCTCAGGCCAATGATTTGAACAAGAATTGCATGAGGCCTGACTTTTCATGTTGGGCTGAAATCTGTTGAGCTTGAAATTCTATCCGCACTTTTGTCTATTGTGAACCAAATATTTTGAGATTTGCAATAGGAACTTGGCCTATGATAAAAAATGAAAATTTTGGAGGCCTTAGAACACAAAACCTTCCTTTTCTGATTCAACAAAAACCACCCTAATGATGAATTAGAATACTTTGTGTCTTTTGTTCATTTCTGGATGTTTAAATTGCTAACAAACTTCTTTTTTTCATTTATGAATCATGAGGCATGGACGACAAATGAAGATGGGGTGGATTACTTGAAGATGAAGCAAAGAAGAATTGAAGAAGCAAAACAAAATTTCTTTCTTTGTAAATAAGATACTTGTAATTCTTTGTAAACGAGATAAAAGTTTGTAATTTATTGCTTTTGTAAACAAGACAAATATTTGCAAATTCCCCTTATTTGTAATGTAGTGAGCACAACGCCTTTGAATAAATTGTGTGTGAAATAAAAGTGTTGTACCAATCTTGACTTTGAATCTTGAAATTCTTATTTGAATGCTTTGAGTAAAACACCTTGTTTTGGGTAACTTGTATTTCAAGCAATCACTAGAGATGACCAAGTCAAAACACTTTGTACTCCAATCAAACTTCTAAAACAAAATAAATGTTTAAGAATTTTAATTTCACTTGATTAACTTAAATCCAAAGCCCTATGGTCAAAAGTCTTAATCTTCAATTCTTGTCCAATGGTTGACTCATAATCAAAATGAATTCGCATGTCACTCTTGATTTAAACGGGACTTCAATGTCTATCAAACATGCTTTAAGAACATTCGTCAGTCTTGTAGAACTAACAAACTTCAGCAAATTGTCTTCAAGAACATTTGAGATTTTGAAGATTCAATTACCTCTGAGAAATCCCAAACCCTAATTATTGATTTGCCGCCTAGGAAGAGAACCTGTCTGGTCGCCCTTTGAGCCAATTGAGTGTAGGAGAACCTTAGGGTGAGCATCTTGCATGAAAAATGGAAGGCAAATTTTGGGGTACAACAGCTGCCCCTGTTTAATCTTCTTGAACTTGAAAAGTGAGATTGGCATGCTTGCCGTTCGTAGCTTGAAAGTGGGAGATGATTGAACACTAGAGTGCCCAAAAATTTGTACTTGCTGGTGTACGAAATAATGCCTTGAATACATTGTATCGAGAATGGGCTTAAAGATGCCATTGAATGAAATGAGAGATAACTATCGGGGATTGTGATACGGTGGGAGAACTGACTTGAGGTTTTGCGTTTGTTTTCGCAAATGTTTCGGTTGAGCAAGAGTCGCCACCGACTTTTTATTTTATCCTAAGGAAAGGTTTAAAAAGCACAGCAAAAACCTTTGAGATGTTTTCTTGGGTTCGGGGAGTAGATTATAGAAAGGGAAGGTATTAGCACCCTTTCTATCCATGGTTATCCATGGGCTCTTAGTTACTTGCTTAGATCAACTTGCCTTAATTTTCAATTGTTTGAAATGGTGTTTTTGTGTGTGGATTTGAAAATGTTTTGAAAAGAGGCCAATGTGGTGGCAACCTTTGTAATGATCCATGTTGGGATGTATACAAAGGTGTGTGTCTTTTGAAAAGGTTTTCATTTGTTTTTGAAAGTTTGTTTTTGAAAGTGTTGTGATGTGTGGTTTTAGAAAATAGGCAAGCGTTTTGTTTTGCAAGTTTGATTCAAGTAACTAAGAGGTTGTCTACTCCTAAATTTCTCAAAGATTATTGCTATGTTTTAACCCTTTTAACAATTTTGTTCCACCATTGCATTTGGTGGACAATCTTGTGTTAGGATGTGAAAGGGACGGGCGCGGGTCATCGTTTAGACCATAATTGCAATGGTGCCAAGTATCTTTGGGCAATTTTCTTTAAGGGACTTGATCATTTGTTTAGGCAACTTTTTGAAAGCGTCATCGAGGGACTATGATCATTTGATTGTTTTGTTTTGCCCAAAGAGACCTAACATGCAATATGGCCCATTTATTGAAGGCAACAAGTGGAATACCCTAGGGGTGCAAGTGTGATTAGTGTTGTCCATTTTCATGCTTGTTTATCTTGAAATTAGGTCAAACTATTTTTTGTTGTTTTTGATTCGCATACAAACCCTAATTCTAACATGGTATATTTAGAAAGCGATAAAGTGCGAAAAAATAAAGTTACTAGGCTATTACAACACAATATATGGGAAGGGGGGTACAAATGTTCAAATGGGGGGTTTTTTGACAAGGAATTTAAACCTAAACTATTACATCAATATTGAATTATTTACAAGATAATTGATTGTACAAATTAAATGGAAATAAAACAAATATGCAAGATGCAAAAAGGTTTTTTATATGTATGAAAAAAAAGTATTTTTGTGTGTCAAATAAACAAAATAAAAAATATTATTTTTGGATTTTTTATGTTTAGGGCAAAACCCTAATTTCATTAAGTAAATGTATTAATTATTAATATATACAATATTTATTTATTATATACAAAAATAAAATAAAAATGAAGTATATTTGTCAAAAAGGTATTTTTTATATTAAATATTAATAAAAAATAAAAGTGTGTATATTTTGTATTTTAACCTAAATATATTAATATATATATAAATATTTGTATTATTTACTAAATATATATATTATATACAAAAATAATAATATTTAATATTTATAAAAAAAAGTATATTCTATATAAAATATTTTCAGAAGATAAAATGAAATAAAAATGGATAATAAAATGTGTTTGCATTATTTTTGGTATTTTTAAATAAGAGTATGTTTATATATTTATTTATGTACAAAAAACTAAAAGAAACCAAATAAATGCCTAATAAATTCAAAAATGGTGAGAAAAATATTTTTTATATTTTTAATATTATAAGAAAAAATAAATAAGTCAGAGCAAAAAAGAAAAAGTCAAAAAATCATAAAAATAAGCCAAATGGGCCTAGGGGGTGTGAAAGCAAAAAAGTGGTGTAAACAGAAATAACCAAACAGGCCCAGCCCATGTGGAGCTTCTTCAACCTCCAGCCATTCTTTGTCCAAAAATGCGCGTTTTGTAACCTGATTCAAACACCTTGATTCCTGGCTTTTTAATGAAAACTCACAACATCAAAAATGTTCAGCATCAAACAACGAATCCATACATACCTAAAACTTGATCTAACTCTCAAAAATGAGAGAGAATTTCTCCATTCCCAAATCTTAACCTAATTTTTTATCAATGTTCAGACATCAAATTCTCATGACACACGTAACATAAATGAAAACTAACTACATGGGCATGTTCAGGGCTATGAATGTGACATATTTTCTTCACAAACCTAAAGCTAACAATGCCTGGATAGAGAGATTCGAGTTCATGAACTTACCTGTTTAGTGAATTTGTATCTGGTGATTGAGGTGTCTTCAATGCAAGGTGATGATTGGTACAACTTCCTTGATGTCCAGGGATGCTATTCCAAGCTTTACTTTGTCTTGAAACCTTTTGAATCGTGCTATGGAACTTCAGCTGCAAAACAAGAAAATGAAAATGGTGATGTTGCCTGGGAGTGTTACAGGTCGTGTTTGAGGTTTGGAATAGCTTCAAGGGATATTATGGGATGTGTTTGACAAGTTTTTAGCAAGAATGCATGGAAGGTTTGAGCTATGGAACTCAAACTGCAGCAGATGCTCTGTTTGGGCAGTTTGAGGGCGATTCTGGGAATGGGGAGGTATTGGGGATGCTAGGCTCGTGTTTCAGCTTAGGATAGATGTCTTGAATGTGTTTGATAACTTTTCTTAAGGCATGGTTTGCTGAGATGAAAGTTGGTATGTGTTATGCTATGTTTCTTCACACTTAAGCAAAAGATGGCCACTTGGTGTTCTAGACAGGTAGAGGCCCCCCTAATGTGCTGCATAACTCAGTCTTGATCAGTGTAATTAACTCATAAACTTGTGCCAAAGAGATTTTCTTTGTACCTTCTTGATTTACCAATTGACATAAAGTGCAACTTTTCAAGAATGGCTAATTTGCTTTTTCCATAAATGGCTTAGTTCAACATGTAATGCTTAAACTCATAAAACAAGGCCTTGGCACAATGAGTTAGCATTAAATTATTGAGTGTTGGATGGTTTAGAGGCCTGTAATCAAGGAAAGCATGCTGAATTCAAAATGGCACAAATGTATGAACATGTAACTTGGCCAAATCAAAAGTGAGTTTTTCCCATATTGCAAAATTTGATTCTCTCTAACCATGAGGTTGTTTGATGAGTTCTTGGACATTTTGGAAATCTTGGAATGTGTACTACAATCCATATTTGAAATGCAAATTGAAATTCCAAGTGGAAGTATGTGAAAAATGGTCTTGAAGTTAGGTAAAAAACTTGCCTAAAATAGGTCAAATTTTCTCTAAGTTAAGAATGGTTTGGTACCCTTGTTCCAAAAATTGTAACTTGAGCTACAAGCCTCTTTTGGGAAAACTTTGTGAATAAAAGTTGTAGATTATGCAATAGGCTACAACTTTCATGTTTTCACTTTTGCTTGAATCTAAATGAATCTTGGTGAGAAAGTGGGGCCAAGTTAGGAAAAAATTAGGGTTTTTCATAACTTAAAAAAAAATTCTAAGTTATGAAAAATCTTCATTTCAAACCCTAATTTGCATTTCTTGATTTCTTGATGAACAAGTTTCATGATTTGGCATGTTTTGATGAAAAATGAATCTTGACCCTTGATTTTGACCAAAAAGTCAAAGTTTGACTTTTCAGTATACAGTCAAAATTGATCAATTGACTGGGAAATTCAACTGTCAATCTTGTGTACTTGGGATCTTTTGAACTTGTTGAGCATGTCAAGATAATTCCATGGGGTCCTTGAGTCCATATGTGAGCTTGGTTTGCCATTGGCTAGGTCAAACAGTCAAAAATTGCCTTTGTGCAGTCAAAACCCTAAAAATGACCATTTTGCCCTTTTGGTGATCTGATCAAATTTCTTGTGGAATTGTGATCCATACTTGATCAAATGGTCCATGTGAGTTCATAATGTTGATGTGGGTCAATTTTCATGAGATTTGACTGTCAATTGGCCACAGTTGACTTTTTCCCCAATACAGCTGATTTCTAGGTCAACTGTCCAATTGACTGGGCAAAATTTGGAATCAAGGCTTGAAACATGGTATGGACAAACTTGGGAGTCCAACATGAAGCATGAAAGTCATCTTAGGCATTTTAGGTCAAAATATCTTTGTGCAAACACAAACCCTAATTTGGGTCAACAGTGCAAGGAGAAGTCTTGAGCAGAGGAAACCCTAATTGGATCTTGAGTTCCAAGGGTCTTATGATGAGAAAATGTTGAGGAAATGGGAGGGCAAATTTTGGGGTACAACAGGGATGGACTTACAGATGCCATCCAAGGGTGACAGTTGACAGAAAATGGACTAAGTATGGCCTTGATTTCAATTGGGGATGAATCAGAATAAACCTTTGGAGTGATTTATTTGAAACAGAAAGAGAACCTACTAGGAAAGAATCAGAGTTATCATCAAGAGATTTGTCTGAACCAGAAGGGGTCTTAAGTAAGCAACAAAATAATATTTGAAACGGAATCGTGTCTGACTCGTATCTAAGATATGTACTGAATGAAAGTTAGAATGAAATCTGTATCTGGATCATGTCTGGACTGTATCTGAAATCTGAATCTGAATGAGTATCAGGATGGCATCCGTATCTGGAGCATATCTGAACTGTATCTGAAATCTGAATCTGAATGAGTATCAGGATAACATCCATATTTGGAGCGTATCTGAACTGTATCTGAAATCTGAATCTGAATGAGTATCAGGATGGCATCCATATCTGGAGCGTATCTGAACTGTATCTGAAATCTAAATCTGAATGAGTATCAGGATGACATCCGTATCTGGAGCGTATCTGAACTATATCTGAAATCTGAATCTGAATGAGTATTAGGATGGCATCCGTATCTGGAGCGTATCTGAACTATATCTGAAATCTGAATCTGAATGAGTATCAGGAGCGTATATGAATTGTATCTGAAATATGAATCTGAATGAGTATCAGGATGGCATCCGTATCTGGAGCGTATTTGAACTGTATCTGAAATCTGAATCTGAATGAGTATTAGGATGGCATCCGTATCTGGAGCGTATCTGAACTGTATCTGAAATCTGAATCTGAATGAGTATCAGGATGGCATCCGTATCTGGAGCGTATCTGAACTGTATCTGAAATCTGAATCTGGAGCGTATCTGAACTGTATTTGAAATCTGAATCTGAATGAATATCAGGATGGCATCCGTATCTGGAGCGTATCTGAAATGTATCTGAAATCATATTGTTAATGGTAGCTGTTTAGTCTTATCCTGAAAAGGGTAAAATGTCAGCTGAAACACAAAGTTATGTTGCATAAAATGTGTGATGCAATATATTTGCTTTATTAATGTTTATGATATATGGATGCAATGTATGCGCATGTGAGCTTGATTTGTTGTATTGTTGTTTGATTGAGGAAAATAAGCCCCTGAATGCTGCTGAGGGCGTGTTGAATTTTATGTCTTGAAGTTGGAGTATTGATGAACTCTTGTTGAGAGAAGTAAATTTTGTTGTGAGGGCAGTGCCATGTA
This sequence comes from Vicia faba, assembly GCA_948472305.1. Lineage (NCBI taxonomy): Eukaryota > Viridiplantae > Streptophyta > Magnoliopsida > Fabales > Fabaceae > Vicia > Vicia faba. Next base: position 473,520,683 of record OX451739.1, read on the forward strand.
CTGCTTGTAAGATCTGCTTGGGGAATCCCGAAAAATTTGACGATTTCTACTGGGGATTAAAGACTTGAAGTTCTGTTTCGTTGGGGGTTAAACTGCACACTGCGAGGGATTTGTAGTTTGTTGGGGAAATAAACCCTGCTGTTGGTCTGTTGGAGAAGTGTTTTTACTGAGGAAAGTTCTCGAGGGTTTTTGAGATCGACTCAGCTGGTGAAGAATTTTCAGAGATTGAAACTCTGGCTGGGGGTCAGTATATATGAGAAAGATTTTTGGGGAGTTTTATCACTGCCCCTAGTATTAAATGCCAGAAAATGTTTTCTTTGTTGCACATGACCCTTTATGTGGGAGTCTGTTTTCCCCTTAGAATTAATCTGATATACCTCGACGCTTGATATTTTGATCATATTTTCGGTAGCCCTGAACCTCCTAGAGATATTTTTCTAAGACTGTTGTTGAAGAAACTGAAGACATGATACTGACACCATCTGATACTATTGGCACATACGAACGAAACGGTGGTGCCCAAGATTTTTGGTTAAGTCTCAGAATTTTCTAAGAACTGTCATGGAAGGATCTGAAGACATGATACTGACACCATCTGATACTATTGGCACAGACAAATAACTTGATGGTACCGAAAGTCTTCAAAGTGGATTTTGTTCAAACCCCCGATCAACGTAATATTCCCCCTTGAGTGGTGCATATGGATATTTGCCCTTGATTATCCAAAAAAAATTTTTAGAGATTCTTTGAATCTCGACTTGACTGCCCCAGATGTGTTGGAAAAAGGTCATGCCGTGCCTCTTGATCATGAGAGATTTGTCTTTGGAAGTGTCTTTCCAATTGAAGTGATTTTGTTTACTGAGAGAACTTTTGTTCACTGGGTAATCGTTGTGTGAATATCTTCGTTGTCAAACAAATTAACATATGCAAACTGTGATATTCAAGTAAAGCAAAGTTTATGTTTGTCTCAAAAATTTTGAAAATGCGTTTTAGAAAACCAAGAAATTTTGTAAGAAAAATTCCACTCAAGATTTTAGAGTAAAGCCCTACAGGATTCAGGATACCTTTGGTAACAGTATGCTTTCGAACTAACCTATGCTTCAATTAGGACTTTCGAAGGGTTGCAACGTGGCATGGTTCACGGTTTAAAGAAACAAAGAATAAAGGCTCGAAGTATATTTATACCCACCCGTTCTTCGTGATGTTCTTCAATCCTAAGCTCAGTTAATTGTGCGTTTGAACTCCAATTGAGTCTGGAATGTCGTTTTGGTGATGGTTCAGACAGGTTAAGTTTGTCAGAAGGCCGCCATTTTCTGCAACATTTTTTAATTTTGTTCAGGATTTGTAGTAACCTTTTTTGATTGATTTGTTATCCCTAATTTTTGCCTAACTGTTCTTGTTTTGAGATTACAGTCGGCGGCATGCCCCAGTTCTCTTAAGTCTCCTTTGTAGGTTTTGACTTAGTGGGCCTTTTTTTTAGAGATAATGACTCCCTATGTGATAGGGAGCCATCACCGTATTTTGATTCTAGAGGAATGTTTTTGATTTCATTCGTTGTATTACAAAATGAGAGTTTGCGGCTAAACGCATGTTTGAATTAACTGAGAGACTACCCTGCCCCAGGTTTTGATTAAAGGTTTCAATTTGTATACAGAAAACTTCTACTTCTTTGTTTCGAAGGGGTTGACTAGGGATTATCTTCCTTATAACTCCAGTGTTTAGGATTTGAAAGAACGCCTGTACATCGTCAGTAAGGTCTGTTCAAAAGCATACTGTATGAGATTTATGGCATTGTTTTTGTCATCCTCCCTCTAAAGGCTTGTAACTTTTATCAAGAGTTAAATGTCATAAAGAGAGTAAAAATCATAGTTTAAATATAGTGAAAACGAATGAATTCAAGACAAACATATGCAATGCATTAGTGAGACAAAGTTTGACATTAATAGATAATTGTCTGAGCAACCAAAAGAGATTATAATTGAAAATTCCACTGAACAAAATCCTCTTTGTCTGGACCGGTCACTTTAAGTGGTGAGCCTTTGACGGGTGATAGAAAAAAGCTCCAATTGACCATCTTGTGTGAACTCCAATGCTCCTTCGTCAATTAAGTTTTGGATCTTGTACTTCAACGCCCAGCAATCATTTGTATCATGTCCGGGACCGTCAGAATGATAGGCACACCTGGCATCAAGATTGTAACTGGGAGCATAAGTTTTGGGACTTGGATGAGGTCTTATTGGTGTAATCAGATCCATTTTTAACATATGTTGCAAAGCTTGAGATAATGGCATGTTGATGTTAGTAAACTTTCTTTTGGGTTCTTTTGGCTTTTGCTGATTTTCCAGTTGATGTTGATGAGGCCGTTGTTGGACCCGTGATGTGGCGGCAATTTGGAATGGTTTGTTTTCCCTTGAAACAACTTCTTGTCTTATGGGATGTTGGATGATGATTTGAACCTTACTTCTAGCTATTTGCCCCACTTGGTTACATCCGTCTGGATGGAGTTTGTTGACGAGGGTCCTTAGCTCTTCTTGTCCTTGAGCCAAGTTTTGGATGAGAGCCATCTGGCCTAGCATTTGGATTCTCATTGCTTCCATCTCAACTTGCACCTGTTCAACCTGATCATCCTTGTTGTTATCAGGATGTTTCTTGATCAGATTCTTAGCGAGGAGTGCTTTCAATTCTTCCTGTCCCTTGGATAGGTTAAGGAACATTTCCCTAAACTGAGCCTCTTGAGTTTGAAGATTTCCATTGTCTTGCTGGAGAGCCATTGCTGAAATAAATAGCGAGAACATGAGAGACCGGCATTAGAGACTACCTGTTATGCAATGACGTGCATGATATACAAATGTTTTCAAGGATCTCGCTGGGTGAATGTTAGTAGTCAATTATAGCTTTGATTGGAGAACTTTGCACCATTGGGAGTCCTTCTACGAGAGTCAAGCTCACCATATCAAGTGGGTCATAGCCCTTGACCCAAGTTGTTGTACTTGATCTTTAACGGTGCTTGGTTAGAGGAAAATAAATCCTCTTGCCCCTTGATAGATGTCTAGTTCAACGTGACCCTGCATCAAAAACCCTTGAGATCCTTGAAATGCTATGGTTCAATGTTATTGAAAATGCTATGGTATGATGTCATGATGTTATGCACAAGTATGCAAAGTAAACAATCTTATACACACAAAGAAAACAAGTCCTTAGGTTTAGGCTTGCATGGACTTTTGTAGGTAGATACCCTCTTGAAGTTTAGCTGGCTCAAACCTGTCCTAGTAATAGTAACCGGGTTCTAAGGAGCTCAATATCACCAGATTATTTCCTTGGTCATTGTTTTAGCTCAATCCTCTTTAATGGCGACCGAAATATCCCAAGAAACCAACCCTCAATGAGTGTAGTATCGAGTATCTACCAACTTCAGACTGCACCAAAGCCGGTCATCTCACTACATCCTAAAAGACCAAGTTGGTCAAGTAAAGGGTTCTAGAAGTTTGTTAGTGCTTCATGACATCACTCACCGGCCCCGTATTCTCTTTGATTAACTCAAAGGCTACCGGTACCCACAAATATGTCACACTAACATAGCTATTGCTTAGACCATGTCGGTATACCCCACACAGTTTCCACAACGTATTGCTATTTACCTATAATGTTTCCCAAATCTGGGTAGAGGATTCAAACCCAAATAAAGAACCATAATGTAAAGAAAACAGGTCAAACAATGTAAGCAAATAAATGTGATCTAAAACCCTAAGGTAACCCCACTTTTATAATTTTCCCCAACAGAGTCACCAGTTCTGTGATGCGGTGGGAGAACTGACTTGATGTTTTGCATTTTATCGCAAATGTTGCGGTTAGCAAGAGTCGCCACCGAATTTTCTTTTATCCAAAAGGAAAGGTGAAAAAGCACAGGAAAGACCTTTGAGATGTTTTCTTGAGTTCGGGGGGTAGATTATGAAAAGGGAAGGTGCTAGCACCCTTTTCATCCATGGTTTTCCATGGGCTCTTAGTTACTTTCTTAGATCACTTGCTTTGGTTTGTTTGAAATGGTGTTTGATATGGTTTTGAAAGTATTTTGTAAAAGAGGTCATTCGTTTAGGCAATCTTTGTAATGATTCTCGTTTGTAAGAATGTATACAAAAATGTTTGTCTTTTGAAAATGTTTTCAATGTTTGTAAGATGTTTTTGAAATGTGTGTGTGTTTGTTTTTGAAAATAGCAAGGATTGTTTGAAATGGAGCAAGTAACTTAGAAGCTATCTACCTACTCAAATGTCTTTCCTATGTATTTTTTTTATTCCTTTGACATTGTTGACTTACCATTGATTTGGTAAGCAACCCTATCTTTGGATGTAAACGGGACGGGCGTGGGTCATCGTATAACCATGATAGAAATGTTGCAAAGTATCTTAGCATTTTTGAGGGACCAAGATCATTTTGTTTAGGCAACTTTTGAATAGCGTCATCGAGGGGCTATGATCTTATATTTGTTTTGTTTTGCCAAGATACTTCGCATGCATAACATGGCCATTTTATTTTAGGCAACCAAGTGGGAGAAACCCTAAGGGTTCTTGTGTGCAAAGTATATCATTTTCATGCTTTTGATCTTGCATTTAGGGTTTTCTATTTGTTTTGTTTCGTTCTTGTCATACAAACCCTAATTACTAATCATGGCATATGAAAGAAATAAATTGCATAATGTAAATATACTAAGCTATTACAACAATTTTATGGGAGGGGGGAATACAAGTTTGAATGGGGATTTGCACAAATATAAAGCTAAATATATTATTACAACCAAATCGAATTTGCGCGAATTAAAATAAATATAATACAATATTTAAAATGTAATGCAATGTAATGTACATGTAAAGAGATTTTTGATGTCTTATTTTTGTGTAAAAGAATATTTAAATTAAACCTAAAAAATATAAGAAAAAGATTTAATTTTTTGAAAGGGGTTAGACCCTAATTTTTTTTATTTAAAAGAAAATAATGTTTCTATATTATTATTTTATGTATTTTTGTGTATAAAAATAATAAATAATATTATATAAAGAAATATAAAAATTAAATATATACAAGAATAAATGTTTATAAGTATGAAAATAAAAAATAAATTGAAAACTAATCTAATTAAAAAAATTGAGTTTGTATTAAAGAAAATATTTTGTTTTTATTTTTTGTATTGAAAGAAAATGAGATAAATATATTAAAGTATATTAAATACAATATTTTGGGATTTTATTAATAAAGATAATGATAATAATAATAGAAATAAAAATAAAATGGAATAATGAAAATAAAGTTACAGGGGGGAAGTTTTGAACCCCCTCCCTTGCATTTACCAATCACTGCTGCTACCACTGCGCCAAGTTGTCTTCTTTGTATACAGTACGGATCCAAACATATATAAAAAAAAACGTTAGTTTTTTGCAGTAAAAAAATGATGATGGGCTTGGGCCGAACCGGGTCGACCCAAGACCCGTCTCCTGAAAACAAAAACAACAAAGAGACGGACAGAAGGGTTTTGTGAACCCTAATGTCCCAACGAAGGCAGCGGCGCCTCTCATCTTCATCCTCTCGCGATCTCTCAGTCGATCACACTAACCCTTTGGTTTCCTTCTCCTTTGATATCACCAACAACTCCTTACATCAAAACTCCTCTGATGATTATACAATTTCTTCTTCTTTGTCCGCTTAATTGTTGTTTATGATTTGTAAACTCATGATGAAAGATTTGTTGCATGCAGAAGGAAACTGATACCTGTTGAATCGTTGTTGATGGTGTTGATTACTTGGAGCTGGGAGAAAGATTAACTTCGGTGAGATTATTTCGATCTGTTCTTTCTCTTACTAATTTCTTAAGGGTTGGGCTTTTTACGAAAATGATGATTGATAAACTGTTTTGTTGTTTTGCATCTGTTTGTATATGGATTTGTGAGTTTTGTTGTGATATCTTTTGGGTTGCTCCAATTTGTATTTCTGTCTTCGTATATTTTGATGGTGAAGAGAGAAAGTGGAAAATGGTTTGTGCTCGCTCTCCTCGTTTCAGGTCTTGGATTGGTTTTTTATTGTTGTTGCTGCCTCTCTCTCTTCTATGTGAACTGTGTTTATACTGTAACTTGGCTTTTGGGGTGCTTTTTGCAACTGTGATGAACTTTTCAGACTTTTGATGGCTGCTTTTGCTGTACTTTCGTACCAATTGCTTGTTGCTTTGGTATTGTTAGTTGTACTTGCTGAATTGGTTGTGCTTTTTCTGAGGCCAATGATTTGAACAAGAATTGCATGAGGCCTTGCTTTTCATATTGGGCTGAAACCTGTTGAGCTTGAAATTCTATCGGCACTTTTGTCTATTGTGAACCAAATCTTTTGAGATTTGCAATAGGAACTTGGCCTATGATAAAAAATGAAATTGTTTGAGGCCTTAGAACATAAAACCTTCCTTTTCTGATTCAACAAAAACCACCCTAATGATGAATTAGAATACTTTGTGTCTTTTGTTCATTTCTGGATGTTTAAATTTCTAACAAACTTTTTTTTTTTTATGAATCATGAGGCATGGACGGAAAACGAAGATGGGATGGATTACTTGAAGATGAAGCAAAGAAGACTTTAAGAAGCAAAACAAAATTTCTTTGTTTGTAAATAAGATACTTGTAATTCTTTGTAAACGAGATAAAAGTTTGTAATTTATTGCTTTTGTAAACAAGACAAATACTTGCAAATTCCCCTTATTTGTAATGTAGTGAGCACAACGCCTTTGAATAAATTGTGTGTGAAATAAAAGTGTTGTACCAATATTGACTTTGAATCTTGAAATTCTTATTTGAATGCTTTGAGTAAAACACCTTGTTTTGGGTAACTTGTATTTCAAGCAATCACTAGAGATGACCAAGTCAAAACACTTTGTGCTCCAATCAAACTTCTAAAACAAAATAAATGTTTAAGAATTTTAATTCCACTTGATTAACTTAAATCCAAAGCCCTATGGTCAAAAGTCTTAATCTTCAATTCCTGTCCAATGGTTGACTCATAATAAAAATGAATTCGCATGTCACTCTTGATTTAAACGGGACTTCAATGTCTATCAAACATGCTTTAAGAACATTCGTCAGTCTTGTAGAACTAACAAACTTCAGCAAATTGTCTTCAAGAACATTTGAGATTTTGACGATTCAATTATCTCTGAGAAATCCCAAACCCTAATTATTGATTTGCCGCCTAGGAAGAGAACATGTCTGGTCGCCCTTTGAGCCAATTGAGTGTACGAGAACCTTAGGGTGAGCATCTTGCATGAAAAATGGAAGGCAAATTTTAGGGTACAACATAGGGGCAATATCAGAATTGAAACTCAATGGGATCACTACACATAGTTGTTTTCTTTTAGTACACAATTTCTGTAATAATTTCCATTTTTACGGCGGCGTTCTCTTACTAGAGCGTCAACCTCCATGTAAAAAACGCATGTTATAGGCAAATTTCAAATCAATACAAAGCGTCTTTTAAGTACAAAATTTGTGTTTGTTTTTTCCATTTTCTGTTTTGTTTGCAAAAATGTCCAATGTTTTATTCTTGACATATGCATTTGAATAGGATTATTGTTCATAAATACCAGCATATAAAACAGAAAGACAGTTACTAAGAACTCAAAGAAACTGGTGCAAAACCTAAATACCGACTGTTGTACCCCAAAATTTTCCCTCCCTTATTCTTCAAGATTTGCAAAGAGCATGCTTCACAATCTCCCAAGGGTTGCACAGTCCAATTGCCTCCTAACAGTCAAAAATTAGGGTTTTTAGTTCTGACAAAGGAATTGAAGTTTCCAAGGGTCCAAACAAGTCCCACATGCCTACAAACATGGTCAAGCATCCATATTCCAAGTTTCAAGACTCACAGCACAAAATTGCACAGTCAGAAACCCTAATTGCCCTACAGTCAATTGCAGGGGCAAAATGGTCATTTGACAGTCAAAAGTTCAAATTTTTTGTCAACATCTTATTTTGAAGCCACAAACATCATTTGATCAATTCTTGATCATGATTCTCAAGGCATGGCTCAAAAAGTCTCAAGATGCAAAAGTTTCCATATTTGGACAGTTGAAAAAGTCAACTGTAACTTGACCAAGGCATAACTTCCACATGGTTTATCATAAAAATTCCATCCAAAGCTCATTTTGAAGAGAATGACATTTCCTACAACTCCTCTTCACACTTCAAGTCCAAGAAATGCTCTCACAAAAAGTTATCAATTTCAACATTATAGGTCATTTTCAAAAGTCAACAAAAAGGGACTTTAAGTCAAAGACCATAACTTGAGATTGGTAAATCAAAATGACATGGGACAAAAGGCATTGGTTAGAGGACTTCAAGACCTTTCCAAAATGTCCACGAACATGATCAAAGCTTAAAAATTGAGCAAGATATGCCTTGTGGAAGTTGGGAAATATTTGGGAATTTTGAAAAGTCAACTTTGCTTCAAATGCCTCAAAATTGCTAATGGGCCACATTTTCTTCCAAGAATCATCACCCAAAAGCTATGCACGACCCATTGACCCAAAGGGGAGTTATTTCATCATTTTTTATTATTTATTTGAATTTTTATCACCATTAATTCATTTAATTAAATAAAAGATGACAAAAATAGCAAAGCATGTGTTTTAAATCTTTTTGCAGCATATTCTCTCATTTACTCACTCAAGATTTCGTGCACACCCCAAAAAGGCAAGAATCTCCATTGATTGGCATGAGAAAGGTATGAAAAAGATTGAAAAAATCATGGAAGATCACAAAATTCAAAGGGCATTAAAACTTGGATGTTGGGCTTGTTTTGTTGACCTAAAACATTCCCATACATAAACACAATGCAAACCTAATCAAAAAAACCTGGAGGCTGCGCTCAGAATCAAGAATACAAACTCACTTTTTCTTAAAAAATTTGAAATCTGCTTTCATAGTTTCAGTGCGTTTCAGGACAAAAGAACGATCCCACAAGCTTGCCAAGACTGCCAGGAAGCTATCCCAATCAAAACCACAGCCTCTAACCTCAAGAATCGGTAGAATGAAGCCGCCATGTTCTTGATATTTTGCATATTCATATTTACCTTTTCATGCCATATTAATGCATTCTAATGATTGTTTTGCACTAACATGAACTCAATAAAGCTAATGATGCCATTGAATTGGATTAATAGTGCTTGTATAGAAAAATGCCATTGATGCTTTCTAGGTTTTCAGAGGTGTGAATTTGGGGCTTTCTTCTTCTGGAAAAATCAGACAACAAGACCTATGCCATTAGAATCAGAAGCTTCATACGAATTAATTCCACACGTCGCGCTCAATTTATGATCAACGGTGTTCTATTCGCTATTTTTATATGTGTCACTTAGTGGGGGTTTAAAACCCCCGCTATCCATGTTTTATTTGCAGGAAACATGAAGAAGAAGGAGGACGTGTCCCCTGATAATAGGCACGTTTGAATTTTCGCGCGATGGACATCACTAAGCGTTGTGTCGTGTTATGTCATCCACTGGCCAATTCCAATACAACGTGCACGCGTAGCTCAGATGGCTGGATGTGTAATGGGTAAACGCTGGGACCTGGGTTCGATTCCCAGGTCCCCTCCCTTCCTCAATATTATTTTGTTTAACGTATTTCCCTGCAGCGCTTCATCTAAGGTCCACCAAATGCCTTGCCTGCTTGATTGCCACATGCCCCTGAAGATTAATCCATTGACCATCATGTGAAGTCCACCATGGACACCAGTCAATACTTCCTCATACGAGCCAGAAAAGTCCACCAGGCCTGATTCAGTGGGCCAAAATTGCTTGGAAAATACCTCCAAAAGGGACAACCACCCCCCATGTTTACCTTCTTTTCTCTATTTTTATTCTTTTCTATTATTTATTTTAATTATATTCTTTGTTTTATTTAAATTCCATAAAATTAACTTTATAATACAAAAATACCAAAAAAATCAGGAATCATAAAAATAAAATATATTTTATTTAATATTATTTTGTAAATAAATTTTGTTAACTAATTTAGTTTTAATCTTAGGTTTAATTTTAATGTTTTTTTAATAAACTAAAAAATGTAGAAATTAGGGTTTTTATACTTTTATTCTTTTTTTTTCTCCTTTTTTCACCATATTTAATTATTAGTTATTTTTTGTAAATAAATATGCCATTTAATTAATTAGGGTTAAATTAGGTTACAACTTAAACATTTTTTTAATAAATTAAAAACAATTTAGAACTAGGGTTTTAATTAACTTTTAATTCCAATTAATTTTTTTCATTAAATTCCATAAATACAAAAACTCCAAAAAATAAGTTATTGCTTTTATTTAATTTAATTAGTTCACGATTTCGATTTAATTTCTTTAAAAGGGTCCAACGCCCTCGCATTCTCGATTTTATTTCTTTTCGCACATTTACTTTTATTCCCTTTTTTAAATTTCATGTAATTGCCCCAAAGCTTTGTAATAGATAATTAGGATATTTATTTCAAATCGGGTCTTGGTTTAATTTGGCGATGTAGACCCGCGCCTTTGTAATAACGTAGGACTTTTATCTTCCCGCACCTTTTAACTGTTAATAACCACATGAAAGAATGAATGCCAAAAATAAACAAAGCGTAGATCACCAATGCATGACAAGATAAACATAATTGAAAATGATACACAAATCACACACCACCCCTAGGGTACGTCTCACTGTTGCCTTGCCCCTCGAAAAGTGGTCGTCGAGTAGAGGACGTTTTAGTAAGTCCTCATGTCCATGAACATGGCATGGGGGTAGCTTCTAAGGTGTCTTCCCATTGCTCTGGTGACCACACTGTCCCTAATCCTCGAATTGACCCGAACACCTCCAATGGTGGTGCTACCTACCTCTCAATGGTGGGATGGCACTACCTTAAGGACATTTACACAGACTAATTCCTTAGGGTAGGTAGAGAACTCGTAGATACTTGCTCTAATTCAAAACAAATCAAAAACTTCTTTTCACACCGACACTTTGCAAAAAGCTTTCAAAAACAATTTTTCAAACACTCTTGAGGACTGATACAAGAGTCGAACTGAAATTTTAAACGAAACTTTTTCAAACCCACTCTGAAAAGCAAACAAACATTTTTGAAAACACAAGTGAGCAAGTATCTAAGAGCCCATGGATAACCATGGATAGAAAGGGTGCTAACACCTTCCCTTTCTATAAATCTACCTCCCGAACCGAGAACTAATCTCAATAAGGAATTTTTCTGTGCTTTTGTCCTTTCCATTTGGAGAAAATAAAAGACGGTGGCGATTCTTGCTTCCGCGACATTTCGCGAACCAGCGTTAAACAGTCAGTTCCAGATCCACCGATCACAGAACTGGCGACTCTGTTGGGGAATACTTTATAAAGTGAGGTGTACCTTAGGATAGTTCATAACTGTGTTTTCAATTGTTTTGACTTGTTTGCTTTAAATTGTGGGTTGCATCGGAGTTACATAGATCCTAACCCAGATCTGGGGATACCCTGTTTAGGTAGCATAAGCTGTGAGGGACCTGTCCGGCGTAGACCGACATGGGTGAAGCAGTGGCTACGTTGGTGTGGCACCTTGGTCTGTACCGATATCCCTTGTGTTGCAACGAGGAGAATATGGGTCTTCTGAGGAGTCATTAAGCACCAACAGACCTTAGAACCTTAAATGACACAACTTGGCCATTAGAACAGTAGCAGTATGCTACGCCCATTGAGGCTAAACTCTCGTGATGGTTCTGGCCGCAAGAAAATATTGCGATGCTGGAGTTATGACCGATTGAGGGTAGTCAATGATATTGGGATCCTCTAAGAACCCGGTTACTTTTGATAGGACAGGTATGAACCAACAAACTGAAAGAGGGTAATACCTAGACCTCATGCTGGCCTAAACTTTAAGGGCTTGTCTTGTGTGACTTGTGTGCCTTACCATGTTTGCCTTTGTAAATATTTGTGGTGTGCTTTATCATAACATCATGAGCATTGCATGCATCCTGCATAGGAACTGACCATTTCAAAGACAAGAGGGTTTCACCTTTGCTCTGTTTTGTAGGACATCATGATGCCTGTGCGAAGGAATACTATCCGGTTCAACTTTGTTCACCCACCTGAGTTGCTTGAAGAGTTGGTTAGCAGGATTCCAAATACCACTTCCTTCATCCAGAGGCATGGTTCTCTTCTCAGTTTAGTCACTGCAAAGCGGGATCAACAGTTGATGAGTGTCCTGACCCAGTTCTATGACCCTCTGTACCAGTGCTTCACCTTTCAAGACTTCCAGCTGGTCCCTACCCTGGAAGAGTTCTCTGATTTGCTTGGTATCCCTATCTTGGATCAGACTCCCTTTACTGGTTGGGAAAAGACCCTCAGGCTTGAGGAGGTTGCTGCAGCTCTTCCCTTGACCCATCAAGAGGTAATGGACAACTGGGTGACTAGAAGCGGAGTTAAGGGTTTCTTGGCCAAGTTTCTGATTGGTAAAGCCAACAGTTTCTGGAATGACTTAGACTTTAGGGCATATGAAGACATTCTGGCTCTATTAATCTATGGGCTAGTCTTATTTCCTAATCCTGACAACTTCATCAATGTCACTGCCATAAGGATCTTTATGTCTCAGAACCCTATGCCCACTCTCTTGGGTGACATCCTGCAACAATTTTCTGCTCGTACTGCCCGAAGACGAGGAACTCTATGGTGTTGTATCCCTTTGTTGGTGAGGTGGTTTATTTCGCACCTCCCTAAGTTCGTGCTGAAGAACCAAGAAGGAAGAGGTTGGGCTCACAGGTTAATGTCTCTCACTGATAAGGACATCATTTGGACTTTCAGAGGTTTGGATGAGATAGCTGTTATTGATCGTTGTGGAGAATACCCTAATGTTCCTTTGATTGGTACTCAAGGAGGAATCTCTTATAATCCATGTCTAGCACTCCGTCAGTTTGGAAGAGCCAGGAAAGCAGGGCCTCATGAGATGTTGGTACCTCACATCAGTTTTGAGTTTCAGGTGGATGGTGACGAACTGCGTCGTAGGTTCATCAAGGCTTGGGACAAAGTTCATAAAGCTGACCCACAAGAGTTGGGGCCAAAGACTTCTCTACCTATGGAAGCCTACTACAAATGGGTCCGCATCCGTGCTCAGAAGTTAGGTATGCCATACGAAGCTGTCAGACCCGTCATTCTTGAGTATCCTGACCAAGACGGGGTTCCTCCAACTGTCCTCCCTCCTCAGATACCTACTGATTATGAGACATTAAAGAGGTCTTGGTCGCAACTGCGAGAAGAACGGGATTCGTATCGGGAAAAGTTCAATGAGCAGGAATTGAAGATCCAGAAGCTGACAAAGCAGTTGGAGAATGAGCGAGCTCTGAATGACTACATCCGTACTGAGAAGAGGAGACCCTGGGATCAATGAGGAGCTCTGGATGTTCTTTTACAGTTTTATTTCCCTTTTCAGTATTTCCATTTTATGTAACGCCTAAAGGCAACCTGTTGAACAATTTAAATTTCAAAGTTGAATCTAATGAAGTGTGTTCCTTTTTGTTTACAAAGTTGATTCCTGATTGTCTTTGAAAACATAAATCATACGCATTCCATTCATCATGTGCATAGTAGGTATTCTTCTTTTCAGGTTGCTTACTGTTCTTCGCTGTTTATTTCAGCATCATGAACCCTGACTCATCATCAACCGAGATGTCTATCAAGGCCCTTCAGGCGCAGAACACGCAATTTCAGGAGCTGATCATGGGTTTGGATCAAGGCCAAGAAGAGCTGAAGGCTTTACTCCTGAAGAAGGAGAAGAAGAAGAGAACTGTTCTTTTCAACTCGGGCCGGAGGTTTGGCAATACTCTACAGAATGAGGAAGCTGGTTCTTCTGTAGGCAAAGACAATCCCCAGGGGGGAGGAGCTCCAAGTCCAGTGGTCTCTGACAACGAGACTGACTTTAATGAGGAACAGTATCCTCCTGCTGAAGACCGGTATAAGCAGTTGGAAGACAGACTGAACTCTATGGAGATCCAACAAGTGCCTGGGCTGGATTTCGGAGACTTAGGCTTATCTACTGGTGTGATTATTCCTCACAAGTTTAAGGCACCATCTTTCACCAAGTATGACGGGGCGTCTTGTCCCAAGCTACACCTCAGATCTTATGTGCGGAAGATTCAACCGTACACGGTGGACAAGAACTTGTAGATCCACTTCTTCCAGGAGAGTCTTTCAGGGACTCACCTCGAATGGTTCTATCAGCTGGATGGGACCAAGGTTCGTAACTGGGAGGAGTTGGCTACTGCTTTTTACAAGCAGTATCAATATAATTCCGACCTTGCTCCTACACGTACCCAACTCCAGGGTATGTCGCTAGGATCAAGCGAAGGTTTTAAAGAGTATGCACAGAAGTGGAGGGATCTGGCTGGCAGGGTGCAGCCTCCGTTAACTGACCGTGAGCTGGTGGATATGTTCTTGGGGACCCTATCCGGGCCGTTTTTCAATCATCTTATCGGTAACTCGTCTGCAAGATTCACTGATCTTATTCTGACTGGGGAGAGGATAGAGGCTGGAATGAAGTCCGGTAAAATTCAGAAGGGTGCATCTTCAGGTTCTGAGAAGAAACCCTTTAAGAAGGAGGCCAGTGCTGTATATGGGCCTAGAAGACAAGATAAACCAGAGCGCCGCCAATCTGTCAATGCGGTAATGATTGCTAAACCTGTTGCCGCTCCTCGGCAAACCAATCCACAAAGGGCTGAGAGACCCAGAAGAGAGTTTACCCGGCTGAGTATGACCCTATCACAAATCTTGCCGCAGTTGCTATCCACCAACTTGGTGACTGTCAGAGGGGCCCCAAAGGTTGTGAATACTGCCTCTCCCAAGTACGATCCAAATGCCCGTTGTGCTTATCACTCCGATAGCCCGGGGCATTCCACTGATGACTGCTGGGCCTTAAGGAATAAGGTGCAAGACCTTATTGATGCGAAGGAGGTACAATTTGAGGCACCTGAGAAGCCCAATGTGGTGACTGCTCTCATGCCTAACCATGGGGTGAATGCTATCAGGGAGGATGATGAAGTGGATGAAGCTGAGTTCGACAGTTGGATTTACCCGACAGCCGACAGTGGACCTAGCAATTGGGTTGCAAAAGACAATCTACCTGTTACTTTTGTTACGGAGTAATGATTTCCTTTGTTTTTGTTATTTGTAATAAACAATGAATTGAAACTCTATGGCCCAGTGTCTTACCCGGGGCACCGTGGCTTCATTTGTGAGGGCATATTAATTGTCATTTCATATATCATGAATAAAGACCTTGGACATTTTCTCGCATTTCAAATCTTATGCTCCTTTTCTTTCTTTCCTTTCTTTATATATTGCAAAACAGCTGTATTTACACACACTCACCCATACAGGTTTCAATCCACTCTGGATCTCACTGGTAACGACTCTGCTACTGCCAGTTATGACTTCGAAAATCCGATCAACTTAGCCGAAGACGAAGGTGAAGATGATTACGAAGTGCCTGGCGAGCTTGCAAGACTGTTACTCTAGGAAGAGAGGGCAATTCAACCACATGAAGAGCCGGTGGAAACGATAAATCTGGGTACTGAGGCAGACAGAAAGGAGGTTAAAATTGGTGCCAACCTAGAGCTCAACGTGAAGCAACGGTTGACGCAGATGTTACATGATTACATGGAAATCTTTGCTTGGTCCTACGAAGACATGCCTGGGTTGGATACCGACATTGTGGTCCATCATTTTCCTACCAAGGAAGACTTCCCTCCGGTTAAGCAAAAAGTCCGCCGTATGCGTCCAGAGATGTCTGAGAAGATCAAAGCTGAGGTTATGAAGCAGTTTGATGCCGGTTTTCTTGCAGTGACTTCTTACCCTCAATGGGTTGCTAATGTGGTGCCGGTACCGAAGAAGGATGGTAAGGTCAGAATGTGTGTTGACTACAGGGATCTGAACAGGGCCAGCCCCAAGGATGACTTCCCTCTACCTCACATTGATGTCCTTGTCGACAATACTGCTCAGCATAAAGTGTTCTCTTTCATGGATGGTTTTTCAGGCTATAATCAGATCAAGATGGCTCCTGAAGACATGGAAAAGACTACCTTTGTTACTCAGTGGGGCACCTTCTTCTACAAGGTCATGTCTTTTGGACTGAAAAATGTCGGGGCAACCTACCAACGTGCCATGGTTGCTTTATTTCATGACATGATCCATCATGAGATTGAAGTGTATGTCGACGACATGATTGCAAGGTCCCAAACTGAGGAAGAACACCTTGATCATCTGCAGAAATTGTTTGACCGTTTGAAACTATACAAGCTGAGGTTGAACCCGAACAAGTGCCCCTTCGGGGTTAGATCTGGAAAGTTGCTAGGCTTCGTTGTAAGTGAAAAGGGTATTCAAGTGGACCCTGCCAAGGTTAAAGCTATTCAAGAGATGCCAGTTCCTAAAACAGAGAAAAAGGTCAGAGGCTTTTTAGGACGCCTGAACTACATTGCCCGATTCATCTCACACCTAACTGCTACCTGTGAGCCAATCTTCAAGCTACTGAAGAAAGATCAGGTAGTACGTTGGAATGATGAATGTCAGGCCACTTTTTATAGAATCAAAGAGTATCTCCAAGAACCACCCATTCTTATGCCACCAGTTGAAGGGAGACCTCTGATACTATACCTGACAGTACTTGACAACTCAATGGGGTGTGTGCTGGGGCAGCATGACGAGTCTGGCCGAAAAGAGCATGCCATTTATTACCTTAGCAAAAAGTTTACCGACTGTGAGACCCGATACTCACTGCTCGAGAAAACTTGCTGCGCTTTGGTATGGGCTGCTCGCCGGCTGAGACAGTATATGCTGACTCACACTACCTTGTTGATCTCAAAGATGGATCCTCTAAAATACATATTTGAAAAGCCTGCTCTGTCTGGGAGAATAGCAAGATGGCAAATGATCTTGAAAGAATACGACATCCAGTACATGACCCAGAAAGCTATCAAAGGAAGTGTATTGGCAGACCACTTGGTACATCAGGCAGTAGACGACTATCAGTCAATGAACTTCGAGTTTCCAGACGAGAGCATTATGATAGTGACTGATTGTGAAGTACCTGGACCGGATGAAGGACCTGAGGAAGGATCCCGATGGTCTATGCACTTTGACGGAGCCTCCAATGCTTTGGGTAACGGTATCGGCGCTGTGATAATATCCCCCCAAGGCACTCATACTCCACTCACTGCCCGGCTATGTTTCAACTGCACCAACAACATGGCGAAGTATGAGGCATGCATCATGGGTCTTCGAGCTGCGATTGACTTAAGGATCAAGTTTCTGAGTGTCTTCGGAGATTCCGCTCTCATGATCAATCAGATCAAAGGCGAGTGGGATACGAAACATCTGAATCTTATTCCTTATAGAGAATGTGTATTGACAATGATCCCCCACTTCACAGAGATAACCTTTGAACATTTTCCGAGAGAGGAGAATCAGCTGGCGGACGCGTTAGCTACGATGTCTTCTATGTTCAAGGTCAAATGGGACAATGAGGCTCCCCGGATCATTATCTGGAAACTGGACGAACCGGCATACTGTTGTGATCTTGAGACTGAATTGGTGACTGAGAAGCCTTGGTACTATGAGGTGAAAAGGTACTTGGAAGCTCAAGAATACCCTGAAGGTGCATCTGTCAATGATAAGAAGTTTCTGAGAAGGTTCGCAGCGAAGTTCTTCCTTAGCAACGACATCCTGTATAAGCGAAACCATGATTCGACCTTACTGCGATGTGTGGATAGGACTGAAGCAGAAAGGATCATGGTAGAGCTACATGAAGGAACCTTCGGGACGCATTCCAGTGGACATACTATGGCAAAGAAGATCCTTCGGGCAGGGTATTTCTGGTCCACAATGGAAGCCGACTGCTACCAACATTCTCGGACATGTCACAAATGCCAGATTTATGCAGACAAGGTGCATGTTCCTCCAGTTCCTCTGAATGTCTTGACAGCACCTTGGCCGTTTGCAATGTGGGGCATAGATATGATCGGCGAGATTAAACCTACAGCGTCCAATGGGCATCGCTTCATCCTGGTGGCGATTGATTACTTCACGAAGTGGGTTGAAGCAGCTTCCTACGCCACTATAACCAAGAATGTTGTGGCACGGTTCATTCGGCATAACCTAATCTGTCGGTACGACGTCCCTGAAAGAATCATTACAGACAACGGTACCAATCTCAATAACAAGATGATCACTGAGCTCTGCGAACAATTTAAAATACAGCACCACAACTCTTCTCCCTACCGGCCGAAGATGAATGGGGCTGTAGAAGCAGCGAATAAGAATATCAAGAAAATTATGCAGAAGATGACAGTGACCTATAAAGATTGGCACGAGATGTTACCATTCGCTCTTCATGGGTACCGTACCTCAGCAAGGACGTCAACCGGGGCAACCCCTTTCTCCTTGGTCTACGGTATGGAGGCAGTCTTACCGATCGAAGTGCAGATACCCTCTCTCCGGATAATGAAGGATGCAGATCTGAGCGAAGATGATTGGATCCAGACACGACTTGATCAATTAAATCTAATTGACGAAAAGAGACTTGCGGCTATTTGTCATGGTCAGACGTACCAAAAACGGATGATCAGGGCATTTAACAAAAAGGTCAGGCCACAAGAATATCAAGTTGGGGATCTGGTAATCAAGCGCATCATCCTTCCTCAGAGTGATCCAAGGGGCAAATGGACCCCTACGTACGAAGGGCCATTTGCGGTTAAACATGTGTTCTCAGGAGGAGCCATGATTCTAACCAATATGGATGGTGACGACCTTCCTCACCCCGCCAATGCAGACATAGTAAAAAGATACTACGCATGAAAAAAAGACCCGCTAGGTTGACATACCTAGGCAAAAATTAGGGCTTCCCGGCGAACCAAAAGGGTTCGGGCAAAATGAAGGGATGAAATGGAAAAAATCTGTACACCCGGCAAGTCAAAAACCTGAAAAGGCGGCTTGGGCAAAAATGGGTATCCCGGTGGACTGAAAACCCGAAAGGGCGGTCCAGGCAAAAGTTAGGGATAAAGCGTAATACTATGTCTCATTGGATCACCTTGCATCCAGAATCCGGTATCTACATCAAGTTCAGACGGCATTGATCAATCAGCTTCATCTTCGGTTAGGTCATCAAGTGATGAGACGCTCAAAGATATAAAGGCGATAGCAGAGTTGGAACCCAGTGGGATTATTCTTTTCACACAGCTGTTTTATTTTCCTTTGTACAAATTGTATAAACTCTTTTATTCGGCGGCGTTCTCTTACTAGGATGTCAGCCTCTTGTATATAAACGCCTATTTACAGGCAAATTCAAAAATCAATACAGAAATCACTTTTCAGTTATAAATTGCCTTTTGTTTTTTCCTTTTTCTGTCTTGTTTTGCGAAGAACGTCCAAGGTTCAATTTGTGATATATGCATTTGACACTAATTGCTAACTCATAAATATTTGCATACGAAACAAAGGATTAATTACAGGTAACATTAGAAACAGGGGCAATAATGAGTTGTCTAAGCGATCTAATTGCTCTGTCCACCAAGGTATCAAGGTAAGTTCAGCTGAAGAACATAACCAGTATGCCTTAATTCCCCAGAGAGTGAGCCAGCAAGTCAACGCACTCTCCCCAAGCAAAGTACATTGTCAGCCTTAAGGAAGTTGGGTATCCCCCGCAGATCTCAACATTCCCTAGCACAATATACGAACATTCTTAGCAAGCATCCCCGGTATTCTTGGTCTAAGACTGTTCCCCGGCGGTATACCAGATGTTCAGTGGAGTCACTTCCCCAATATAGTTCAAAATTTCCCCCAGGAGAGTCCAATCCAGAATTCCCCAGGAAAGTTTGAATCTTCTCCCCAACAGGAAGCTTATCCCCAGTAGAATCTGGAAGCTTATCCCCCGCAGAGCACGAACGCGTCCCCCGGCTTTATTCAAAAGTTATTTCCCTACCAGGATATAACTGGGTTATCCTCAGCCAAAAGCCACGGAAATATCGTTCTCGGCGAAGTCTTCTTACCCCCAGCGAAGTCTATTGACACTTCCAACATTACTGGTATCCCCAGTGGAGTTATCAATATCTCAACAACGTACCTCTCTTCCCATAGAGTATTGTTCCCCAGCAAGATCGCTAGAATAATTTTCTCCTCGCAGAGTAATCTCTTCATCAAGTTTATTCCCCAACGAAGTTATCTTCTCCTACCGGTATTCTTGCAACTATCATCCCCAGCGAAAATAACAAAGCACTATTCTCCAACATCAGCCCAGGATGTGACTTCCCGGCACCCGTCAAGGATTTATTTTCCTAAGACGAAAACATACTGTTGCACCCCCAAATTTGCCCTCCCATATTCTCCAAGAAATTGCCAAGCCAAGTCACAAAACTCCCCAAGGGTTGCACAGTGCAAAGGTCTCCTATACAGTCAAGATTAGGGTTTTGTGTTCTGATCAAGAAAGGAAGTTTTCAAAGGCCCAATCAAGTCTCATATGCCTACAAATATGGTCAAGCATCTTCATATCAAGTTTCAAGGCATTCAGCACAAAATTGCACAGTCAAAAACCCTAATTGCACTACAGTCAACTGTAGGGGCAAAATGGTCATTTGACAGTCAAAAGTTCAAATTTTTGGTCAACATATCATTTTGAAGCCACAAACATCATTTGATCAATGCTTGATCATGATTCTCAAAATTTGGCTCAGAAATCATCAAAGATGCAAAAGTTTCCTTATTTGGACAGCTGAAAAAGTCAACTGAAATTGACCAGGGCATAACTTTCACATGGATTATCAGAAAAATCCCATCCAAAGCTCATTTTGAAGAGAGAGACATTTCCTACAACTCATCTTCATACTTCAAGTCCAAGAAATGCTCTCACAAAAAGTTATCAATTTCAACATTATAGGTCATTTTCAAAAGTCAACAAAAAGGGACTTTAAGTCAAAGACCATAACTTGAGATTGGTAAATCAAAATGACATGGGACCAAAGGAATTGGTTAAAGGACTCAAAGACCTTTCCAAAATGTCCAAGAACATGAGAAAAGATTAAAAATTGAGCAAGTTATGCCTTGTGGAAGTTGGGAAATTTTTGGATATTTTGAAAAGTCAACATTACTTCAAATGACCTAAATTTGCTAATGGGCCCATTTTTCTTCCATGATTCATCATTCCAAGCATATGCACGACCACTTGGCCCAAAGGGAAGTATTTTCTCATGTTTTATTTATTTATTTGAATTATTATTCATATTAATTCATTTAAATCATTTAAATATGTGAAAAATATCTAACATGACCTAACCAATCTTTTTATGCATGTTTTGGACTCAATATTTCGTGCTTAGTTAAATGTGGAAAGAATTGGACTGATTGGCATGATTGAGAGCAAAATACACATGGAAAAGATATGAAAAGATCTTTAAGAAAATCAAATATTCAATCAATGAATGAAAGAGATTTTGGCCAATTTTGTTGACCTAATGCCTTCACTACATAATCAGAAACCTAAACCTAATGCATAGACACGGAATGCTGCGCAGAGAACACCATTGCAAACTTGGAAAATTATCAAAAGAACTCAAAACTGAAATCGTTGTTACAGGTCAATTCAAGCCTCCATCCTTGTTCCAATAGCTTCCTTGAAGACTTCTGAACGTGTTCCAATCCATATCATCCATCAAAGCCTCAGGAATTGGTATATCTGAGCCCAGCTTTACACGAAAAATTCCATGGTCGAATCATGAATCTCATGCATTTTTCTTGCGTTTTCTTTATTGATTCGTATTCCTTGATTAATTCTAAAGCTAACCACATTATTTGATTGAGTTTTCATGCGCCATATACAGATTTGCCATTGTTATGTTTTAGGGTTTTACAAGCTTTGATTTGGGCATTTCATAATGCTGTAAAATTAAGACTCATCAGTACCATAAACAAAACCAGCGCGATTGGACGATCAATAAACAATCCTCGCGCCTAATTTATGTTCAATGAGGACCTAATCGCTATTTCTTGGAAACCGGCCTAAGGCAACGCGTTTAAAACCGTTGCTCAATGTTTTAGTTTCAAGGAAAACGAGGAAGAAGACCTCGTGGCAAAGCATGATTCGTTGGTTTAAAAATTCGCGCGTTTTCCAGCACTGATCTTGTTTTTTTTTATATTATTTGTTCATTTATTATATAACAAAGGCGTTGCAGTGGCTCAGCTGGCAAGCATTGATAGCTTCAACATCCAAGACCTGGGTTCGAGTCCCAGGTCTGTGTAATTTCACTATCATTTTTCCATAACTATTCCTATGCAGCTTCAGTAACATAGACGTACCATATGCCTCCCTCATCCAAGCGTCCACGCGTCTAGCATATTCAGATCAAAGGCACAGGATGGATGAACACGCTACACTTCAGTCAACGCACCAGCATGCTAGCAAAAAAGTCAAAGAAGGCCATACTAAATGGGCCAGAGTTTCACAAACTTAACCTCCACTTTAGGGCCTGAACCCCCCCTGGTTTGCAATTTCTTTTTCAATTCTCTTTATGTTTTATTTTATTTTCAATTATTTATTTGTTTTGTAGTTTAATTTAATTAATTCTTTTTAATAAATCTAAAAAACATAGAATTAGGTAATTGATAGTTTTTCCTTTTAATCTTTTTTCCTTTTTTCACCATAATAATACATTTATTTTATTTTTTTTATAAATTGTACATAAAAAGATTTAGGTTTAAATTAGGTTAAAAACTCCAATATTTTTCTTAATAACTTAAAAAATAATTAGACCTAGGCTTAACATTTTATTTTAGTTTTAATTAATTCTTTTTTCTATTAAATCTTAAAAAACACAAAAATACCAAAACATTTTCTTTTAATATTAATTTTAATTCCTCGTTAATTTTAATTTTTTTTGCAAAAGGGTCCAACGCCCATATTTTTAATTGATTAATTTCGTGTATTTATTTTATGTCATTTAAATAATTATGTATCTCTCCCAAAGCTTTGTAACATTACTTTTCGCACTTTTCAATTTCGTTATTTACTTTGCTTATTTACTTTCTGTCAAATCGGGTTCTGGAAATTTTGGCGATGTGGACCCGTGCCATTTGTAATAGCTTAGAATTTACTTTTTCGCAAATATTTTAACTGTTAATCCAACGCATGCAAGAATGAATGGCCATAATAAAATCAAGCGTAGATCACTTTAACATGACAAGACAAATACAAATGAAAACGACACACAGTCCGCACACACCACCCCTAGGGTACGCCTCACTGTTGCCTTGCCTCGAAAGGTGATCGTCGAGTAGAGGATGTCTTAGTAAGTCCTCATGATCCGGGAACCTGGCATGAGGGTAGCTTCTAAGGTGTCTTCCCATTGCTCTGGTGATCACCATGTCCCTACAACCTCGAATTGACCCGAACACCTCCAACGGTGGTGCTACCTACCTCTCAATGGTGGGATGGCACTACTTTAAAGGACATTTACACAGACGAATTCCTTAGGGTAGGTAGACGACTCATGGATACTTGCTCTCTTCAAAAACAAACAAAAATCTTTTCACACCGACACTTTTCAAAAGCTTTCAAAGCAATTTTTCAAACACTCTGACACAAGAGTCGATCTGAAACTTTCAAAGAAACTTTTTTAAAACCCACATTGAAAAGCAAACAAATTATTTTTGAAAACACAAATGAACAAGTATCTAAGAGCCCATGGATAACCATGGATAGAAAGGGTGCTAACACCTTCCCTTTCTATAACCTACCTCCCGAACCGAGAGCGATCTCTTTAAGGAATTTTTCTGTGCTTTTGTCCTTTCCATTTGGAGAAAATAAAAGACGGTGGCGACTCTTGCTTCCGCGACATTTCGCGAACCAGCATTAAACAGTCAGTTCCAGATCCACCGATCACAGAACTGGCGACTCTGCTGGGGACAATCTTATAAAGTGAGGTGTACCTTAGGATTAAGATCACTATGTTTTCAATTGTCTTCTTTGCTTGCTTTACTATTTGTGGGTTGCATGGGAGTTACATAGATCCTAACCCGGATCTGGGGATACCCTGTTTAGGTAGCATAAGCTGTGAGGGACCTGTCCGGCGTATACCGACATGGGTGAAGCAGTGGCTACGTTGGTGTGGCACCTTGGTCTGTACCGATATCCCTCGTGTTGAAACGGGGAGAATATGGGTCTTCCAAGGAGTCATTAAGCACCAACAGACCTTAGAACCTTAAATGACACAACTTGGCCATTAGAACAGTAGCAGTATGCTACGCCCATTGAGGCTAAACTCTCGTGATGGTTCTGGCCGCAAGAAAAGATTGCGATGCTGGAGTTATGACCGATTGAGGGTAGTCAATGATATTGGGATCCTCTAAGAACCCGGTTACTTTGATAGGACAGGTATGAACCAACCAACTGAAAGAGGGTAATACCTAGACCTCATGCTAGCCTAAACTCTAAGGGCTTCCTCTTGTGTGACTTGTGTGCCTTCGTACTTGACTATCTGCATGCTTGTTACCTGACACTTGTTTCTTGCAGGTTATGTTTCAAGTCCTTAAAGGGGACTCATGACAGGTTTACTTGAGTTTCTTGCAGGTTTTAGTTTGCAGTCCTTAATTGGGACTCATTACAGGGTTACTTACATTACCCCATGCATCATGACATCATACCATTGCATACATCCTAACCCATTTCAAGGATCTCAAGGGCTTGTGATGCAGGTCATGATGAACCAACTGCCCAGCAAGGGGCAAAGAGGATTTATTTTCCTCTAGCTAAGGTTGTCAGGGGCTATGACCCACTGGATATGGTGAGCCTTTGACCCTTGAAGAAGGACTCTCAACAACATGAAGTACCTTCAATCAAGTTACCGGTTTCCAACTCTAACAATTTGTCTACCCCTCGAGGTCCTTGAAATCATTGCATGCATATCATACATATCATTGCATAACAGGTACCCTTTCTCTGCAGGTTACTTACCTTCTTCGCTGTTTATTTCAGCAGGCTCGTCATGAATCCTGAATCTTCAACCGAGCACACTATCAAGGACCTCCAGGCTCAGAACGCCCAGTTCCAAGGGCTGATCATGAATTTGACCCAGGGGCAACAAGATCTGAAAGCTCTGCTCTTGAAGAAGGAAAAGAAGAAGAAGAGGACTGTTTTATTCAGCCCTAGACGTAGGTCTGGGAACACGCCGCAGACTGAAACTGAGAGGACTACTCCATCTGTGAGGGAAATCAGTCACCATGAGAGAGAGGTACCTAGTCCAGTGGTCTCCGACAACGAGACAGATTTCAACAACGAACAATACCCTCCGGCGGAGGATAAGTACAAACAGTTGGAAGACCGGCTCAGTGCTATGGAGATACAAAAAGTGCCCGGCCTGGACTTCGAGGATCTAGGTCTGTCTTCTGGGGTAGTAATCCCGCACAAGTTTAAGGCACCTGCCTTTGCTAAATACGACGGGGCATCCTGTCCTAAGTTGCATCTCAGGGCTTACACAAGAAGGATCCAGCCCTATACAGCTGACAAAAACTTATGGATCCATTTCTTCCAAGAGAGTCTTTCAGGGACTCAGCTCGAGTGGTTTTATCAATTGAATGGAGCCAACATCCGTACCTGGGAAGACTTGGCCACTGCTTTCTACAAGCATTACCAGTACAACGCTGACCTCGCTCCCACGCGCACTCAGCTTCAGGGAATGTCTATGGGTGCAGGCGAAGGTTTCAAAAAATATGCTCAAAAATGGAGAGACCTTGCTGGAAGGGTACAACCACCTCTAACTGACCGTGAGCTCGTTGACATGTTCTTGGGGACTTTGTCTGGTCCATTCTACAACCATCTGATTGGGAATTCTTCTGCTGGGTTCACAGATCTTATCTTGACTGGGGAGAGAATTGAAGCTGGTATCAAGTCGGGGAAGATTCAAGAAACCGCACTCGCCGATGCTCAGAAAAAGCCCCACAGTGGGAAGAAAGAATCCAATGCTATAAATGGTAAAAAGGGTCGTCATGATGTAGGGGCAATCCAGATTTCTGATCCCACGCCCGTTCAACCAAGAAAGAGCAATAGGCGTAGGATAAAGCATCAAGATAGGAAGTATACTGACATCAACATGTCTTTGTCTCAGGCATTACAGCAATTGCTGAGGGCAAAACTGATCACACTAAAGGATCCTCCTCAAAATCCTGACACTTCCTCTCCCAAGTACAACCCGGGTGTGAGATGTGCCTACCATTCTGACAGTCCTGGACATGACACCGACGACTGTTGGACCTTGAAGAACAAGATCCAGGATTTGATTGACGCCCAGGAGGTCAAGTTTGAACACTGATCCTACACCGAATCATCGAGAATGTCTTTTGTTCATTCAGATGTTCAAGTTGTATTTTTCTTTAATTGTTTAAACATTTTATTCATGTCAAACTTTTTTATTTCATTAATGCATCGCATATGTCTGTTCTGAAACAATATATTCGTATTCACTAAATGCAAATTATTTTCATATTTTTTCTGATGTCAAGTCTTGATCTAAAATTCTAAGCCTCTTGAGGGAGGATGACAAAAACGATACCACGATATTTACAGTATGCTTTTGAACAGACCCCGCTGATGAGGTACAGGCATTGTTTCAATTCCTAAACACTGGAGTAATAAGGAAGATAATCCCTCGTCAACCCCTCTGAGCCAAAGAAGTAGGAGTTTTTCTTTTCGAAAATTAAAACCCTTTATCATAACCTGGGGCAGGGTAGTTCTCTCAGTTGATCCAAGTGCGCAACAAATGGCACCAAAGAGATCCTTACGAAAAAAGAAAGACAGTGAGGGTTCCGAACAATCGTAAAGACAGGCAGTCATTATCAAAAAATTCATAAATGAAAAGCCCATTAAGTCAAAACCCATGAAGGAGACTTACAAAACTGGGGCATCCCGTTGACTGTAATTCCAAAAAAGGAAACAGTTCAGGCAAAAAAGAAAGGGATAACAAAAATCAGACAAGAACGAGGTCTTACAAACCCTCAACAAAAAGGAAATGACTGCCTATTCCAAATAAATCATCAACATCCGAATCATCACCGGAAAATCAGAGCAAAGACTCAAACAAGGTCTAACGTATGATCAACTGAGTTTAGGTTCGGAGAACATCACGAAGAGCGGGTGGGTACACAAAAATTTGAGCCTTTATCCTTTGTTTCTTAAACCGTGAACCAGGCCACGTTATAACCCTTAAAAGTCCTAGCTGAAGCATGGGTTAGTTCGAAAGCATGCTGTTATGAAAGGTATCCTGACTCCTTAAGGCCTACGGTAAATACGGAGTTGACATCACGTTTTACAAACATTCACTTGTTTTATGAAAAAAGAATGCATTTTCAAAATCTTCAAGACAGACATAAGCTTTGCATTTTTAACATAACTTTGTTTGCATATGACTTTTTGTTTGAACAGCAGGGAAATTCGCACGATGAATGCCTAATGAACAGAAGCACTTCCAATCAAGGGGCAGGACATGACCATGGTCCATTATCTGGGGCAGTCCAATCAAGATTCGGAGAATCTCTCAAAGGCCAAATAGCCTGGGGCAAATCTCCACCCGAGTCACTTGGGGGCATTCCAGCAACAAAACTTGCACGATCAAAAATCTTTTGGTGGCATGACAAAACACTTCTAACAGGGGCAACTCCTTACATTCTGAAAGCACGGACATAGTCGAAAAAATACTACGCATAATCAAAGACCCGCTAGGTTGACACACCTAGGCAAAAATAAGGGCTTCCCGGCGAACCAAAAGGGTTCGGGCAAAATGAGGGATGAAATAAAAAAATCTGTACACCCGACAAGTCGAAAACCTGAAAAGGCGGCTTGGGCAAAAATAGGTATCCCGGTGGACTGAAAACCCGAAAGGGCGGTCCAGGCAAAAGTTAGGGATCAAAGCGTACGACTATGTCTTGTCATCTTGTCACCTGCCCACCAGAAGAAGGTTTGCCCATCAACAACTACCAGCACCTCCACAGGTAACATTGGAAACAGGGGCAATAAAGAGTTGTCTGAGCAATCTAATTGTTCTGTCCTCCAAGGTACCAAGGTAGGTTCAGCTAAAAAACATAACCAAACATCTTAATTCCCCAGAGAGCGGTTCGGCAGGTCAATACATTCTTCTCCAAGCAAAATTATCAAATCTCAAGGAAATTGGGCATCCTCCCGTAGATCTCAATGCCTCCCCAGTAGTACATGTATTCTTAACAAGCATCCCCGGCAGTCTTGGTCTAAAGTTTGTTCCCCGGCGGTATACCAACAGTCAAAGGAATCACTTCCCCGCAGTTCAAAGTCTCCCCAGGAGAGTCCAATCTAGTTCCCCAGGAAAGTTGGAATCCATCTCCCCAAGCAGTAAGCCTACCCCCAGTAGATTCTGGAAGCTTACCCTCGCAGAGCACGAACGCGTCGCCCGGCTTTATTTAAAGAGTTATTTCCTCAACAGGATATAACTGGGTTATCCTCAGCCAAAAGCCACGGAAAGAGCGTCCTCGACGTAGTTCTTTCCTATCCCCAGCGAAGTCTATTCACACTTCCAACAACAAGACATCCTCAGCAAGTTACTATCAACATTCAGCAAAGCATCTCTCTCCCCACAGAGTGTTGCTTCCCAGCATGGTCGCTAGAGTATCTTTTCTCCCCGCAGAATCTTCCATTTGCCAAGTTTATTCCGCAACGGAGTCATCTTCTCCTACCGGTATTCTTGCAGTTATCATCCCCAGCGGAAGCAAAATCTATTCTTCAACATCAGCCCAGGATACGACTTCCCGGCACCCGTCAAGGATTTACTTTCCTAGACGAAAAACACATTCATAAAACGTCACATACATCATTATAGCATGCATAGACGCATCATATCACCCCAATCTCATTTATTTTTGAGAACATCTTAAAATCAGGCAATTCATGCATTATGACATTGCATACAACTAATTCGTTACTTTTTCAGGAAAGAACGATCAACAGATAAAAGTCTTTACCCGTTGAGGTAGTAATCGTCCCAGATTCCTTCATCATTCTGCTGAGGTAGTAATCGTCCCAGATTCCTTCATCATCCTGCTGAGGTAGTAATCGTCCTAGATTCCTTCATCATCCTGCTGAGGTAGTAATCGTCCCAGATTCCTTCATCATTCTGCTGAGGTAGTAATCGTCCCAGATTCCTTCATCATTCTGCTGAGGTAGTAATCGTCCCAGATTCCTTCATCATCCTGCTGAGGTAGTAATCGTCCCAGATTCCTTCATCATTCTGCTGAGGTAGTAATCGTCCCAGATTCCTTCATCATCCTGCTGGGGTAGTAATCGTCCCAGATTCCTTCATCATCCTGCTGAGGTAGTAATCGTCCCAGATTCCTTCATCATCCTGCTGAGGTAGTAATCGTCCCAAATTCCTTCATCATTCTGCTGAGGTAGTAATCGTCCCAGATTCCTTCATCATTCTTCTGAGGTAGTAATCGTCCCAGATTCCTTCATCATCCTGCTGAGGTAGTAATCGTCCCAGATTCCTTCATCATTCTGCTGAGGTAGTAATCGTCCCAGATTCCTTCATCATCCTGCTGAGGTAGTAATCGTCCCAGATTCCTTCATCATCCTGCTGAGGTAGTAATCGTCCCAGATTCCTTCATAATTCTGCTGAGGTAGTAATCGTCCCAGATTCCTTCATCATCCTGCTGAGGTAGTAATCGTCCCAGATTCCTTCATCATCCTGCTGAGGTAGTAATCGTCCCAGATTCCTTCATCATCCTGCTGAGGTAGTAATCAGATTCCTTCATCATTCTGCTGAGGTAGTAATCGTCCCAGATTCCTTCATCATAGATTTGGAGTAGCAATCGTCTCAGATTCCTTCATCACATCCTTATCAAAAAAACCTCCTCTGGTTCAGTCAGATCGACCCTAAGATCTCCCTGATTCTTATCCCAGTAGAAGACACCCAAGATTTTTCTCAACGAGCGTTGTTGAAGGTAAAATCGCCCAAGATTCTCTTACCATTCATGCTAAGGCAGTAACCATCCCTGGTTCATTCATCACCATTTGAAGCTCCAGACTCAGCTCCTGTAACCAGTCAGGACATATCTATACCAAGCATCTAAAATCAGCTCCTGCAACGTGTCAGGTACTCATTTTTTTCTGTTTTGCAGGTATACAGGTCCTCGCCAAGGAATCTCCTACGCGATCAACATCCAGATGGCATCTATAAGCCCATCATCCTATTCATCAACCTCTAAATGGCATCTATAAGCCCATTCCACCACACTGCCAACATGTGAGCGCAAATTTCTGGGCACTTTAGTGTTCAATCATCTTCTACCCTCGGATTACGAAAGGCACGTCAGCCGATCTGCATCCTCAGGTCTAAGAAGATTGAACAGGGGCAACTGTTGCACCCCCAAATTTTCCCTCCCATATTCTCCAAGAAATTTCCAAGCCAAGTCACAAAACTCCCCAAGGGTTACACAGTGCAAAGGTCTCCTATACAGTCAAGATTAGGGTTTTGTGTTCTGATCAAGAAAGGAAGTTTTCAAAGGCCCAATCAAGTCTCATATGCCTACAAATATGGTCAAGCATCTTCATATCAAGTTTCAAGGCATTCAGCACAAAATTGCACAGTCAAAAACCCTAATTGCACTACAGTCAACTGTAGGGGCAAAATGGTCATTTGACAGTCAAAAGTTCAAATTTTTGGTCAACATATCATTTTGAAGCCACAAACATCATTTGATCAATGCTTGATCATGATTCTCAAAATTTGGCTCAGAAATCATCAAAGATGCAAAAGTTTCCTTATTTGGACAGCTGAAAAAGTCAACTGAAATTGACCAGGGCATAACTTTCACATGGATTATCAGAAAAATCCCATCCAAAGCTCATTTTGAAGAGAGAGACATTTCCTACAAATCATCTTCATACTTCAAGTCCAAGAAATGCTCTCACAAAAAGTTATCAATTTCAACATTATAGGTCATTTTCAAAAGTCAACAAAAAGGGACTTTAAGTCAAAGACCATAACTTGAGATTGGTAAATCAAAATGACATGGGACCAAAGGCATTGGTTAAAGGACTCAAATACATTTCCAAAATGTCACAGAACATGAGAAAAGATTAAAAATTGAGCAAGTTATGCCTTGTGGAAGTTGGGAAATTTTTGGATATTTTGAAAAGTCAACATTACTTCAAATGACCTAAATTTGCTAATGGGCCCATTTTTCTTCAATGATTCATCATTCCAAGCATATGCACGACCACTTGGCCCAAAGGGAAGTATTTTCTCATGTTTTATTTATTTATTTGAATTATTATTCATATTAATTCATTTAAATCATTTAAATATGTGAAAAATATCTAACATGACCTAACCAATCTTTTTATGCATGTTTTGGACTCAATATTTCGTGCTTAGTTAAATGTGGAAAGAATTGGACTGATTGGCATGATTGAGAGCAAAATACACATGGAAAAGATATGAAAAGATCTTTAAGAAAATCAAATATTCAATCAATGAATGAAAGAGATTTTGGCCAATTTTGTTGACCTAATGCCTTCACTACATAATCAGAAACCTAAACCTAATGCATAGACACGGAATGCTGCGCAGAGAACACCATTGCAAACTTGGAAAATTATCAAAAGAACTCAAAACTGAAATCGTTGTTACAGGTCAATTCAAGCCTCCATCCTTGTTCCAATAGCTTCCTTGAAGACTTCTGAACGTGTTCCAATCCATATCATCCATCAAAGCCTCAGGAATTGGTATATCTGAGCCCAGCTTTACACGAAAAATTCCATGGTCGAATCATGAATCTCATGCATTTTTCTTGCGTTTTCTTTATTGATTCGTATTCCTTGATTAATTCTAAAGCTAACCACATTATTTGATTGAGTTTTCATGCGCCATATACAGATTTGCCATTGTTATGTTTTAGGGTTTTACAAGCTTTGATTTGGGCATTTCATAATGCTGTAAAATTAAGACTCATCAGTACCATAAACAAAACCAGCGCGATTGGACGATCAATAAACAATCCTCGCGCCTAATTTATGTTCAATGAGGACCTAATCGCTATTTCTTGGAAACCGGCCTAAGGCAACGCGTTTAAAACCGTTGCTCAATGTTTTAGTTTCAAGGAAAACGAGGAAGAAGACCTCGTGGCAAAGCATGATTCGTTGGTTTAAAAATTCGCGCGTTTTCCAGCACTGATCTTGTTTTTTTTTTATATTATTTGTTCATTTATTATATAACAAAGGCGTTGCAGTGGCTCAGCTGGCAAGCATTGATAGCTTCAACATCCAAGACCTGGGTTCGAGTCCCAGGTCTGTGTAATTTCACTATCATTTTTCCATAACTATTCCTATGCAGCTTCAGTAACATAGACGTACCATATGCCTCCCTCATCCAAGCGTCCACGCGTCTAGCATATTCAGATCAAAGGCACAGGATGGATGAACACGCTACACTCCAGTCAACGCACCAGCATGCTAGCAAAAAAGTCAAAGAAGGCCATACTAAATGGGCCAGAGTTTCACAAACTTAACCTCCACTTTAGGGCCTGAACCCCCCCCCCCTGGTTTGCAATTTCTTTTTCAATTCTCTTTATGTTTTATTTTATTTTCAATTATTTATTTGTTTTGTAGTTTAATTTAATTAATTCTTTTTAATAAATCTAAAAAACATAGAATTAGGTAATTGATAGTTTTTCCTTTTAATCTTTTTTCCTTTTTTCACCATAATAATACATTTATTTTATTTTTTTTATAAATTGTACATAAAAAGATTTAGGTTTAAATTAGGTTAAAAACTCCAATATTTTTCTTAATAACTTAAAAAATAATTAGACCTAGGCTTAACATTTTATTTTAGTTTTAATTAATTCTTTTTTCTATTAAATCTTAAAAAACACAAAAATACCAAAACATTTTCTTTTAATATTAATTTTAATTCCTCGTTAATTTTAATTTTTTTTGCAAAAGGGTCCAACGCCCATATTTTTAATTGATTAATTTCGTGTATTTATTTTATGTCATTTAAATAATTATGTATCTCTCCCAAAGCTTTGTAACATTACTTTTCGCACTTTTCAATTTCGTTATTTACTTTGCTTATTTACT
Organism: Vicia faba; assembly: GCA_948472305.1. Lineage (NCBI taxonomy): Eukaryota > Viridiplantae > Streptophyta > Magnoliopsida > Fabales > Fabaceae > Vicia > Vicia faba. The sequence goes on from OX451739.1 coordinate 473,553,845, forward strand.
TTCTGTCAAATCGGGTTCTGGAAATTTTGGCGATGTGGACCCGTGCCATTTGTAATAGCTTAGAATTTACTTTTTCGCAAATATTTTAACTGTTAATCCAACGCATGCAAGAATGAATGGCCATAATAAAATCAAGCGTAGATCACTTTAACATGACAAGACAAATACAAATGAAAACGACACACAGTCCGCACACACCACCCCTAGGGTACGCCTCACTGTTGCCTTGCCTCGAAAGGTGATCGTCGAGTAGAGGATGTCTTAGTAAGTCCTCATGATCCGGGAACCTGGCATGAGGGTAGCTTCTAAGGTGTCTTCCCATTGCTCTGGTGATCACCATGTCCCTACAACCTCGAATTGACCCGAACACCTCCAACGGTGGTGCTACCTACCTCTCAATGGTGGGATGGCACTACTTTAAAGGACATTTACACAGACGAATTCCTTAGGGTAGGTAGACGACTCATGGATACTTGCTCTCTTCAAAAACAAACAAAAATCTTTTCACACCGACACTTTTCAAAAGCTTTCAAAGCAATTTTTCAAACACTCTGACACAAGAGTCGATCTGAAACTTTCAAAGAAACTTTTTTAAAACCCACATTGAAAAGCAAACAAATTATTTTTGAAAACACAAATGAGCAAGTATCTAAGAGCCCATGGATAACCATGGATAGAAAGGGTGCTAACACCTTCCCTTTCTATAACCTACCTCCCGAACCGAGAGCGATCTCTTTAAGGAATTTTTCTGTGCTTTTGTCCTTTCCATTTGGAGAAAATAAAAGACGGTGGCGACTCTTGCTTCCGCGACATTTCGCGAACCAGTGTTAAACAGTCAGTTCCAGATCCACCGATCACACATACATTCATAAATATCACATACATCATGATACATGCATAAACGCATCGTACCTTACTGTCTCATTTATGCTGAGAACATCATTGCTTGATCCATATCATGCATTGCATATGACTGGCCTTTACCTTTCAGGAAAGATCCAGTCAAGTTCTCAGCTATGTCCAAGACTTTAGCCTGGTTCAGTTAAATCGACCCTAAGATTTTCCTGATTCTTATCCAGTCAAAGGCCTTCTCTAGTTCAGTCAGATCGACCCTAAGATCTCCCAGATTCTTATCCAGTTGAAGATATTCCAAGACCTTCTCCGGTTCAGTCAGATCGACCCTAAGATCTCCCTGATTCTTATCCAGTTGAAGATTTCAAGACCTTGCTTGGTTCAGTTAAGTCGACCCTAAGATTTTCCTGATTCTTATCCAGTCAAAGGCCTTCTCTGGTTCAGTCAGATCGACCCTAAGATCTCCCTGATTCTTATCCAGTTGAAGATTTCAAGACCTTGCTTGGTTCAGTTAAGTCGACCCTAAGATTTTCCTGATTCTTATCCAGTCAAAGGCCTTCTCTGGTTCAGTCAGATCGACCCTAAGATCTCCCTGATTCTTATCCAGTTGAAGATTCCAAGACCTTCTCCGGTTCAGTCAGATCGACCCTAAGATCTCCCTGATTCTTATCCCAGTAGAAGACATCTAAGATTCTCTCATCATTACTGTTGAGGTTGAAGTCGCCTATGATTCTCTCATCGTTACTGTTGAGGTTGAAGTCGCCCAAGATTCTCTCATCGTTACTGTTGAGGTTGAAGTCACCCAAGATTCTCTCATCGTTACTGTTGAGGTTGAAGTCGCCCAAGATTCTCTCATCGTTACTGTTGAGGTTGAAGTCGCCCAAGATTCTCTCATCGTTACTGTTGAGGTTGAAGTCGCCTATGATTCTCTCATCGTTACTGTTGAGGTTGAAGTCGCCCAAGATTCTCTCAGCGTTCCTGTTGAGGTAGTAATCGCCCCAAGATTCTCTCAGCGTTCCTGTTGAGGTAGTAATCGTCCAAGGTTCTCTCAGTGTTCCTGTTGAGGTAGTAATCGTCCAAGGTTCTCTCATCGTCCCGTTGAGGTAGTAACCATCCCTGGTTCATTCATCACCTTTTAAAGCTCCAGATTCAATTCATGTAACCAGTCAAGGCACATCTACACAAAGAGTTTGAAGACCAGCTCCTGTAACAGGCCAGGTACTCATTTTCTTTTTCAGGTACGCAAGTTCTCGCTAAGGAATCTCTTACGCGATCGACACCCAGATGGCATCTATAAGCCCATCCACCTATCCATCACCTCTCAGCATGGCATCTATAAGCCCATCATCCTATCCATCAATCTCCAAATGGCATCTATAAGCCCATTCCCGCCATCACGCTGCTGATACTTTACTATGTGAGCGCAAATTTTGGGGCACTCTAGTGTTCAATCATCTTCCACCTTCGGATTACGAAAGGCACGCAAGCCAATCTACACCCTCAGGTCTAAGAAGATTGAACAGGGGAAACTGTTGTACCCCAAAATTTTCCCTCCCATATTCTTCAAGATTTGCAAAGAGCATGCTTCACAATCTCTCAAGGGTTGCACAGTCCAATTGCCTCCTAACAGTCAAAAATTAGGGTTTTTAGTTCTGACAAAGGAATTGAAGTTTCCAAGGGTCCAAACAAGTCCCACATGCCTACAAACATGGTCAAGCATCCATATTCCAAGTTTCAAGACTCACAGCACAAAATTGCACAGTCAGAAACCCTAATTGTCCTACAGTCAACTGCAGGGGCAAAATGGTCATTTGATAGTCAAAAGTTCAAATTTTTGGTCAACATATTATTTCGAAGCCACAAACATCATTTGATCAATTCTTGATCATGATTCTCAAGGCATGGCTCAAAAAGTCTCAAAATGCAAAAGTTTCCATATTTGGACAATTGAAAAAGTCAACTATAACTTGACCAAGGCATAACTTCCACATGGTTTATCAGAAAAATTCCATCCAAAGCTCATTTTGAAGAGAATGACATTTCCTACAACTCCTCTTCACACTTCAAGTCCAAGAAATGCTCTCACAAAAAGTTATCAATTTCAACATTATAGGTCATTTTCAAAAGTCAACAAAAAGGGACTTCAAGTCAAAGACCATAACTTGAGATTGGTAAATCAAAATAACATGGTACCAAAGGCATTGGTTAGAGGACTTCAAGACCTTTCCAAAATGTCCAAGAACATGATCAAAGCTTAAAAATTGAGCAAGATATGCCTTGTGGAAGTTGGGAAATATTTGGGAATTTTGAAAAGTCAACTTTGCTTCAAATGCCTCAAAATTGCTAATGGGCCACATTTTCTTCCAAGAATCATCACCCAAAAGCTATGCACGACCCATTGACCCAAAGGGGAGTTATTTCATCATTTTGTATTATTTATTTGAATTTTTATCACCATTAATTCATTTAATTAAATAAAAGATGACAAAAATAGCAAAGCATGTGTTTTAAATCTTTTTGCAGCATATTCTCTCATTTACTCACTCAAGATTTCGTGCACACCCCAAAAAGGCAAGAATCTCCATTGATTGGCATGAGAAAGGTATGAAAAAGATTGAAAAAATCATGGAAGATCACAAAATTCAAAGGGCATTAAAACTTGGATGTTGGGCTTGTTTTGTTGACCTAAAACATTCCCATACATAAACACAATGCAAACCTAATCAAAAAAACCTGGAGGCTGCGCTCAGAATCAAGAATACAAACTCACTTTTTCTTAAAAAATTTGAAATCTGCTTTCATAGTTTCAGTGCGTTTCAGGACAAAAGAACGATCCCACAAGCTTGCCAAGACTGCCAGGAAGCTATCCCAATCAAAACCACAGCCTCTAACCTCAAGAATCGGTAGAATGAAGCCGCCCTGTTCTTGATATTTTGCATATTCGTATTTACCTTTTCATGCCATATTAATGCATTCTAATGATTGTTTTGCACTAACATGAACTCAATAAAGCTAATGATGCCATTGAATTGGATTAATAGTGCTTGTATAGAAAAATGCCATTGATGCTTTCTAGGTTTTCAGAGGTGTGAATTTGGGGCTTTCTTCTTCTGGAAAAATGAGACAACAAGACCTATGCCATTAGAATCAGAAGCTTCATACGAATTAATTCCACACGTCGCGCTCAATTTATGATCAACGGTGTTCTATTCGCTATTTTTATATGTGTCACTTAGTGGGGGTTTAAAACCCCCGCTATCCATGTTTTATTTGCAGGAAACATGAAGAAGAAGGAGGACGTGTCCCCTGATAATAGGCACGTTTGAATTTTCGCGCGATGGACATCACTAAGCGTTGTGTCGTGTTATGTCATCCACTGGCCAATTCCAATACAACGTGCGCGCGTAGCTCAGATGGCTGGATGTGTAATGGGTAAACGCTGGGACCTGGGTTCGATTCCCAGGTCCCCTCCCTTCCTCAATATTATTTTGTTTAACGTATTTCCCTGCAACGCTTCATCTAAGGTCCACCAAATGCCTTGCCTACTTGATTGCCACATGCCCCTGAAGATTAATCCATTGACCATCATGTGAAGTCCACCATGGACACCAGTCAATACTTCCTCATACGAGCCAGAAAAGTCCACCAGGCCTGATTCAGTAGGCCAAAATTGCTTGGAAAATACCTCCAAAAGGGACAACCACCCCCCATGTTTACCTTCTTTTCTCTATTTTTATTATTTTCTATTATTTATTTTAATTATATTCTTTGTTTTATTTAAATTCCATAAAATTAACTTTATAATACAAAAATACCAAAAAAATCATGAATCATAAAAATAAAATATATTTTATTTAATATTATTTTGTAAATAAATTTTGTTAACTAATTTAGTTTTAATCTTAGGTTTAATTTTAATGTTTTTTTTAATAAACTAAAAAATGTAGAAATTAGGGTTTTTATTCTTTTATTCTTTTTTTTCCCTTTTTTCACCATATTTAATTATTAGTTATTTTTTGTAAATAAATATGCCATTTAATTAATTAGGGTTAAATTAGGTTACAACTTAAACATTTTTTTTAATAAATTAAAAACAATTTAGAACTAGGGTTTTAATTAACTTTTAATTCCAATTAATTTTTTTCATTAAATTCCATAAATACAAAAACTCCAAAAAATAAGTTATTGCTTCTATTTAATTTAATTAGTTCACGATTTCGATTTAATTTCTTTAAAAGGGTCCAACGCCCTCGCATTCTCGATTTTATTTCTTTTCGCACATTTACTTTTATTCCCTTTTTTAAATTTCATGTAATTGCCCCAAAGCTTTGTAATAGATAATTAGGATATTTATTTTTCCGCATTTTATTTCAAATCGGGTCTTGGTTTAATTTGGCGATGTAGACCCGCGCCTTTGTAATAATGTAGGACTTTCATCTTCCCGCACCTTTTAACTGTTAATAACCACATGAAAGAATGAATGCCAAAAATAAACAAAGCGTAGATCACCAATGCATGACAAGATAAACATAATTGAAAATGATACACAAATCACACACCACCCCTAGGGTACGTCTCACTGTTGCCTTGCCCCTCGAAAAGTGGTCGTCGAGTAGAGGACGTTTTAGTAAGTCCTCATGTCCATGAACATGGCATGGGGGTAGCTTCTAAGGTGTCTTCCCATTGCTCTGGTGACCACACTGTCCCTAATCCTCGAATTGACCCGAACACCTCCAACGGTGGTGCTACCTACCTCCCAATGGTGGGATGGCACTACCTTAAGGACATTTACACAGACTAATTCCTTAGGGTAGGTAGAGAACTCGTAGATACTTGCTCTAATTCAAAACAAATCAAAAACTTCTTTTCACACCGACACTTTGCAAAAAGCTTTCAAAAACAATTTTTCAAACACTCTTGAGGACTGATACAAGAGTCGAACTGAAATTTTAAACGAAACTTTTTCAAACCCACTCTGAAAAGCAAACAAAAATTTTTGAAAACACAAGTGAGCAAGTATCTAAGAGCCCATGGATAACCATGGATAGAAAGGGTGCTAACACCTTCCCTTTCTATAAATCTACCTCCCGAACCGAGAACTAATCTCAATAAGGAATTTTTCTGTGCTTTTGTCCTTTCCATTTGGAGAAAATAAAAGACGGTGGCGACTCTTGCTTCCGCGAAATTTCGCGAACCAGCGTTAAACAGTCAGTTCCAGATCCACCGATCACACCGACAGTTACCCCGTCCGTCATGGTACAAGGGGCAGAGACAGTTGGAAGCGAAGTCACTATCATATACAAGTCAATGATATCTATATTCCCCACAGAGCCAAGAAAACCAAGGTCCAACCTCCGTGTCCCCAAGCAGGAATTACTTCCCCAGCAGGCTCTTTCAGAAAGCCAATATCTGTATTCCCCAGCCGAGCGGTATAATCATAAACAGTTTATAAAGTTTTTCTCCCGGGCAGAGTTTATTTCTCTGACGGCAGAAGCTCAATCTCCAACAAAGCTCTTCTCTCCAGCAACGGAAGTTCATCCTCAGCTGAGTTTATTTCTCCAAATCATCAGATCTTCCAACAGAGTATCTCCCTTCCCCATAGAGTCATTACCCTGCAGGATTGTTCTCAAACAGAATTTCTCTCGGCAGAATGTTCTCAAGAAGAATGGATGTAAATCTCCAGCTAATCATCTTCGTTCACTATCCCCAGCGGAAACGAAGAACTTAACTCCTTATACTCTCCAGCAGCAGTCCAAGATTTATTCTCTCCAGCTAGAGAGTATCACAATGACATTACATATCCATACATCATGGCATGCGCATACATATTATACAACACAATCTCATTTATTTTGAGAACATCATTACTCAATACATTTCATACATAATGACATTGCATACGACTAACCCTTTACCTTTCAGGGAAGGATGCAATCATGTTCTCATGAGTTTTCCCTGGTTCAGTCAAATCGATACCAAGATTTATATTCCAGTTGAAGATATTCCAACATTTTTTCTGGTTCAGTCAAATCGACACTAAGGTTTCTATTCTAGTTGAAGATGTTTTAAGACTTTCGTCTGGTTCAGCCGAATCGCTGCTAAGATTCCCCTAATTTCTATTCCAGTCAAAGTTAATTCGAGACCTCTCCCAGGATCAGTCAAATCGATACTAAGATTTCTCTCCTAGTTGAAGTTCTCATAAATTTTCTCTGGTTCAGTCAAACCAACATTAAGGTTTCTATTCTAGTTGAAGATGTTTTAATACTTTCGTCTGGGTCAGCCGAATCGCCGCTAAGATTCCCCTGATTTCTATGCCAGTCAAAATTAATCCAAGACCTCTCCTGGGATCAGTCAAATCGATACTAAGATTTCTCTCCTAGTTGAAGTTCTCACAAATTTTCTCTGGTTCAGTCAAACTGACACTAAGGTTTCTATTCTAGTTGAAGATGTTTTAAGACTTTCGTCTGGGTCAGCCGAATCGCCGCTAAGATTCCCCTGATTTCTATGCCAATCAAAGTTAATCCGAGACCTCTCTCTGGATCAGTCAAATCTATACTAAGATTTCTCTCCTAGTTGAATTTCTCACAAATTTTCTCTAGTTCAGTCAAACCGACACTAAGGTTTCTATTCTAGTTGAAGATGTTTTAAGACTTTCGTCTGGGTCAGCCGAATCGCCGCTAAGATTCCCCTAATTTCTATGCCAGTCAAAGTTAATCCAAGACCTCTCCCGGGATCAGTCAAATCGATACTAAGATTTCTCTCCTAGTTGAAGTTCTCACAAATTTTCTCTGGTTCAGTCAAACCGACACTAAGGTTTCTATTCCAGTTGAAGATGTTTTAAGACTTTCGTATGGGTCAGCCGAATCGCCGCTAAGATTCCCCTGATTTCTATGCCAGTCAAAGTTAATCCGAGACCTCCCCCGGGATCAGTCAAATTGACACTAATATTTCTCTCCCAGTTGAATTTCTCACAAGTTTTCCCTGGTTCAGTCAAATCGATACTAAGATTTCTATTCCAGTTCAAGCTATGAAGCCCAGAAATCGACCGGATAATATCTTGATTTCTCCAAAATACTATGAAGCATGGAATCGACCAGATAGTGGTATATATCAAATTCAAGCTTCGAAGCCCGAAAATCTACCGGATAACAGCTTAATTTCCCCATCATACTGTGAAGCCTGGAAATCGACCGGATAACAGTACAAGATACTATGAAGCCTGGAATCGACCAGATAGTGGTATATCCCAGATTCAGGCTATGAAGCCTGAAAATCGACCGGATAATATCTTGATTTCTCCAAAATACTATGAAGCCTGGAGTCGACCAGATAGCGGCAAAAGACACCGTGAAACCTGGGATATGACCAGATAACAGTATAAGGTACTGCGAAGCTTGGAATTCGACCAAATAGCAGTTTACTCGGCCAATTACTATGAAGCCCAAAAATCGACCAGATATTAGTATGCCTCAAGTTCAAGTTGAAACTCGGATGCGACCGGATAACCACTTAAATCCTTCTGAAGCCTGGAGCACGACCAGATAAGAATTGAGAAATTGCAAAGTCTGGAGAACGACCAGATAGAAAGTTTAATCCCATCTCCCCAGTAAGTCACTGTGAAACCTGGAGCGCGACCAGATAACAGTTAATCTTATTATCCTCAGCAAATCATTGTAAAGCCTGGAGCATGACCAAATAGCAGTTCACTTGTACCTCCTCGACTAAAAGAGGATTCCCCAGTAGAGCAACGGACAACTGAGGCTCCTAAAATTCTGCTTCTCCCAAAGACAGAGACTGACATTCCTTAGCAGATCCCTCCTCAACGACAGGAACAGGAATCCTCATCGAAGGAATATCTCACAAAATCAACATTATTCTGGATGGCATCTTTAAGCCCATCTCCGACGCTTTGCCGTCACCTCTACCGGATGGCATCTTTAATCCCATCTCCGATGATTCTCCGTCATATTTTCCAAATGGCATCTGTAAGCCCATTCCTGATACTATCTACACAGTCTTGCGCCATCTCAGACGAGTGCAAATTTCTGGGCACTTAGTGTTGAATCATCTTCCACCTTCAGATTACGAAAGGGCAGACAAGCCAATCTACATTCTCAGGTTTAAGAAGATTGAATAAGGGCAGCTGTTGTACCCCAAAATTTTCCCTCTCATTTTACTCAACACATGCCCATTGAGGTCCTTAAGTTTCTCAAGGATGCCCAAGAGTTGACCAGACAAACTCCCTCTTAAAGCAATATACCTCAAATTAGGGTTTCCATCTTCATCAGGGTGTGAGAGCTCCAAAGGTCCCAAATTATTTCCATGGTCCCAATATGTTCTCAAGATCACCCATGTCAAGTTTTATGCCTTGCACAAGAGGTTTGCTCAGTCAACTGCTCAGATGCTTGAAAATTAACTATACTAGGTCAAAAGTCAATTGTGGCCCACATACAGTCAAACTTCAAGATTTTTGGTCAACATCAACATTTTGAAGTGAAATTCATCATTTTATCAAGGGTTGATCATGATTCCTCAAGGAATGCCCCAAATTCATCAAAACCCAAAAGATGCTAAATTAGGGTTTCTCAGGAAAGGTCAACCAAACTTTGACCAAGCATAAATTCTTCATACTTTATCAGAAATTATCCATCCATAGCTCATTTTGAAGAGTATGAAATGCCCTACAACCCATCTTCATCCCTAAAGTTAAAACTATGCACTCATCAAAAGATAGGAATTTCTACATTATAGGTCCTTTTGAAAAGTCAACAAAAACACCTTTTGGGTCAAAGCTTCTTACATGAACATGGAAGACCCAATTGAGATGAGACCAAAAGGGTTGTTTAGGGGACATCCTAAGATTTCTAAAAAGTCCAAGAACACCTCTCTAGGGTTAAAATTGGAAGAGATATGCCTTGTCAAAGTTGACCATTTTTGCAAAATTGCCAAAAGTCAAATATGCTCAAAAATGCATTTTTTGCCAAATGGGCCTAACTTTTTATGCTTGCACCTCACTCATAACATGGTCCACGACCCAATTACTTACCCACGTGTTATTTACTTCATTATTTATTATATTTTTATTTTTTATTATTAAAAATTCAAATTAAATCAAATAGATGACAAATAATAACAAAGATTTATTTTGATCTGATTTTTTGATAGAATCCGAATCTAATTATGTTGGCATAGCAGGATCAATTCGTATCAAGGGTGATTGGAGCAAGAGTGGCATGATTTGGCCTAATTTGGAAACAAATCATACAAAATAAGAATGAGATCAAATCTTCAAAAACTTCAAAGATACATGTTGTTTTTATAACCCTAATTCAATCAAGGGTATATATGGAGCATGAACAAGCACGAAAACAGAGGTTACAGCCATAAAAACACCAAGAACAAACTCAATTTTTTTGCAAAAAAGTAATGAATCGGTTTCAAGCTTGGAGGCCAATTCAAGCCATTCTAACGTTGCCAATAGATTGCTGGACATCTCAGGAACCTATCTCCATCATTTGCAAGCCTTTTCACACCCAGAAACACACGTTACAGACCCACAATTTTCCTTCCCTAGATTGAATCGTATTTTACAAATTACGCATGATTAACTATTATTGAACACAACATTATGTTTGTATGAGCATTTAGAATGTTTTGGTTTATGTAATTTTGTATTTTGATGCACATATCCATAACTGCCATTGCTAGGTTTTGTTCTTGCATTTTAGGGTTTTATCATACAAGTGAAATTGGCCTAAACAAAGGGTACCATCATACTCGTGAGGTCAAAACATATTGATTGGTGTAGCCATAATTGATTTATAATGTCTGTGTTGGATTTTTGAGATTTACAGGTTTTTTAGCCATGGAAGATGTCTGTGGGTATAGATTATGCATCTAATACGACAAAGGAGGAAGAACATAATAACGTGTCTGAACCCAATTGGACCATTTGAATTTTGCACGGGTTTTCCAGCTAACCACTTCTTTTCATATATTATATTTTGTTCTTATTGTCTTAACAAATAAAAGAGATAGCCCAGATGGCTAGGCGCATTGGTGTTGAACGTGAGGACTTGGGTTCGATCCCAGGTGTTGTAACCCAAAATTTTCCCTCCCATATTTCTCAAAACATTTCAAGAAAGATCCCCAAGTTGCTCAAGGAAGTCCAAGGGTTGACCAGACAAGCTCTCTCCTAAGGCAGTCTACCTCAAATTAGGGTTTCATGATTGCATCAAGATACCAAGGGATACCAAATTCTCATCATTGTCCTAATATGTTCTCAAGATCATCCATGTCAAGTTTCAAGCCTTGCAGAGAAAGTTTGCTCAGTCGATTGCTCAAAGGCCTAAAAATCGACTGTGCTAGGGCAAAAGTCAACTGTGGCCCACATACAGTCAAACTCCAAGATTTTTGGTCAACATCCTCATTTTGAAGTATATTTCATCATTTGATCAAGGGTTGATCATGATTCATCAAGGATTGTTCATAATTCCTCAAGAACCAAAAGTTGCTAAATTAGGGTTCTGTAGGAAAAGTCAACTCAACTTTGACCAAGCATAACTTTCTCATACTTTATGATAAATGACCCATCCAAAGATCATTTTGAAGAGGATGCCATGCTATAAAATCCATCTTCATCTCCCAAGTTCAAAATATGCACTCACAAGAAGTTATGAATTTGGACATTATAGGTCATTTTGAAAAGTCAACAAAAACACATTTTTTTCAAAGCTTCATACATGAGAATGGAATATAAAATTAAGATGATACCAAAAGGGTTGCTTATATTACATCTCAAGCTTTCTAAAAAGTCCAAGAACACCTCCAAAGAGTCAAAATTGAGGAAGTTATGCATTGGTGAAGTTGACCTTTTTTGCAAAATTGCCAAAAGTCAACTATGCCTAAAAATTCAATTTTTACCAAATGGGCCCAATCTTTTTCACTTGTTTTGAGTTGGCAACATGGTCCACGATCCCTAGAATTTTCCACTTGTCATTATCTTATTTATATTATTTATTTTGATTTTTATTTGAATTAAATCATTTTAAATCCAAACAAATCATATAAAATCCAAAACATTGAAATTCAAAGATCTTGTGCTTGTTTCAGGTCTTAAATTCCAGCTAGCATGAGATCAAATTCGTGTAAAGGCATGGTGTGCATAAAAAGATTGGATTAGGCCTATTTTTGGAAAGATTTTAAGGTGAATCAAATCAAGATCAAGGACATTGATGGAGCAAGATTGAGCACATTATTTTAACCCTAATTCATTCCTCAATACATATAGAAGGAAGGCAGACCAAAAGAGGCTAGAGAAGGAGGTGCATGAACCAGAACCAAACTTGAAAAAATACCAAGAAAGTGCAAACACGAATTCATACTTCCAGGCATCCTCAAGGCCTTCTAGCTATCCCAATCGATTCCTGGGAGTGTAGGCTAGCGAAAGCAATCAAAAACAAGCGTTCCCAAGCCCTATATCTCACTGTAAGTCCATCACGACATTGCTTATTTCTTGAATTTGGTTTGCATGATTTAGGCATTGATAGCATGAATTAATCATATATTATTGATCCATAGAACATTTGTAAGCTTTCTGTATTATTTAATTGCATTTACATGGCCTATATTGGATTTCACCATTGTTAGGGTTTGTAGCTTCAAATTGGGATCTTGATGTACAGGTAAAATTGGGCCACGATTAGGGTACCATGAAGTTCGTGAGACTGAGACGAATGAATTGGTACCATCACCATTGATTTATTGTGCTTGTACATGATTTTTGATATGCCCAAGGTTTTATCTACGGAGAGTGTCCGTGGTTATAGGTCTGTTGTCTAAAACAACAGATCCTTGGAGAATATGAAGACGTGGCGGCCAATCATTCGCGTGTTTGAATTTTCGCGCGTTTTGAATTCAGTGTTTTTGCTTTTCATATATTATCATTATTATTTATTGTATATACAAATAGAAGCAAGTGGCGCAGTGGTAGTGGAGTGGTTGTAAAGTGTTTCAGGACCTGTGTTCGAATCCCAGGCCCCCCCCTTTCTTCATATTTTTTCCTTTCAGGTAATCCAGCGCGCTTGCAAGCCTAAGGACCATCACGCGTCCTCATCATCCAGCCTGCCAGATGGCCAGATGGCCAAATCTAAAGGCCATCAATGAGGGAGTACAATAGTCCATGGTCAATGCATCATAGAGAATTCAACAAGTCAACGTGGACAATTTTACTTTGGGCCCAGAAATCTGAATCTTGCACCCCCCCATAATTGCTCAGGCCCAAACTTCTTTCTCAATTCTTTTTTTTTTTTACATTTATTTGATTTAATTTAATTTATTTATCTTATTTTACTAACCAATCAAGTATTTTCTTTTTATAAAAAAAAATCATAAAAAATAATACTTTTCACAAATTAGGTTTAGATTTTATTTTTTATCAAAAAATTAATTAATTTAATTAGGTTGTTAATATTAGATAACTTTAATTATTTTTATAGATAAATTAAAATTAATTAGAACAATTAGGTTTTTACTTCTAACTTAATTATATTTTTCTTTTTCTTAAAATAACCAAAAAAAAAAAAAAATAGGCCATGTAATTATTTTTATTAATAAATTTAATTAACTAATTAATTGTACATTTAATTTAAAAAACCTATTTCTTTTCTTAAAAAATGATTAAAAACAACAAAAACATGTTTCTTTTTATTAGGTTAGAAGGGTCAAAAACCTATTTCGCTCTCGTTCTAATTTTCATCGCGCGCTTTATTGTTTTATTATTTACCATATTATTGTAACTGCCTACAAGTTGTAATAGTTTAAATTAGGACTTTTACTTTTTATCGCTTTATTTTTAAGGGTTTGTTTTTGGCTATGTAAATACCCGAAGTCTTGTAATAGCGTAGTTTAATTTCCGCACTTTTAATTCTGCAAAATGTAAACTGTTAGATGTATGATATAGGGATGCATGACAAGAATGCATGATCAACTTTAAAACAGTTAGATAACCCTAAAATATGCAAAGATAATAATATGAAATTGAATCACTCGCACATGCGCACTCCTAGGGTACACTCCCACTTGGTTGCCTTCGGTAAACGTTCATTGAGTATAGGATGCTTTAGTGGTCGTCCTTTTGTCCAAAGATCAAAGTTGCCTCGGAAAGGTTGCCTCGGATATTGTTGCCTCGGATAATTGATCTAAGACATTAGGGTTATTACTAAGACGTCCTAATATTGCTTTAGTGACCGTACGTCCCTTTCAAATTGACCCTCAAACTCCGACAACGGTGCTACCTACTCACTAATAGTGGGATAGCGTTGTCTAAAGGAAACGAACATGGAACGATTCTTTTTTCGAGTAGGTAGATTAACTCTTAAGTACTTGCTCAAAATAAACAAACTTTTCACACTTACACTCCTTTTCAAACAAAGTTTTCAAAAACACTTCATTACACTCTTGAAGACAGAAGCAAGAGTTAAATCGAAGACAAAACAAAAACTTTTCAAATCACACAAAACACACAAAGAAGCAATCTTGAAAATGATGAGCAAGTACCTAAGAGCCCGTAGATAACTACGAATAGAAAGAGCGCTAATACCTTCCCTTTCTATAATCTACCCCCCGTACTCAGAAATATCTCGAAAAAGGAATTTTTCTGTTCTTTTTTCCTTTCCTTTGTTGGATAAAATAAAAGTCGGTGGCGACTCTTGCTTACCGCGACATTTTGCAAACACAAACGCATAACGCAAACCAAAAATCCTAAAAAATAGTCGGTTCTGGCCACCGTATCACAGAACTGGCAACTCTGCTGGGGATATAATAAGTGGGGTGTACCTTAGGATTAGTTCATCATATTGTTTTCTATTGTTTGACTTGATTGCTTTATTTTTGTGGGCTTTGTATCGGAGTTACTATAGATCCTAACCCGGATCTGGGGATACCTTTTAGGTAAGTAGCAATAGACTGTGAGGGAACTGTACGGTGTAGACCGATACGGTTGAAGCAGTGGCTACGTTGATGTGCATATTAGTTGGTACCGATACCCCTTGTGGGGGAACAAGGAGAGTATGGGGCTGTTATATGGGTCATTAAGCATCAACTGACCTTAGAACCTATAATTGACCAACTTGGCCATAGAAAGTAGCAAGATGCTACACTTATTGAGACCATACTCTCGCGATGGTTTCGGCTGCAAGAAAAGATTGCGTGAGCTGAAACTATGACCGATGGAGGATGGTCAGTGATATTGAGAACCTCTAGAACCCAGTTACTATTATTAGGAAAGGTTGAACCAACTAAACTGCAAGAGGGTAGTACTTAAACTCCATGCCAGCCTGAAATTTAAGGGTTATTATGTGACTTGTTTTCCCTTACCATGTTTGCTATCTGTGATACCTGTGGTGTGTTTTTATCATGACATCATGCATCATGACATCACATGCATATTTCATTAGACTAACCATTTCAAAGACCGAGGGGATTCATCTTTGTTCTGTTTTGCAGATCATGGCCTCTATGCGCAAAAATACCATTCGAGTTAACTTTGTGCATATCCCTGCTCAGCTCAGAGAGTTGGTTTCAAAAGTTCCTGATACTTCTTCCTTTGTTAGAAGACATGGTCATCTCCTTAGCCTGGTCACTTCAAAGTTGGATGAGAAAATGATGAGCGTGTTGTTCCAGTTCTTTGATCCGTTGCATCACTGTTTTACCTTCCCGGACTATCAGTTAGTCCCTACTTTGGAGGAGTTTTCTGATTTACTGGGCATATCTATTCTAGAGTAGACACCCTTTACAGGTTTGGAGATAGCTCCTAGGCCAGAGGATATTGCCTCAGTCCTACATCTAAAAATGGTTGATGTAGTATCTAACTGGGAGACTCAAAGTGGGGTTAAAGGTTTCTTGGCTAAATTTTTGATTGATCAAGCTCTACAGTTCTAGGATAGTTTGTACTTTCATGCATTTGAAAACATCCTGGCTATCCTCATCTACGGCTTGGTTCTTTTCCCAAATCCAGATTCTTTCATCGATGTGAACACAGTCAAGATCTTCATGTCTCGTAACCCAGTGCCTACTTTCTTGGGTGATATTCTGCATGCTCTTTATACCCGTACTGTGAGAAGAAGGGGAACTCTCATGTGTTGTACACCGCTGCTGGTGAGGTGGTTTATTTTGCACCTCCCCAAATTTGTATTGAATAATGAGGAAGGTGTAGGTTGGGCTTACAAAATCATGTCCCTTGCTCATACGGACATCCTTTGGAGTACTAAAGATATGGAAAAAGTAGCTGTCATTGATTGCTGTGGGGAATACCCTAATGTTCCGTTGCTTGGAATTAGAGGGGGAATAACCTACAATCCTTGTTTGGCTTTACGACAGTTCGTACACGCTCGGAGAGAAGGTCCTCATGAGCTGCTGGTTACAGGCATTGTCTTCGACTTTAAAGGGGATGTTGAGGTACATCGCTGCAGGTTTATATGAGCCTGGGACAGGGTGAACAGGTCTGACCCACATGAGCTAGGATTGAAGACTTCTCTCCCGATGCAACCTTATCTCCAGTGGGTTCGGGCCCGTGCTCAAAAGCTGGGGATGCCATATGAAGCTGTTTTGCCGGTGATTGTAGAGCATACTGATGAAGAAGGGGTTCCTTATACAGTCCTCCATCCTTATATGCCTACTGATCTGGGGGCATTAAAGAGATCTTAGATCCAGTTGAAGGAAGAGAGGGATACCTACAGAGAGAAGTATCATGAGCAGGAACGAAAGATCCTGAATCTTACAAGGCAGCTTGAGAATGAAAGGACAATCAACGATTATGTCAGCACGAAGGGAAAGAGACCATGGGATTTCTGATGACTTTTATTGTTTCTAGTTTAAATTTGCTTTTCAGTTTATTTTCTTTGTAAGGCCTTAAAGGCATTTGTTAAACATTGTTACAAGTTTTAATCTAATAAAGTGTGTTTTTATTTGGTTTACAAATTTGAATCTCCCTAAGTCTTTGAAATCATTTCATACGCATTCCATTACCATGCACCTCATTACAGGTACCCTTACAGGTTTCTTATCTTCTCCGCTGTTTATTTTAGCATAACATGTCTTTTGAAACACCTACTGATCAAGCTATCAAGGCTCTTCAAGCTCAAAATGCTCAGTTCCAGGAGATGTTCCTGAACCTAGCCAAAGGGCAACAAGATTTGAAGTCTCTTATCTTGAAAGACAAGAGGAAGAAGAAGAAGAAAGTGGTCCTGCTGAATATGGGTCACAGATTTGGGAACAGGTTGCGAGAAGAAGTTGATACGTCTCATTCATCTGGAGGGGGAGAGAATCAAGAGGAAAGAAAGGGTGCTAGCCCTGTGGTTTCCGACAATGACACTGATTTTGATGAAGACCAGTATCCTCCTGCGGAGGATAGGTATAAGAAACTTGAAGACCGTCTGAGTGCCATGGAGATTCAGAAGGTTCCCGGTTTAGATTTTGGAGATTTGGGACTAGCATCCGGGGTGGTAATCCTGCACAAGTTTAAAGCTCCTGTTTTTTATGAGTATGACGGGGTATCTTGCCCAAAGTTACACCTCCGTTCATACGTCAGAAAGATTCAACCATATACTGCTGATAGGAACCTCTGGGTCCATTTCTTGCAAGATAGTCTGTCAGGGACTCAACTTGAATGGTTCTATCAACTGGAATGAGCTAACGTCCGCAACTGGGAGGACCTTGCTGCTGCTTTTTACAAGCAATACCAGTATAATGCCGACCTTGCTCCCACGCGTACTCAACTTCAGGGTATGTCTATGGGTGAGAGCAAAGGTTTTAAGGACAACTCTCAGAAATGGAGAGATCTTGATGGAAGAGTACAACCCCCTTTGTCTGATAGGGAGTTGGTGGATATGTTTCTTGGGACTTTTTCTGGTCCATACTTCAATCATTTGATCGGTAGTTCATTGTCTGGGTTCACTGAATTGATTATGACTGGGGAGAGAGTTGATGCTGGTATCAGAAGTGGTAAGATACAAAAAGGTGCTTCGTCAAGTACAGAGAAGAAGCCTTTCAAGAAGGAATCTAGTGCAGTTTATAGCTCGAGGAGCCAAAACCGACCTGAACGCTTCCAAGCAGTGAATGCGGTGGTAATATCAAGACCTACTGTTGCCCTACAGCGCAACAATCAGCAAAGAGTAGAGAGACCGCAAAGACTGTATACTCGGCTCAGTATGACTCTATCTCAAATTCTGCCGCAATTGTTGAAGACCAACCTGGTAACTCTGAGGGAAGCTCCGAAGAATCCCAGTACCACTTCTCCACTGTATAATCCAAACGCCCGTTGTGCTTATCACTCTGATAGCCCAGGGCACGATACGAACAACTGCTGGGCCTTGAGGAATAAGGTGCAAGATTTGATTGAAGCTAAAGAGATTGAATTTGACGCGCCAGAAAAACCTAATGTCATGACTGCTCCTATGCCCAAGCATGGAGTAAATGTTGCGGATGATGATTCGTTTGTGACCTCTGTGGGAGACATTTCTACTCCGTTAATGATAGTAAAGAAGAACCTTTTGTTGGCCAGTTTATTTCCGGGCTGTGGCGAAGGTTGCAGTCTGTGTTCCATCCTACCTGCTGGTTGTCCTTTATTGAAGTCAGGTGTTCAACGCCTGATGGGTAACAAAGAGATCTTGTTCGAGAAAACTTTGGTTCCATTGATTCCTGTTGAAGATGTTTCCATAATCACCATTTCCGCCAATCCTTCCAAGGCTTCCTCGAGAAAGCCTGTTAGGATTACATCTGTTCTGAGAGTTGCCCCATTAATCATTACTATTCCTGGTCCTATCCCTTACAGTTCGGATAAGGCTATCCCGTGGCACTATGGGGCCGATGTGTATTATCATGGGATTAAACAATACTTGAAGGTTGAAGAGGCTGATACTGATATCAGCAATATTGTCGGGTCTAGCAAGGTCACTCGAAGCGGAAGACTCTTCTCTCCTGAGATTTCTCCTCCGACTGTTCAAAAGCATGTTGTCATTCCGTCTGCCAGTATGTCAGCTGTTGTTCCAATTCTTACTCCAGTTATCACCCCTGTCGCCGAGTTATCTGACACTCGGGGCAAAGAAGTTACAGGTGGGCCTGCCCGAATGGAGGCACCTAAAAAATTCATTGTTGAAACCTCTAGGCAGGAGATAGAGGAAATTTTGAAGATTATTAAGAAAAGTGACTACAACGTAGTTGACCAGCTGGGGCAAACCCCGTCGAAGATCTCCATGTTATCTTTATTGTTGTGCTCAGAAGCCCATGCTAAGGATTTAATTGCTTTCCTTAAAACTACGCATGTGCCGCAAGAAACATCTGCTGATCAATTCAAAGACTGTGTGGCTAGTTTGACAGCTGACAACGGGTTGGGTTTCTCCGATGCAGATCTGACTGCCAAAGGAAAAAACCACAATGACGCTCTGCATGTTTCAATCGAGTGCAGGGGCACTACTCTGGCTCACGTGCTGGTGGATATTGGGTCCTCGTTAAATGTTTTACCCAAGAAAGCATTAGATCGGCTGGATTGTGAAGGGTTGGTTCTGAAGCCAAGTAATATTGTGGTTAGGGCCTTTGATGGGTCCAAAAGGATGGTACATGGAGAGGTGGATGTCCCTGTTAAGGTTGGTTCCCAGACTTTTGCGTCTACGTTCTATGTGATGGACATTCGACCATCTTATTCCTGTTTGCTGAGTCGCCCGTGGATTCACAAGGCTGGGGCAGTAACTTCTACGCTCCATTAGATGTTAAAATATCCAGTGAAGGGGAAAATTGTTACGGTACGAGGAGAAGAGGAGTACATGGTGAGCCACCTTAACTCTTTTCGGTATGTGGAGATGGATGGGGAGTTCATTGAAACCTCGTGTCAGAAATTTGAAGAAGTCCCCCAGACTCTGGCATCGACTGAAGTTGTTGCTGAAGATACTCCAATGAAGATGGCTTCCCTCAAGGATGCTCGGGCTGTTATTGAAAAAGGTGGGTGTGCGAATTGGGGCCAACTCCCTGACTTTGCACACAAGACTGACAAGTTTGGTTTGGGTTTTACTGCAGAAGCTCAGAGGGTTGTTCGACGTGCACGGATTGGAAGACCTCCCCTGCGTATCAGTAATTCGGAAGTGAATGCAATTGAGGATGATGATGAAGAGTCTGAGTTCGACAGCTGGATTTACCCGACTACCGATGGTGGATTGAGCAATTGGACGGCGAAGGACTTCGTGACCATTTCTTTTATTACACAGTAATAGACTTTTGTTTTGAGACTTGTAACATACAATTTGAAACTTTTAAGGCCCGATTCCTTGCCCGAGACACTGTGGCTTTGTTTGTGAGGGCTTATTATGTGTCATTTCCATATATCATCAATAAAAGCATTGGACGTTTTCTTGCATTACAAGTTTTGCACTCCTTGTTTTTCTTTTCTATCTT
This sequence comes from Vicia faba, assembly GCA_948472305.1. NCBI lineage: Eukaryota > Viridiplantae > Streptophyta > Magnoliopsida > Fabales > Fabaceae > Vicia > Vicia faba. The sequence continues at coordinate 473,574,140 of OX451739.1, forward strand.
GCACTTTATAAAACAACTATTTGTCTTACACACACTCACATATCATAATACAGGTCTACATCCACTCTGGATCCCACTGATAACGACTCTGCTACTGCCAATTATGACTTCAAATGTCCGATTAACCAAGCTGAGGACGAAGGTGAGGATGATTGCCAAGTGCCTGGGGAACTTGCTAGACTGTTACTACAGGAAGAGAGGGCCATACAGCCGCATGAAGAGCCAGTGGAATCGGTGAATCTGGGTACGGAAGAAGACAAGAAAGAGGTCAAGATCGATGCAAATCTGGAGCCTAGTGTTAAGCAACAGTTGATTCAGATGCTACGTGACTATGTTGAGATCTTTGCCTGGTCTTATGAAGATATGCCTGGATTGGATAACGATATTGTGGTTCACCACTTGCCAACTAAGGAAGACTGCCCTCCAGTGAAGCAGAAAGTTCACCGAATGCGCCCAGAGATGTCTGAGAAAATCAAGGTTGAGGTTATGAAATAGTTTGATGCTGATTTTCTAGCAGTTACTTCTTACCCGCAGTGGGTGGCCAATGTGGTTCCGGTGCCAAAGAAAGATGGTAAAGTCCGTATGTGTGTGGACTATAGAGATCTGAACAGGGCGAGTCCCAAGGATGATTTCCCTCTGCCTCATATCGATGTTCTGGTTGACAACACTGCTCAGCATAAGGTCTTCTCCTTTATGGATGGTTTCTCTGGTTACAACCAGATTAAGATGGCTCCTGAGGATATGGATAAGACAACTTTCGTTACGCAATGGGGTACCTTTTACTACAAAGTCATGCCTTTCGGGTTGAAGAATGTCGGGGCAACGTATCAGTGCGCCATGGTCGCTTTGTTCCATGACATGATTCATCATGAGATTGAGGTATACGTTGATGACATGATTGCAAGGTCCCAAACTGAGGAAGAACATCTCGACCATCTTCAGAAGCTATTTGACAGGTTTAAGTTGTATAAGCTGAGGTTAAACCCGAACAAGTGCACCTTCAGGGTGAGGTCTGGTAAGCTGCTGGGTTTCGTCGTTAGTGATAAAGGTATTCAAGTGGATCCTGCAAAGGTAAAGGCTATACAGGAAATGCCGGCTCCCTGAACAGAAAAGGAAGTCAGAGGCTTTTTGGGACGGCTGAACTACATTTCCCGATTCATTTCACACCTGACTGCTACTTGTGAGCCAATCTTCAAGTTGCTGAAGAAAGATCAAGTGGTAAAGTGGAATGATGAGTGTCAGGCCGCTTTCAAAAGGATCAGGGAATATCTCCAAAAGCCACATATTCTGATGCCTCCAGTTGAAGGAAGACCTTTGATCATATACTTGACAGTACTCGACAATTCAATGGGGTGCGTACTGGGGCAGCATGATGAGTCTGGCCGAAAAGAGCATGCTATTTACTACCTTAGCAAAAAGTTTACCGACTGTGAGACGCGATACTCACTGCTTGATAAAACTTGCTGCGCTTTGGCATGAGCTGCTCGCCGGCTGAGACAGTATATGCTGACTCACACTACTCTATTGATATCAAAGATGGATCCAATCAAGTATATCTTCGAAAAGCCTGCCTTGTTCGGAAGAATAACATGATGGCAGATGATCTTGACTGAGTATGACATCCAATACACGACCCAAAAGTCAATCAAGGGAAGTGTGTTAGCGGATCACTTGGCGCATCAGGCTGTAGACGACTACCAATCCATGAAATTCGAATTCCCGGATGAGAACATCATGTTGGTAACCGACTGTGAGGAACCTGGACCAGATGAAGGACCCGAGGAGGGATCCTGATGGTCTATGTACTTTGATGGAGCTTCAAACGCTTTAGGTAATGGCATTGGCACCGTTATCATATCTCCTGAAGGCTCTCATACTCCGTTCACCACTCGAATATGTTTTAACTGCACCAATAATATGGCAGAGTATGAAGCGTGCATCATGGGCCTTCGAGCAGCTATTGACCTAAGGATTAAGTTCTTAAGTGTATTCGGAGATTCCGCTCTCGTGATCAGTCAGATCAAAGGCGAGTGGGATACGAAGCACCCAAATCTTATTCCTTACATGGAGTATGTACTGACGTTGCTTCACACTTCGAGGAGATAACCTTTGAACACTTCCCAAGAGAGGATAATCAGTTAGCGGACGCGCTAGCTACTATGTCTTCTATGTTCAAGGTCAGGTGGGACAATGAGGCTCCCCAGATTACCATTGAAAGGTTGGACGAACCTTCACATTGCTGTGATATTGAGACTGAAGAGGTAACAGATAAACCCTGGTTCCATGAGGTAAAGAGGTATCTTGAGGCTCAAGAGTACCCCAGGGGTGCATCTGTTAATGATAAGAAGTTTCTGAGGAAGTTCGCGGCGAAGTTCTTCATCAGTAGTGGTATTCTTTACAAGCGTAACCATGATTCGACCTTACTGCGATGTGTGGATAAGAATGAGGCAGAAAGGATTATGGCAGAGTTACATGAAGGTACTTTCGGAACTCATTCCAATGGACACACCATGGCAAAGAAAATCTTACGGGAAGGATATTATTGGTCCACAATGGAAACCGACTGTTATCAGCATTCTCGGACCTGTCATAAGTGCCAAGTCTATGCTGATAAGGTGCACATACCTCCAGTTCCTCTGAACATCTTGACAGCTCCTTGGCCCTTTGCAATGTGGGGCATCGATATGATTGGTGAGATCAGACCTACTGCGTCCAACGGGAATCGTTTCATCCTGGTAGTGATTGACTATTTTACAAAGTGGGTTGAAGCAGCTTCTTTTGCTATAGTAACCAAGAACGTCGTGGCACGGTTTATTCGGCACAATTTGATCTGTCGATATGGTGTACCCGAGAGGATCATTACGGACAATGGTACAAATCTCAACAATAAGATGATCACCGAGCTCTGCAAACAGTTCAAGATACAGCATCACAACTCTTCTCCCTATTGGCCGAAGATGAATGGGGCTGTTGAAGCGGCTAATAAGAATATCAAGAAGATTGCGCAGAAGATGACGGTGACATACAAAGATTGGCGCGAGATGTTACCGTTTTCTCTTCATGGGTACTGTAGCGGTGAAAATCGGAGATCAAGCTATTAATTAACTTGACTCACAAAATCAAGAGTCACCACCGCGCTTTATTATTTCCAAGGGAAAAGGGAAAAGAGCGAAATAAAACCCTAAAAAACATGCAATGTAAAATAAAAAGTAGTACAATGCATTTTTGAAAAAGAGATCAAGAGTTCGGGGGTTGGTTATGCAATGGGAAGGTATTAGCACCCAATGCATCTGCGATACTCCGCAGGAACCTTTTGAAATATCTGTTTTTTGGTTTAAAATTGTTTGTTATGTACAAAGGTGTATGTATCTACAAATATGTTTGCTTAAGGGGAAAGAAATGAGTTTTTATTATTGCGTTCGTGAGGGTTTCGCGACCCTTTGCCTACGTATCCAATGAAGGAATCAAAACATCGTAGTTCCTCTTGAAAAAGTTGATTTGTTTTGTGTTTTTTAGTGGGCGACATCATTCTAGCAATAGGCATGGCCGGTATCGCGGTAGAACGGAGATAACATGCCCTTGGGGGAGTTTCGATTTGTTGATTGTTTTTTTTTGCATGTTGTAAAGTATGTTCAAGTATGATTAAAGAGTGTTTTGTTTTGGATTTTTTTGGTTTGTTTTCTTGTTGATTTTATCTTGCCTAATTACTAGCATTTGTACAAAGTGAATAAAAGTGCATAAAAACCTACGCTATTACAAGCATATCAAAAGCATAAAAATATGAAGGAAAAGAAAAAAAAGTAAGAAAAATGTGTATCTTTCGACCCAGGCAGTAGCACACTTCGACTGGCATTTTGTTGGCCTCCTTCGATTGGGGCTGGCAGCAGTGAAGTCATGTCTTTCGATTGGGACTTTGGCAGAGGCAAAGTCCTATCTTTCGATCTGGGCTTTGGCAGCAGTCAGGTTGTATCTTTCGACTGGGAAAAGGCAGCAGCGAGTTATATCCTTCGACTGGGGCTGGCATAAGTGAAGTTCTGTCTTTCGATTGGCCTGGCAGTCAGTGTGTGGCGAAGTCTTTTGATTCTGCCTTGTTACCTTCTTCGAATGGAGGTTGAAAGCAGTGGTGGAATGCCTTTCGATTGGACTTGACTTACCTCCTGGTTGTCTTTCTTCGACTGGGCCTGGACTCAGTGAGGAAGCCTGAGACTTCGTTTCGTATTCCCTGTTTCCTGTATCTTTCATTTCAAACATTAAATGGCAACATGGCCTGAGGCCATGCTAGTAACAGTTTAAGAATTAAAGCAAAACGAAGGGATTAACTTTTAAAACATGTTAACAGGGTGGAAACGAAAAGAAATTATATTTACATGTTATGAAACGAAAAGTTCAAAGTGTTATGTACATGCTGGAAATGAACAAAGTATTATTTACATGTTATGCTAGAAATGAAAAGTTCAAGGGTAAGAGTGACTTACCTGGCTTCAGGCTGGAACGTGCGCTGGGCCTTGAGTGGTGGTTTCCTGGAGTGCTTCTGGTTTCAAAGGGAGGGACCAAGGGTTTGGCCTTTGATGCTGGATTCGAAAGAGGATGATAGGCGTGAGGTTCTTCCTGCTGGGTTCGAATGAGGGGTCACAGGCTGTACTGGGAGCGTTGGACTTGAAGGAAAAGAAGAAGCAAGTGATGCTTCTTTGATTCGAAGGAGACTGTTCTTTAGAATCGAAGGAAGTAAGTGTTTGGGATTTTTTGTTTCTTCTCACAAGTGTTGAATGGACTTGAGAGATTTTTGTGTTTGAGAAAGTTTAGGTTTGTTCTCACAAGTGTTGAAGAACTTTGAGAATTTTTCTGAAGATTTTCTAAAGTGTTTAGGAATTTTGGTGTTTCACTGTTTGAGAAAATTTGGGGAGAGGTTCGTCTGGCCCAAAGATCCTGTTTTTTCATGTTGTGAAGCCTTGTATTTATAGGCGAGCTTGCTGAAGTTTTGGGGGGAAAACAAAAATGATTTGAACAGTTTGGGAATGTTGTTTCGACCCTTTCTTCTACGCAGCTCTTGTGCACTCCTTTTTGGGCAAATACAGGACTGTTGTAGCAGGCTTTGCAGTGTTTTGGAGTTTAGTGACAGTTGGTGCAGGACTGTTGTAGCAGGCCCAGTAGTGTTTGTTGCATGGTAGTACAGTGGTCCAACTTGTGAATTGAAGGAGACTGTATTGCCCATCGAAGCTTGTGAATCGAAGGAGGCTGTATTGTCCATCGAAGCTTGTGGATCAAAGGAGGTTGTATTGTCCATCGAAGCTTGTGGATCGAAGGGAGACTGTATTGCCCATCGAAGCTTATGGATCGAAAAAGGTTGTATTGCCCATCGAAGCTTGTGTTCGAAGGAAGTAATGTTGCCCAATCGAAACATGTTTGCAGGCAGCAAATTTTGTCTAGGTCGAAGCAGGCTTGCAGGCAGTAACCTTGGTGAATCGAAGTAGGCAGCAAATTTGTCCAAATCGAAGTAGGCCTAAACTTGCATTCGAATGAGGTTTTGAGTTTAAAATGAAGGACATGCCCAAGTTGCATTCGAAGGATACCTGTCAGCACATGAAATCAAAGAAACAAAAACACACATTTCGTGCTTGATTAGAAGTTAGTGATACATAGGCAAAAAATGTTCAAAACACTTGACAATTTCTGCACAATCAATGCTCAAAGGTGAGAGGTTGAAAACCAACTGTATTTAGTGACTTTGCCTTTTGTATAAAAAATGCAAAAATGCAAATGGGATCTTAGGTCAAAAATTGGGGTACAACAGCTGCCCCTATTTAAGTTTCTTCTATCTGGAGATATGAAGATTGGGATCTTCATTTCGACGAGATTGAAGGGACTTAAATATAGAATACACAATTTTTTGGCCTTAAGATACCACAATTATGTTCATGATATGATATGAATGCAATGCTCTGAATTTTATGGGGAATGACGCCATATGAGACAGACTAATGCTGGAGAAACCAAGCACATTATACAGTAATCCCACAGGGGAAGAGGTTATAACACCACTGGTGAAACAGAGTCGTAGACTTGAAGTGAGAGACTCTTGAATGATCTACATCAGTGTTGAGACTGGAAAAGAAATGATTTACATCAGCACTGTGACTGGAAAGAGAAATGATTTACATCAGTACTGAGACTGGGAAAAAAATGATTGACATCAACATTGTGGCTGGAAAACAAAATGATTGACATCAACACTATGGCTGGAAAACAAAATGATTGACATCAGCACTGTGGCTGGAAAACAAAATGATTGACATCAGCACTGTGGCTGGAAAACAAAATGATTGACATCAGCACTGTGGCTGGAAAAGAATGATTGACATCAGCACTGTGGCTGAAAAACAAAATGATTGACATCAGCACTGTGGCTGGAAAACAAAATGATTGACATCAGCACTGTGGCTGGAAAACAAAATGATTGACATTAGCACTGTGACTGGAAAACAAAATGATTGACATCAGCATTGTGGCTGGAAAACAAAATGATTGACATCAGCATTGTGGCTGGAAAAGAATGATTGACATCAGCACTGTGGTTGGAAAACAAAATGATTGACATCAGCATTGTGACTGGAAAAGGAATGATAAAATGCAAACTTCTCCACGGGACTTTTCCGAAGGGATGCCATTTGCTGAGTAGACATTATTGTTGGGGATAAACAAGTTGCTCAAATAAAGAGGCCGCCACTTGCTTCCTTCCAAAAATACTATGACATATAAGCTGCTCAAATAAAGAAGCTGCCACTTGCTGTCTTCAAAGAATATTAAAACACACAAGCTACTCATGAAGAGTCTTATAACCCACAAGCTGCTCATGAAGAGCTGCCACTTGATGTCTTCAAAGAATAATAAAACACACAAGCTGCTCATGAAGAAGCTGCCACTTGCTGCTAATAACCCACAAGCTGCTCTTGCAGAGCTGCCACTTGCCAATAACCCACAAGTTGCTCATGAAGAGCTGCCACTTGCTGTTTTCCGTACAAGTTGCTCATAAAGAGTTGCCACTTGCCATTTTCCGTACAAGCTTCTCATGAAGAGATGCCACTTGTCATTTTCCGTACAAGCTGCTCATGAAGAGCTGCCACTTGCCATTTTTCGTACAAGCTGCTCATGAAGAGCTGCCACTTGCTATTTCCGTACAAGCTGCTCATGAAGAGCTGCCACTTGTCATTTTCCGTACAAGCTGCTCATGAAGAGCTGCCACTTGCCATTTTCCGTACAAGCTGCTCATGAAGAGCTGCCACTTTCCATTTTCCATACAAGCTGCTCATGAAGAGCTGCCACTTGCCATTTTCTGAAGAATAATAACGTACAAGCTGCCCATGAAGAGACAGCCACTTGCCGTTTTCCAAAGATGTCAATAACATGCAAGTTGCCTCATGAAGAGACTGCCGCTTGCTGTTTTCAAAGGTGTCAATAACATACAAGTTGCCTCGTGAAGAGACTTCCGCTTGCTGTTTTCAAAGGTGTCAATAACATACAAGTTGCCTCGTGAAGAGACTGCCGCTTGTTGTTTCCCAAAAAGATACCCATAAAATATCGTGAAGATATTGCTGGAGGTGAGAATCAATAATTTCATCTGGAATGGACAAACTGCTCATGAAGAGACCACCATTTGTCGTAGAGAAATCAGAAATAATCAAACTGCTCAAATAAAGAGTCAGTCGCTTGTTGTCATGTCGATATTCCAGAAGAAGTTTGTGATAACACTGCTAGGGAATAAAGTTCATCTTCAATGGGGAACCATGAATAAATCCTTCCAGAAGAGACCAAGTATTTACATTGCAAAATAAATGCACTCTCCATCTAGGTTTCACAACCTAGAGGGATCCACAGGGTATCATTCACAAGAGACAAAGCTCAATCCAGGAATGAACTGGAGAGAAAATAGTCAAACAAGACTCCACCCAATGAGGAAACAACTCAAATGGGGATTTATCCTATCCAGAGATGGAAAAGGAAAGCTGAAGCAAGATTCTTCCACGAGAGTTAACTCAGTGGGGAATTAGAAAGAAGGCACACTTTCTTCTTAAGTCGACACTCTATTTGGAAAGATCAAATATGCTATTTGAATAGACACAACCAAGGTATACAAACTCAATGACATCAACAAATACAAATGTGCATGCATGAGGCAAGTGTGAATGACTAAATGAATGTCATGTATATGCTGACAAAACAGACAGGGGAGATAGACTGAAGATGATAAGACGTCCCAGTACAACCCAACACTCGGCTAATCTCAACAAGATGGGAACATTACTGGAGATAGATCAAAAGTCATCATTGGAGTAAGGTCCTTTTATAAGGCTTAAAGCTCTCTGGAGAGGAAGATATTTTCAGGTAGAAAACCCAAAGTCCAGTCTTCTATTGCAAACAATCCATTGAAAGGATAACAACACAAACAAAGTTTCAGCTAGAAAAAGTCATGCTTAGCTGGAGATAACTGGGAACACCACCCTCTGATAATGTGTGCAAAACATATCACATATCTTAACAAAACTGGATTGCCCCTGGGACTAATTTTGGATGCCCCAAGTTTACTGCTGATGAGCTGCATGTTGCACGATAATTCTTGCGAATAGCTTCACCTCTAAAATGCCCCAAGCTATATGGTTGATGAGGAGAAATCATCTCAAGAGGATTTTACAAAATACCTGGCATTCACCATGCTCTGGTGTCTTCAAACTCTTAGAGAGATTCATCAAATCTCGACGTGATTGCCCTGGATTGACTGTAGTTGGCACAACAAAGTCTTCAAATTTTCCCCCAAAAGAGTAAACAAGTTGGGAAAGCATTAATTAGGAGAAGCAACATGTTCGTGCTCAAGGTCTTCAGGTGACATGCCCCTGGATATGATATTTTCTTGAAATGATTCTCCAATTACTCAATAGAGTTTCAGGCCTTAAGAATAAACTCATCACTGGTGCTTATATGTGAGTTTCCTTGATATCAAACAAATGTTTTGCAGTTAGAAAATTTTATTATGAGAATGAAAATTCTAATGCAACAGTTATGTAAGTCTTGAAGATTTTGAAAAGATATCGCAAAAATTTTGCGAGTTAGAGCATCATTTATTTTTGTATAGGAAAAACATATGATACCAACATAACTATTTAGAACATTCATGGGAGTCAGGAACACTATCTCATTGAAGTATGCTTTCAAAATAACCTTGCTTTAATTAGGACTTTTGAAGGTTGTAATGTGGTCTGGTTCATGGTTTTAGAAAAAAGGATTTAAGGCTCAAAATATTTGGTGCCCACCCCCTTCATGATGTTCTTCAATCCTATGTTCAGTTAATTCAACATGAGCGCTCATCTCTCAAAAGGATTTTGTGACGGTTAAGGAAACGACGAGGTTTTCGGAGTAGAAACCACCCTCATGTCTTCGTGTTTGTAGTCACCAATTTGTTCTTTGCTGAGGACTTTTCTTTGTAGTCCTTTCTTTGCAATTTTTATTTTCCCTAATTTTTGCCTGAACTAATTTTTTGAATTGATAGTCCAGCGGGTTGCCTTAATTTTGCCTAAGTCACACGTTTTCATGTTTTTTTGACTTAGCAGGCTTTTCTTTTTCTTGATTTTTGACTTTTTGAACAAAATGTGTGACATTAACTTGTCTTTGCTTGTTGAGAGGATTGTGATTGCCTCGTTTCTTGATGAATGAGGGATAACATTGTGGTTCCATATCCTCTAGATTCATTATACATGAAGGATAGCCCTCGTAGTTTCTCTTCAAAAAACATCTTCCTTATGAATTTTGAACACTCAGTCAGATTAACTAAAAACTACCCTGCCCCAGGTTAAAATTCAAGGTTTTTTCGTATAGAAAAGAAACTTCTGCTTCAAAGGCTCAAAAGGGGTTAGCAAGGGATTATCTTCCTTATATCTCCGGTGTTTAGGGATTTGAAACAATGCATGTACATCATCAGCAAGATTTTATCCAAAAGCAAACAACCAGAGATTTTGTGTTCTTTAGATTATCATCCTCCCTTCAGTCTCTGCCTAGGCAAGAGAATGGGCAACAAGTTGGTATCATAATGCAAAAAGAAATTTAAAATTTGAAAACAAATGAATTTCTTCAAGACAAACATACTCATTGTATTAAGATGATCATTCAGATGCAAACAAGTTCTCACATGCAAACAATGTTTTGATAAACAAGAAAATTTACAAAAGCATAAATAAGTTAGTAATCTGGAAAGGCTTTCTGTTGTACCCCAAAATTTGCCCTCCTCTTTTTCCACAAGAAATCACAACTTCGGGTTTTCCCTGAATTTTTCAGATTGGCGTAGGAATCAGTCAAACAGACTTTTTCTTATCAGTCTATCCAATTTAGGGTTTTTCATTGATTTTGAATCAGTTCAAGCAGATTGCTAGGGTTTGTTTGAGTTTGTGCCCAGGTTTGATCAGGCAGGCGCTTCTGTGAAAATTAAAACAAGAATCAGGGTTTTGTGCGCATATTTATCAGAAAGAATTAATTCTACAGTGCTTTTCAAATTACTCTGAGATATGGACTGAGGCTGTTGATTGAGAATTTGCAGTGTTTGGATTTAATCAGTGAAAAAAGGACATGTGGACGTTTGTTGTTTAGCTGTGCAACGCTATGATTATTTGGAACTCCGGAAGTTTATTGATCATTTATTATTCTGAGTTAAAATAGTTGGGATTTATTTCCAGTTATTATAATTTTAAGAATTATAAATAATTAAATAAACAGTTGAAGAAGAAAAAGAATTAACTGATCAAAGGTGGACTTTTATTCATTTTTAATTATTTGTTACAATTATTATTTGAGCACTGTAAGATTATTTACAGATGTTTACATTAATATTGTTATAATAATTAAAAATAAATTGAAACTATCCTAAATATTTCCTAAATCTTCATCTTCTACTGCTACTCCTCTTTTGCTCCATTGATTTTTATCTGCAAAACAAAGAAAAAGAAAAAGTCAAAAGCAGATGAAATGAAATAAAAGGCAGACATTTAAAAAGATCATCATTAAAAGCAACTGGCCGGAATCAGTTTGCCCTCTCTGCAAATCACGAGATTACTCTCGGTTCACAAAGAGGGATAGAAAGTGCTCTCAAAAAACATGAAATGCACAAAGTTACAATTGCACAAATTCAAATTGTCAAACCTACTGCATAATTTCAAAAGTGCCAAACAAACTACAAAGTCCAAAGGCAAACTGAACTGCATAAGGCCTAACCAAGGTCACAATTTCAAACTAAGCCAAAGTTGTCAAAGCAACTGTCCACAAACTGCCAAAAGATTATCAAAAGGGCTGTCAAAGAAGTACACAGAGTATGCAGGAAAGCAGGAAATATGCAGAGTAAACCAACAATGCAAGCAACATCCAAGTTACATCATTTTCAGCCAGCTACCTTTTCAGAGAAATAGTACATCTAAGCAATATTTTATGCTTTAATACTGGAGAGAGAGAAGAGAGAAGAGAAAGAGGCTTACAGCAGGCTTTAGGCTTGAAAGAAAAGATATAACAAGCATACGAGGCAGAAAATATCAAAAGAAAAATTCTCAAACTGTATCAACAAAGATACAGAGCTGCCTCAAACAACACAAATCCTGTCAAAAACTGAAACCTAAACTCAGTTCACATTACAAACATACAAGCCCTTTCAAGACAGTGTTAAGCCTTATCAAGCCTAAACTTGCACCAAGCCAAAGGCCTTCACCTGTTTCAAACACAAACTAAAAGCAAAAGCCAGTAAACCTGTTACAGCAACCAAAAGCCTTCACCTGCTAAACTGCATCAAGGCCAATCCAAGCGTATGAGCCTGAAGCCTAAACCAAACACAAGCTCTGAACCTGCCTGTAAACTCGTGTCAAAGCCATCAATAAACCTGCTAGTCTAAACCACAAAGCTTCCAAGCCCAGTTCATCAAGCCTATACCAGAATTTATCCAAACAACACCCTCAGAACTGTGTTCATCACAGGGTCCAATACTCAAAAATACCACCAATCCAAAGCAATAACTCACAAAAACAATATTCAAATCAATATCAGCATTCCTTCAAGAAAATCATCAGAAGCAAAGAGCATACAAAACTAGTTGTTTCAGAGGCAAACATTCAAGAGGAAAGAAGAGGAAAAGAAGCAATCAGGGGTAAGCATATCAGCATACAAGGCATCTCAGATAAATCATCATTGAAAGTGTATCAAGCATAGCAACGTACAGAAGCAAAAATCCAACGCTCAAAAGAAGAAAAGAAGCGAGTGAACTAGGTTTTCAAGCAATCATCATCAAACCTAACAAAAAAGCACTAGACAAACCGGAGCCAGCCTGGTCATCGTCGCCCTCGCCCTTGGCCGCCTGAAGCACCTCCGGTCCGCCTCCTCCTCCGTCTCCAAAAGGTATAAATTTCTCTCCTTTCTTTAAAACACCTCACGAGACAAATAACAAAAATAATAATCAGAACATGCACGAACTAAAGCAAGATATGTAAATGGGAAATTTCCTACCTTTGCTTGTCACTACTTGAACAACCCATGGAGGGAGAAGAAGTGGAAGTTGCGCTTGACGGCCATAGACGGAGAGGCGTTCAGAGGCTAGGGCGTGAGAAGGATGAAGACGAAGCAAAAACGAAGTAAACGGCACTGTAACTCACAAACCCTAGTTCCCAAATGAAAACAAAACATTGAAACCCTTGAAAAAAATATTGTGTCAAGCATTGGGCCGGTTCACCTTTCAGCGCGCCTAAGCCCATTAAAATCCAGAATGCACCCCCCTTTTCATTATTCTGTTTATTCATTTTGGGCCACCCCTTCTTCTTTACAGCCCATCTAACTCTTTTCTTTATTTTTATTTCATTCAAACTAAAAGCTTTTATTTTCCTTTAAAACTAATATCTCTCAATTTTCTTTTACTTTATAACCTAATTCTTTTGTATATAATAAATTAACTCTGTGATATAAAATGTTCATTAATTACTTTTTTTTAGTTATTATAATTTAAATATATAAGAATAGAACTTTGAGTTAAATAATTTTCTTTTATTAAAACTTTTTTATTTTAAACTTTGTACATAATTAACTTAAAAAACATTAATATTAGTACATAAAAAAAAGATAGAACTTAAAACATTTTCTTTTCTTTTATTAAATTTTCTTGTCTGTACATAATCAACAAATATCCAAAAACAAATAAATACTTATTTTTTTAGTAAGTTAACATTTTTTGTCACTTGTAAATAATTACATGCACTTACACAAATACGTTAATACATTTACATTGCTCTTATACATTTGCTTATTCTTATACCTTGATACATATTACATTTGAGATCGCAATTCAATTTGGTTGTAAATTATTTGGACACTACTCTCCTATTTAAGTCTCATCCCCATTTGTAAATTTGTACCCCCACTCCCGGATACTTATTTGTAATAGCGTAGACTTTAAATTCCCGCAATTTATCGCTTTCAAATATACCATGGTTAGACCTAGGGTTTGTATGTACATAAAATCAAATGCTAGATAACCTAATACAAAAACAAATACATGAAATCAATACACAATCACACTTGCACCCCTAGGGTAATCCCGCTTGTTGCCTTCCAAAATGGGCCATGCTTGCACGTTGAGTTTCTTTGGCAAAACAAAACAAATCAAAATGATCATAGTCCCTCGATGACGCTTTCGAAAGTTTCCTATCAAAATGATCATAGTCCCTTCAAGAAAAATTGCCAAAGACACTTGGCACCATTGCATTCATGGTCCATACGATGACCCGTGCCTGTCCCGTTAACATCCTAATACAAGATTGTCCACCAAATACAATGGTGGAACAAAATTGTTAAAAGGGTTAAAACATGAGAAAAACCTTTGAGTACAATAGGGTAGACAACTCTTAGTTACTTGATCAAACTTGCAAAACACACTTGCCTATTTTTCAAAACCACTCCACAAACACTTCACAAACACAACTTCCAAACACTTTCAAAACAACTTTCAAAAACATTTGAAACATCTTTTCGAAAAGATACACACCTTTGTATATACTCAAACACGAGTCATTATAATGGTTGCCTAGACAAGGCCTCTTTTTCAAAACATTTTCAAAACACACACACACACACCACCATTTCAAGCAATTGAAAATCAAAGGCAAGTGATCTAAACAAGTAACTAAGAGCCCATGGATAACCATGGATGAAAAGGGTGCTAATACCTTCCCTTTTCATAATCTACCCCCCGAACCCACGAAACATCTCAAAAGGTTTTTCCTGTGCTTTTTAACCTTTCCTTTAGGATAAAATAAAAAGTCGGTGGCGACTCTTGCTAAACCGAACAAGTGCAAATATAAACGCAAAACCTCAAGTCAGTTCTCCCACCGTATCACAGAACTGGCGACTCTGCTGGGGACTTATTCAAAAGTGGGGTTACCTTAGGGTTTATATCACCTTTACATTCTTGCTTTGATTGCCTTGATTGCTTTACTTTTTTGGTTCCTTGTTTGGGTTTGTTGTAAATCCTACACCCGGATTTGGGGCACCTTTTTAGGTAAATAGCAATAAAACTGTGAGGGAACTGTGCGGGGTATATATACCGACATGGTTGAAGCAGTAAGCTATGTTAGTGTGACATATTTGTGAGTACCGGTAACCCTTGAGTTCAATCAAGGAGAGTACGGGGCCGCTGAGTGATGTCGTGAAGCACTAACGAACTCTTAGAACCTTACTTGACCATCCTAGCCTTTATAGGGGTAGTGAGATGACCGACTTTGGTGCATTCCGAAGTTGGTAGATACTCGATACTACACTTATTGAGGGTTGTTTTCTTGGAATATTTTGGTCGCCAGTTAAGTGGCTAAACCAAAACAATGAACACAGAAAACAATCCAATGATATTGAGCTCCTTAGAACCCGGTTTCTATTTCTAGGACAGGATGAGCCAACTAACTTCAAGAGGGTACTTACCTACAAACCTCATACAAGCCTAAAACTAAGGACTTATTTGCTTTGTGTGAATATGATTACCTGTATATACGCTTACTTGCTTTTGCATACATGTACATAACATCATAACATCATACCATAGCATTTTTCAATAACCATTTCAAGGATCTCGAGGGTTCTTTTGATGCAGGGTTACGTTGAACCAGACGTCTACCAAAGGGAAAGAGGTTCCTCCTCTAACAAATGCCATCAAAGATCAAGTGCAACAACTTGAATCAGGGGCTATGACCCACTCGACATGGTGAGCTTGATTCTCGTGGAAAGACATCCACCGGTGCAAAGTTCTCCAATCAAAGATCAAGTGCAAAAAACTTGAATCAGGGGCTATGACCCACTCGACATGGTGAGCTTGATTCTCGTGGAAAGACATCCACCGGTGCAAAGTTATCCAATCAAAGATCAAGTGCAACAAACTTGAATCAGGGGCTATGACCCACTCGACATGGTGAGCTTGATTCTCGTGGAAAGACATCCACCGGTGCAAAGGTCTCCAATCAAAGATCAAAGTTCAACCTCTAACATTCTCTTGTGTTTACCCCAAGAGATCCTTGAAAGCATGCATCCACATATCATGCATTGCATCTTGACAGTTTTTCCTTTTCAGGCTTCCTTACTCTCCTACTGTTTATTTTAGTAGAGATGGCTCTAGAGAGAACTGTCAAGGATATCCAAGACCAGACTGCTCAGCTGCAGGAAATGTTCTTGAACCTGTCCCTGGGGCAAGAAGAAATGAAAGCTCTCCTCACAAAGGGCTTGGTCCAGGAGACTTCAAACAATGCCAGGAGTGATCAGCTGGGGGAACTGCAGTTTGATTTGGAAACATTGAGGATCCAAATGATGGGACAACTAGTGGGCCAGATGGCTCTCATCCAGGATTTGTCTCAAAGACAAGAGGAACTCAGAGTTCTCGTCAACCAATTGCTTCGTAACAACCAACTGGGGCAGACATCTGAGGTTGAAGAGCAAGTCACCACTCAACCCCCCTCCAGACAAGAAGACAAGGGGATGGCTCCTCTGCTTGCTTCAGGGTCACAAGCCCAGCAACAACCTCGCCAACGTCAATGGGGTGATCGGCGTAATCAAAATACGTCGGAAAGACAGTTCACGGAGACAGACAGACCGTCATCTCTGATACTGGAACGCTTGTTGGAGGTCAATCTGACTGCTTTGAGGGATCCTATTCGGAAGCCCAATACCTCCGCTCCTAACTATCATCCTGACGCATTTTGTGTGTACCACTCCTATAGCCCGGGGCAAGACACCGACGACTGTTGGGCCTTGAAGAACAAGATTCAAGATCTGATCGACATTGGAGTGCTGAGGTTCATGCCAGACGGCAAGATGAAAATCTTCCGTTAAGGAGTTCTCCACCTGAAGTGACAAAGCTCAAACTGAGAGACTTTTGCTTCATTTGAATTTTCAAAGTTGTAATTTCTTTTGTTATTCAAACAATTATCTGTTGATGTTAAACTCTGTTTCATTAATGCATTGCATATGTTTGTCTTGAATTCATCCATTCGTTTTCACTACTCTTATGCTTTCTTTATGATATTTAACTCTTGATAAAAAGCTGTAAGCCTTTAGAGGGAGGATGACGAAACAATACCATAATCTCATACAGTATGCTTTTGAACAGACCGTGCTGATGATGTACAAGCATTTCTTTCAATTCCCAAACATTGGAGTTATAAGGAAGATAATCCCTAGTCAACCCCTTCGAGCCAAAGAAGTAGGAGTTTTCTGTTCTAAACAAATTAAAACCTTTGATATAAACCTGGGGCAGGGTAGTCTCTCAGTTATTTCAAGAAAAAGATGCGCATTGAAGTCGCAAACTCTCAATTCGTAATACAACGAATGATAAGAAAAGCATTCCTTTGGAATCAAAAGACAGTGATGGTTCCCTATCTCATAGGTAGTCCTTATCTCTCAAAAGAGAAAAGCCCACTGAGCCAAAACCTACAAAGGAGGCTTAAGAAACCTGGGGCATCCCGCTGACTGTAATCCCGAAAACAGGAACAGTCAGGCAAAAGTTAGGGATAACAAATCAAAATCAAAATAAAGAGGTCATTACAAATCCTCAACAACATGAAAATGGAGATGATGACTGTCTCCCAAATTCAATTGGTGAACCATCACCCCAAAAGTCGTTCCAAACTCAAATAGAGTGCGACGCACAATTAACTGAGTTTAGGGTTGAAGAACATCACGAAGAGCGGGTGGATACAAATATGCTTTGAGCCTTTTATCCTTTGTTTCTTAAACCGTGAACCAAGCCACGTTACAACCCGTCAAAAGTCCTAATTGAAGCATGGGTTAGTTCGAAAGCATACTGTTCAAAAGGTATCCTGACTCCTGTAAGGCTTTACTCTAAAATCTTGTGTTGATTTGTCTTATAAAAAGTTTTCTGCTAAAAAACAATTTTTCAAAACTTCGAGACAAACATAAACTTTGCATTGTTTGAATATCACTGTTTGCATTTGACCATTTGTTTGACAGTGCAGAAATTCATACAGCGAATGTTCGGAGGAACGAAAACTCTCTCAGTGAGTAAAATCACTTCAAAAGGATGACACTTCCAACGACAAGTCTCCTATCAACAAGGGGCATGACATGTCACCATCCAGCACGCCTGGGGCAGTCCAGTCAAGGTTTCAACAGATCTTTCAAAGTTCAGTTAACCTGGGGCAGCCCAGTCAATATTTCAAGAAATCTCTCAATTTGCAGAGTAATCTGATTCAAGACTCCTTCATCATCACTTGGGGTATTCGAATGTCAAAAGTGTTCAAAAATTCCTTCATCACCTGTTGGAACTCAAGGTCGTCCAAAATTTCCTTCATCACCTGCTGGAAGTTACGATTAACATCAAAAATTCCTTCATCACCTGTTGGAACTCAAGGTCGTTCAAAATTTCCTTCATCACCTGTTGGAAGATACAGTTTCAGATACGCTCCAGACACGGTAGCCATTCTGTCACTCATTCAGATCCTAGTTACAGTTTCAGATACACTCCAGACACGGAAGTCATTCTGCTACTCATACAGATCTCAAATCCAAGATGCAGTTTTACATGGACTCATCAGCAGGAAACCCTACACCGGTTCCTTCTCAAATCCAAGATGTAGTTTTACACAGACTCATCATGAAGCAACCCTACACCGGTTCCTTCTCAAATCCAAGATGTAGTTTTACACGGACTCATCATGAAGCAACCCTACACCGGTTCCTTCTCAAATCCAAGATGTAGTTTTACACTGACTCATCATGAAGCAACCCTACACCGGTTCCTTCTCAACCTCAGATGTAGTTTTACACTGACTCATCATGAAGCAACCCTACACAGGTTCCTTCTCAAATCTCAGATGTAGTTTTACACAGACTAATCATGAAGCAACCCTACACAGGTTCCTTCTCAAATCCAAGATGTAGTTTTACACTGACTCATCATGAAGCAACCCTACACCGGTTCCTTCTCAAATCCAAGATGTAGTTTTACACGAACTCATCACGAAGCAACCCTACACCGGTTCCTTCTCAAATCCAAGATGAAGTTTTACACGGACTCATCATGAAGCAGCCCTACACCGGTTCCTTCTCAACCTCAGATGTAGTTTTACACGGACTCATCATGAAGCAACCTTACACAGGTTCCTTCTCAAATCCAAGATGTAGTTTTACACGGACTCATCATGAAGCAACCCTACACGGGTTCCTTATCAAAAACAAGATGCAGTTTTACACTGACTCATCATGAAGCAACCCTACATCGGTTCCTTCTCAAATCCAAGATGCAGTTTTACACGAACTCATCATGAAGCAACCCTACACCGGTTCCTTCTCAAATCCAAGATGCAGTTTTACACGGACTCATCATGAAGCAACCCTACACAGGTTCCTTCTCAAAAACCAGATGCAGTTTTACACTGACTCATCATCAGGAAACCCTACACAGGTTCCTTCTCAACCTCAGATGCAGTTTTACACGGACTCATCATGAAGTAACCCTACACAGGTTCCTTCAAACCCAGATGCAGTTTTACACGGACTCATCATCAGGAAACCCTACACCGGTTCCTTCTCAAACTCCAAAGACTCTTGCAATCCCCAGCCAGAGAGCCTTACAGAATCTAATTCCCCTCAGGGTCAAGTTTCAAAATCCCCAGTGGAGCCAAAACTGTCAATCCTCAGCGGAGCTAAAACTTCCAACTATCAATCCCCAAGCAGAGTGAAGACTCTCATTCTCAGTTCCTCACAGGATATTCGAATATTCTCCAGTGAAGATCTCCTAAAGACAGGAATTCCCCAGTAGATTGGCATACAACCCAAGCTCCTGATCCCCCAACAGTGGTCCCAGGACTTCTCATCTTCAGCGATCAATAGATTCTTACCCTCCCCAGCAGCAGTCAAGGAATTATTTTCCCCGGCAGCAGTCAAGATTCTTGTATCTCCATCTATCCAGGATTCATCTATCCTCAGCAAGACAGCTCATCAGCTTACATGCGCATTCATTACATTCATATCATAAACATTGATATAACATACATCGCATCATGCATCATGACATTGCATACAACTAACTCTTTACCTTTTCAGGTAAGATCAGTCGACAAACAAAGATCATCATCTTCCGAGATTCTTTCTAGAAATAGTTCAGATGTGACCCAGACATGGCGACATTCTGATACTTATTCCAGATTCATCCAGATGCAGTTTTTCACGGACTCATCATCAGGAAACCATACACCGGTTCCTCCTCCACTTTAAGACTTCTGAAAACAGTTCACGGGTTCTCCAATAACGGATGTTAACCTATCGCTTGTTCAGATTCTTCTTCAACTTTTGAAAACAGTTTACGGACGCCTCCCAACATGGATGCTGCTCTATTGCTTATTCAACTTCAATACTTCTGAAAACAGTTTATGGATTCTCCAAACATGGATGTCAATCTATTGCTTGTTCAGACCCCCAGTTCAGAGATGTTCCAAAACATGGATACCTTTCTGATACTCGTCCGCTCACCAATGACATACAGTTCAACAATCACCTTCAGATGGCATCTATAAGCCCATCCTCCTCTAAACATTTCCAGATGGCATCTTTAAGCCCATCCTCCTACCAGCAACTTCCAGATGGCATCTCTAAGCCCATCCCCCGACAAGATTATGTCACATTCCAGATGGCATCTTTAAGCCCATCACCAAATGGCATCTGTAAGCCCATTCCCTCTACCATCACATCACCGAGTGCAAATTTTTTGGGCACTCTAGTGTCCAATCTCCTTTTACCCTCGAGTCGCAAAAGGCAAACTTGCCAATCTAACTCTTCAGGTTCAAGAAGATTGAACATGGGCAACTGTTGTACCCCAAAATTTGCCCTCCTCTTTTTCCACAAGAAATCACAACTTCGGGTTTTCCCTGACTTTTTCAGATTGGCGTAGGAATCAGTCAAACAGACTTTTTCTTATCAGTCTATCCAATTTAGTGTTTTTCATTGATTTTGAATTAGTTCAAGCAGATTGATAGGGTTTGTTTGAGTTTGGGCTCAGGTTTGATCAGGCAGGCGCTTCTGTGAAAATTAAAACAAGAATCAGGGTTTTGTGCGCATATTTATCAGAAAGAATTAATTCTACAGTGCTTTTCAAATTACTCTGAGATATGGACTGAGGCTGTTGATTGAGAATTTGCAGTGTTTGGATTTAATCAGTGAAAAAAGGACATGTGGACGTTTGTTGTTTAGTTGTGCAACGCTATGATTATTCGGAACTCCGGACGTTTATTGATCATTTATTATTCTGAGTTAAAATAGTTGGGATTTATTTCCAGTTATTATAATTTTAAGAATTATAAATAATTAAATAAACAGTTGAAGAAGAAAAAGAATTAACTGATCAAAGGTGGACTTTTATTCATTTTTAATTATTTGTTACAATTATTATTTGAGCACTGTAAGATTATTTACAGATGTTTACATTAATATTGTTATAATAATTAAAAATAAATTGAAACTATCCTAAATATTTCCTAAGTCTTCATCTTCTACTGCTACTCCTCTTTTGCTCCATTGATTTTTATCTGCAAAACAAAGAAAAAGAAAAAGTCAAAAGCAGATGAAATGAAATAAAAGGCAGACAGTTAAAAAGATCATCATTAAAAGCAACTGGCCGGAATCAGTTTGCCCTCTCTGCAAATCACGAGATTACTCTCGGTTCACAAAGAGGGATAGAAAGTGCTCGCAAAAAACATGAAATGCACAAAGTTACAATTGCACAAATTCAAATTGTCAAACCTACTGCATAATTTCAAAAGTGCCAAACAAACTACAAAGTCCAAAGGCAAACTGAACTGCATAAGGCCTAACCAAGGTCACAATTTCAAACTAAGCCAAAGTTGTCAAAGCAACTGTCCACAAACTGCCAAAAGATTATCAAAAGGGCTGTCAAAGAAGTACACAGAGTATGCAGGAAAGCAGGAAATATGCAGAGTAAACCAACAATGCAAGCAACATCCAAGTTACATCATTTTCAGCCAGCTACCTTTTCAGAGAAATAGTACATCTAAGCAATATTTTATGCTTTAATACTGGAGAGAGAGAAGAGAGAAGAGAAAGAGGCTTACAGCAGGCTTTAGGCTTGAAAGAAAAGATATAACAAGCATACGAGGCAGAAAATATCAAAAGAAAAATTCTCAAACTGTATCAACAAAGATACAGAGCTGCCTCAAACAACACAAATCCTGTCAAAAACTGAAACCTAAACTCAGTTCACATTACAAACATACAAGCCCTTTCAAGACAGTGTTAAGCCTTATCAAGCCTAAACTTGCACCAAGCCAAAGGCCTTCACCTATTTCAAACACAAACTAAAAGCAAAAGCCAGTAAACCTGTTACAGCAACCAAAAGCCTTCACCTGCTAAACTGCATCAAGGCCAATCCAAGCGTATGAGCCTGAAGCCTAAACCAAACACAAGCTCTGAACCTGCCTGTAAACCCGTGTCAAAGCCATCAATAAACCTGCTAGTCTAAACCACAAAGCTTCCAAGCCCAGTTCATCAAGCCTATACTAGAATTTATCCAAACAACACCCTCAGAATTGTGTTCATCACAGGGTCCAATACTCAGCAATACCACCAATCCAAAGCAATAACTCACAAAAACAATATTCAAATCAATATCAGCATTCCTTCAAGAAAATCATCAGAAGCAAAGAGCATACAGAAGTAGTTGTTTCAGAGGCAAACATTCAAGAGGAAAGAAGAGGAAAAGAAGCAATCAGGGGTAAGCATATCAGCATACAAGGCATCTCAGATAAATCATCATTGAAAGTGTATCAAGCATAGCAACGTACAGAAGCAAAAATCCAACGCTCAAAAGAAGAAAAGAAGCGAGTGAACTAGGTTTTCAAGCAATCATCATCAAACCTAACAAAAAAGCACTAGACAAACCGGAGCCAGCCTGGTCATCGTCGCCCTCGCCCTTGGCCGCCTGAAGCACCTCCGGTCTGCCTCCTCCTCTGTCTCCAAAAGGTATAAATTTCTCTCCTTTCTTTAAAACACCTCACGAGACAAATAACAAAAATAATAATCAGAACATGCACGAACTAAAGCAAGATATGTAAATGGGAAATTTCCTACCTTTGCTTGTCACTACTTGAACAACCCATGGAGGGAGAAGAAGTGGAAGTTGCGCTTGACGGCCATAGACGGAGAGCCGTTCAGAGGCTAGGGCGTGAGAAGGATGAAGACGAAGCAAAAACGAAGTAAATGGCACTGTAACTCACAAACCCTAGTTCCCAAATGAAAACAAAACATTGAAACCCTTGAAAAAAATATTGTGTCAAGCATTGAGCCGGTTCACCTTTCAGCGCGCCTAAGCCCATTAAAATCCAGAATGCACCCCCCTTTTCATTATTCTGTTTATTCATTTTGGGCCACCCCTTCTTCTTTACAGCCCATCTAACTCTTTTCTTTATTTTTATTTCATTCAAACTAAAAGCTTTTATTTTCCTTTAAAACTAATATCTCTCAATTTTCTTTTACTTTATAACCTAATTATTTTGTATATAATAAATTAACTCTGTGATATAAAATGTTCATTAATTACTTTTTTTTAGTTATTATAATTTAAATATATAAGAATAGAACTTTGAGTTAAATAATTTTCTTTTATTAAAACTTTTTTATTTTAAACTTTGTACATAATTAACTTAAAAAACATTAATATTAATACATAAAAAAAATAGAACTTAAAACATTTTCTTTTCTTTTATTAAATTTTCTTGTCTGTACATAATCAACAAATATCCAAAAACAAATAAATACTTATTTTTTTTAGTAAGTTAACATTTTTTGTCACTTGTAAATAATTACATGCACTTACACAAATACGTTAATACATTTACATTGCTCTTATACATTTGCTTATTCTTATACCTTGATACATATTACATTTGAGATCGCAATTCAATTTGGTTGTAAATTATTTGGACACTACTCTCCTATTTAAGTCTCATCCCCATTTGTAAATTTGTACCCCCACTCCCGGATACTTATTTGTAATAGCGTAGACTTTAAATTCCCGCAATTTATCGCTTTCAAATATACCATGGTTAGACCTAGGGTTTGTATGTACATAAAATCAAATGCTAGATAACCTAATACAAAAACAAATACATGAAATCAATACACAATCACACTTGCACCCCTAGGGTAATCCCGCTTGTTGCCTTCCAAAATGGGCCATGCTTGCACGTTGAGTTTCTTTGGCAAAACAAAACAAATCAAAATGATCATAGTCCCTCGATGACGCTTTCGAAAGTTGCCTATCAAAATGATCATAGTCCCTTCAAGCAAAATTGCCAAAGACACTTGGCACCATTGCATTCATGGTCCATACGATGACCCGTGCCTGTCCCGTTAACATCCTAATACAAGATTGTCCACCAAATACAATGGTGGAACAAAATTGTTAAAAGGGTTAAAACATGAGAAAAACCTTTGAGTACAATAGGGTAGACAACTCTTAGTTACTTGATCAAACTTGCAAAACACACTTGCCTACTTTTCAAAACCACTCCACAAACACTTCACAAACACAACTTCCAAACACTTTCAAAACAACTTTCAAAAACATTTGAAACATCTTTTCGAAAAGATACACACCTTTGTATATACTCAAACACGAGTCATTACAATGGTTGCCTAGACAAGGCCTCTTTTTCAAAACATTTTCAAAACACACACACACACACCACCATTTCAAGCAATTGAAAATCAAAGGCAAGTGATCTAAACAAGTAACTAAGAGCCCATGGATAACCATGGATGAAAACGGTGCTAATACCTTCCCTTTTCATAATCTACCCCCCGAACCCACGAAACATCTCAAAAGGTTTTTCCTGTGCTTTTTAACCTTTCCTTTAGGATAAAATAAAAAGTCGGTGGCGACTCTTGCTAAATCGAACAAGTGCAAATATAAACGCAAAACCTCAAGTCATTTCTCCCACCGTATCACACTTTCCATCTGGATTTATGCTGAAGGAAACATGTCTTAAACTTCGAGGCCAAAATCAACAGAGATTCACTTATGCTTTAGCAACGGGGTTGACTTGGGCAGCAACCAAAATTCAGACAAAACCGGTTAAGGGCTCCATACTAGCTTTCAAAGTAATCATCTTTATGCAGAGTTCAGAAACCTCTTGTTTGGTATTCTCCATTGTTCTCTTAGCATGAGTGTTGTACTGGTGAGACCAAAGGAAAAATAAGACTTGGAAAAAGACCTTTGAAAGTGAAACAAAAAATGTAGAATGATGCATGATATGCAAAAGAGAGTTTTTATTTGACTTTCAAGGAACTAAAGATATTGAGTTGTAAACATCAAAGTATGAATTTTGAATTGGGTCAAAGTGTTAATCAAGTTATCATCAAGATCAATCATCCATTTTGGTGGATTAGGGTTTTCACCCTATCAACACCCAAGATCCATTGAGTTTGGTGAAACTTGTGATGTTTACAAAGAAAGACCTCCAAATTCCTTGAAAATCAAGTGAAAAAGGGTTTTATGGATGCATGAAGGCATGTCTATGCAACAACCACAAGCAAGGTCACAAATAAAGTTGAAAGGTTCAACGTCACGAGCATGGAGTCAAAGGTAAAGAACATCCCCAAGGTATGTACTAACGGTTTAATCACCTGCAAGACAAGGTTCTAAGAGTTCCCGGAGTCTACATTCCTCCTTCGGATATTACCAACGTCTTGATTACTCAATAATTAGTAATATTCTCAAGAGAAACTCGTCCGAGTGTAGCATCGCGTGACAACTACTTCCGGATTACTCTGTTATAATCTCCGTGCTACACCTAAGAGGCCAAGATGGATTAGGGTTCTACGGTTCTCAGCTTCACTGGCTCTCAGGTCGACAATAATAATGTCTTCCCGATTACTCGGTAAACAAATATTACGTTCAAAAGGGCCTTCCACTGAGTGGGGGATCTCATGCCTCCTTCTTCGGGATTACTCCCTCAAAGTTAACATGACTATACCGCCCGTCCTATTCCTAAGTGTAACTTAGTAAATATTATCAACACCCAAATAATCACAATATATACATATAATCAAACAATCAAATAATGATAAAACAGATAAAACAAACTAGGCTTAACCCACTTAGGGATGGACCATCAAGAGGTCAATCTTTCCCCAGCAGAGTTTCCAATTCTGTAGCGGTGAAAATCATAGATCAAGCTATTAATTAACTTGACTCACAAAAGCAAGAGTCGCCACCGCGCTTTATTATTTCCAAGGGAAAAGGGAAAAGAGCGAAATAAAACCCAAAAAAACATGCAATGTAAAATAAAAAGTAGTACAATGCGTTTTTGAAAAAGAGATCAAGAGTTCGGGGGTTGGTTATGCAATGGGAAGGTATTAGCACCCAATGCATCTGCGGTACTCTGCAGGAACCTTTTGAAATATCTGTTTTTTGGTTTAAAATTGTTTGTTATGTACAAAGGTGTATGTATCTACAAATATGTTTGCTTAAGGGGAAATAAATGAGTTTTTATTATTGCGTTCGTGAGGGTTTCGCGACCCTTTGCCTACGTATCCAATGAAGGAATTAAAACACCATAGTTCCTCTTGAAAAAGTTGATTTGTTTTGTGTTTTTTAGTGGGCGACATCATTCTAGCAATAGGCATGGCCGGTATCGCGGTAGAGCGGAGATAACATACCCTTGGGGGAGTTTTGATTTGTTGAGTGTTTTTTTTGCATGTTTTAAAGTATGTTCAAGTATGATTAAAGAGTGTTTTGTTTTGGATTTTTTTGGTTTGTTTTCTTGTTGATTTTATCTTGCCTAATTACTAGCATTTGTACAAAGTGAATAAAAGTGCATAAAAACCTACGCTATTACAAGCATATCAAAAGCATAAAAAATATGAAGGAAAAGAAAAAAGTAAGAAAACTGTGTATCTTTTGACCCAGGCAGTAGCGCACTTCGACTGGCATTTTGTTGGCCTCATTCGATTGGGGCTGGCAGCAGTGAAGTCATGTCTTTCGATTGGGACTTTAGCAGAGACGAAGTCCTGTCTTTCGATCTGGGCTTTGGCAGCAGTCAGGTTGTATCTTTCGACTGGGAAAAGGCAGCAGCGAGTTATATCCTTCGACTGGGGCTGGCACCAGTGAAGTTCTGTCTTTCGATTAGCCTGGCAGTCAGTGTATGGCGAAGTCTTTTGATTCTGCCTTGTTACCTTCTTCGACTGGAGGTTGAAAGCAGTGGTGGAATGCCTTTCGATTGGACTTGACTTGCCTCCTGGTTGTCTTTCTTCGACTGGGCCTGGAGTCAGTGAGGAAGCCTGAGACTTCGTTTCGTATTCCTTGTTTCCTGTATCTTTCATTTCAAACATTAAATGGCAACATGGCCTGAGGCCATGCTAGTAACAGTTTAACAATTAAAGCAAAACGAAGGGGTTAACTTTTAAAACATGTTAACAGGGTGGAAACGAAAAGAAATTATATTTACATGTTATGAAACGAAAAGTTCAAAGTGTTATGTACATGCTGGAAACGAACAAAGTATTATTTACATGTTATGCTGGAAATGAAAAGTTCAAGGGTAAGAGTGACTTACCTGGCTTCAGGCTGGAACGTGTGCTAGGCCTTGAGTGGTGGTTGCCTGGAGCGCTTCTGGATTCGAAGGGAGGGACCAAGGGTTTGTCCTTTGATGCTGGATTCGAAAGAGGATGATAGGCGTGAGGTTCTTCCTGCTGGGTTCGAATGAGGGGTCACAGGCTGTGCTGGGAGCGTTGGACTTGAAGGAAAAGAAGAAGCAAGTGATGCTTCTTTGATTCGAAGGAGACTGTTCTTCAGAATCGAAGGAAGTAAGTGTTTGGGATTTTTTGTTTCTTCTCACAAGTGTTGAAGGGACTTGAGAGATTTTTGTGTTTGAGAAAGTTTGGGTTTGTTCTCACAAGTGTTGAAGAACTTTGAGAATTTTTCTGAAGATTTTCTAAAGTGTTTATGAATTTTGGTGTTTCACTGTTTGAGAAAATTTGGGGAGAGGTTCGTCTGGCCCAAAGATCCTGTTTTTTCATGTTGTGAAGACTTGTATTTATAGGCGAGCTTGCTGAAGTTTTGGGGGGAAAACAAAAATGATTTAAACAGTTTGGGAATGTTGTTTCGACCCTTTCTTCTACGCAGCTCTTGTGCACTCCTTTTTGGGCAAATACAGGACTGTTGTAGCAGGCTTTGCAGTGTTTTGGAGTTTAGTGACAGTTGGTGCAGGACTGTTGTAGCAGGCCCAGTAGTGTTTGTTGCATGGCAGTACAGTGGTCCAACTTGTGAATCGAAGGAGACTGTATTGCCCATCGAAGCTTGTGAATCGAAGGAGGCTGTATTGTCCATCGAAGCTTGTGGATCGAAGGAGGCTGTATTGTCCATCGAAGCTTGTGGATCGAAGGGAGACTGTATTTCCCATCGAAGCTTGTGGATCGAAAAAGGTTGTATTGCCCATCGAAGCTTGTTTTCGAAGGAAGCAATGTTGCCCAATCGAAACATGTTTGTAGGCAGCAAATTTTGTCTAGGTCGAAGAAGGCTTACAGGCAGTAACCTTGGTGGATCGAAGTAGGCTTGTAGGCAGCAAATTTGTCCAAATCGAAGTAGGCCTAAACTTGCATCCGAAGGAGGTTTTGAGTTCAAAATGATGGACATGCCCAAGTTGCATTCGAAGGATACCTGTCAGCACATGAAATCAAAGAAACAAAAACACACATTTCGTGCTTGATTGGAAGTTAGTGATACATAGGTAAAAT
The DNA here is from genome assembly GCA_948472305.1 of Vicia faba. Taxonomy (NCBI): domain Eukaryota; kingdom Viridiplantae; phylum Streptophyta; class Magnoliopsida; order Fabales; family Fabaceae; genus Vicia; species Vicia faba. Next base: position 473,602,451 of record OX451739.1, read on the forward strand.
TTTTTCAAAACACTTGACAATTTCTGCACAATAATGCTCAAAGGTGAGAGGTTGAAAACCAACTGTATTTAGTGACTTTGCCTTTTGTATAAAAAATGCAAAAATGCAAATGGGATCTTAGGTCAAAAATTGGGGTACAACAGGTACCGTACCTCAGCACGGACGTAAACAGGGGCAACACCCTATTCCTTGGTATATGGTATGGAGGCAGTCTTACCCATTGAAGTTCAGATACCCTCTCTTCGGATTATGAAGGATGAAGGTTTGAGCGAGGACGACTGGATCCAGACCCGGCTTGATCAGCTAAATTTAATCAATGAAAAGAGACTTACTGCTATTTGTCATGGTTAGACGTATCAAAAGCGGATGATCAAGGCATTTAACAAGAAAGTTAGACGACAAGAGTATCAAGTTGGGGATCTGGTGATCAAACGCATCATACTACCTCAAGGTGATCCCAGGGGCAAATGGACCCCTACTTACGAAGGTCCATTTATGGTTAAGAACGTCTTCTCAAGAGGAGCTATGATTCTAACCACCATGGATGGTGACGACCTTCCTCACCCCGTCAATGCAGACATAGTGAAAAAATACTACGCATAATCAAAGACCCACTAGGTCGACTGGCCTAGGCAAAAATAAGGGCTTCCCGACGAACCAAAAGGGTTTGGGAAAAAATATGTACACCCGGCAAGTCGAAAACCTGAAAAGGCGGCTTGGGCAAAAAAGGGTATCCCGGTGGACTGAAAACCCGAAAGGGCAGTCCAGGCAAAAATTAAGGATCAAAGCGTAACACTATGTCTCATTGGATCACCTTGCAACCAGACTCCGGTATCAACTGTCAAGCTCGGACGACACTAATCAATCTGATCTACCTTCAACCAAGTAGCAAGGTGATGAGATGCTCGAAGACATAAAGGCAATAGCAAAGTTGGAACCCAGTGGGATTGTTCACATAGCTATTTTTCTTTGTTTTACACAAATTGTATAAATTTTGTTTGTTCGACGGCATTCTCTTACTAGGATGTCAGCCTCTTGTACAAAAACGCCTATTTACAGGCCAACTTCAAAGTTAATACAATTCATTTTACAAAGAAATTTCAAATTGTTTTTCTGTTTTGTTTTGCAAGAACATCCAATGTTCATTTTTGATATATGCATTTGACAATAATTGCTGCTCATAAATATTTACATGCGAAACAAAAGACGATTGCTCATAATATCAGCAACAGGGGCAAACAAGATGTGTCCAAGCCTTACAGTTGCTCTATTCACCAGGTACAGGAATAAACCTAGCTGGAGTATATGACTAAGGTACATTCACTCCCCGCAGAGTAAGAAAAATATAGTATTATCAATTCTCCCCAGCTGAGGCTCGCAACCGCGAATGAGTCGGTAAGAGTCTCCCCAGGCAGAGTTTATCTATCACCAGCACTGGAAGATCATCCCCAGTGGAGTCTGGAAGGTTATCCCCAGCGGAGTCTAGAAGACCATCCCCGGCGGAGTCTAGAAGACCATCCCCAATAGAGTCTGGAAGATTATCCCCAGTGAAGTCGCAACTAAAAGATTATCCCCAGCGGAGTTCATTTCTTTCACAAACCGGAAATTCATCCCCAACAGAGTTTATCATTGCCAGCAACGGTAATTCATCCACAGCCGAAGGTTACTTCTCCAAGATCAGCAAATCCTCAGCAGAGCATCTCTTCCCCACAGAGTCATTCTCTCACCAGTTTATTCTCCAGCAGGATTATTCTCCCACTCATCTTCGGTCGTTATCCATAGCGAGCGAAACTCTTTATATTCTCCGACAACAATCCGGGATTTTATTTTCCCCAGTTAGAGAATATCATAAAAACATTGCATGTCCATACATCATGACTTATGCATACACATCATACAACACCGTCTCATTTATTTTGAGAACATCATTGCTCGGTACATATCATGCATTAAATACAACTAACCTTTACCTTTCAGGAAGGATACAATCAAATTCTCACAAAGTTCAAGTTATGAAGCCCGGGTACGACCGAATAGTATCTTAATTTCTACAGCATACTGTGAAGCCCGGAGAACGACCGGATAACAGTATTAGACTACCGCGAAGCCTGGATTATGACCAGATAGCGGTATCTCTTAAAAGCAAGCTATGAAGCCCGGATTCGACCGGATAATAGTTTAATCCCCAACAAGCCGTGAAGCCCGGATTACGACCGGATAGCAGCTCAGCAAGTACCATGAAGCCTGGATTACGACCAGATAGTGGTATATCATAAACACAAGCCGTGAAGCCCGGATTACAACCGGATAGCAGCTCAGCAAGTTATTTTGAAGCCTGGATTACGACCAGATAGCAATACAAGTTTCTGTGAAGCCTGAGTTACGACCAGATAGCAGCCAAGAATACTACGAAGCCTGGATTACGACCAGATAGTGGTATATCTTTAATACAAGTTATGAAGCCTGGATTATAACCGGATAGTATCTTGATTTCCTCCGAACACCATGAAGTCTGGATTCGACCAGATAGTGGTATGAGACATCGTGAAGCCTAGAGTACGACCAGATAGCGGTAAAAGACACCCTGAAGCCTGGATTACGACCAGATAACTGTGAGGGACACTGTGAAGCTTGGATTACGACCAAATAGCAGTTTACTCAGCCAAATACTATGAAGCCCGGATTCGAACGGATATTAGTAGGCCCAACAGTCAAAGGGAAGCCCGGATGCGACCGGATAACCACTTGATTTCTTCTGAAGCCTGGATTTCAACCAGATAAAAGGTGAGGTATTGTGAAGACTGGATTCGACCAGATAGCAGTACAGAATACCATTAAGCCTAGATTCGACCAGATAATGGTATAACACATCGTGAAGCCTGGATTACGACCAGATAGCAGTACAAGACATTACGAAGCTTGGATTTAGACCAAATAGCAATTTCACCTGGATAATTACTAAGAAGCCCGGAGTCGACCGGATATTAGTGTGCACCGAATTCAAGTTGAAACCCGGATGCAACCGGATAACAACTTAATTCCTTCCGAAGCCTGGATTACGACCAGATAAGAATTGAGAAATTGTGAAGCCTGGATTACAACTGGATAGCAAGTTTAATCTCATCTCCCCAGTAAGTCACTGTAAAGCCTGGATTACGACCAGATAGCAGTCGGTCTTATTACTATGAAGCCTGGATTACGACCAAATAGTAGTTCATTTTCACCTCTTCAGAATAACGGATGACCGAAGTTCCTAAAAATTCAACAGATATGATTCCCCAGTAGAATAACGGATGACTGAAGCTCCTAAAATTCTATTTCTCTCAAGACAGAGATCAGCATTCCCCAGCAGAATCTTCCTCAACAACAGGTATACCAACTCTCGCTAAGGAATCTCTTATGCGATCGACACTCCTTCAGATGGCATCTTTAAGCCCATCCCCCATCGGCAATTTCCAAATGGAATCTGTAAGCCCATTCCCGACATCACAAGACAAATACCACATCATGTGAGTGCAAATTTCTGGGCACTCTAGTGTTCAATCCTCTTCCACCTTCGGATCACGAAAGGCAGACAAGCCAATCTACATCCTCAGGTTTAAGAATATTAAATAGGTTCAGCTATTGTACCCTAAAATTTTCCCTCCCATATTGCTCAAGGAAGTCCAAGGGTTGACCAGACAAGCTCTCTCCTAAGGCATTCTACCTCAAATTAGGGTTTCATGATTGCATCAAGATACTTGAGCCCAAGGGATCCCAAATTCTTATAATTGTCCTAATATGTTCTCAAGATCATCCATGTCAAGTTTCAAGCCTTGCAGAGAAAGTTTGCTTAGTCAATTGCTCAAAGGCCTGAAAATCGACTATGCTAGGGCAAAAGTCAACTGTGGCCCACATATAGTCAAACTCCAAGATTTTTGGTCAACATCCTCATTTTGAAGTATATTTAATCATTTGATCAAGGGTTGATCATGATTCATCAAGGATTGTTCATAATTCCTCAAGAACCAAAAGTTGCTAAATTAGGGTTTTGCAGGAAAAGTCAACTCAACTTTGAACAAGCATAACTTTCTCATACTTTATGAGAAATGACCCATCAAAAGCTAATTTTGAATAGGATGACATTCTCTACAATCCATCTTCAGCTCCCAAGTTCAAAATATGCACTCACAAGAAGTTATGAATTTGGACATTATAGGTCATTTTGAAAAGTCAACAAAACCACCTTTTTTGTCAAAGCTTCATACATGAGCATGGAATATCAAATTGAGAAGAGACCAAAAGGGTTGCTTATAGGACATCTCAAGATTTCTAAAAAGTCCAATAAAACCTCCAAAGAGTCAAAGTTGAGGAAGTTATGCATTTGTGAAGTTGACCTTTTTTGCAAAATTGCCAAAAGTCAACTATGCCTAAAAATTCAATTTTTGCCAAATGGGCCCAATCTTTTTCACTTGTTTTGAGTTAGAAACATGGTCCATGAGCCCTAGCCTTTGCCACTTGTCATTATCTTATTTATTTTGATTTTTATTTGAATTAAATCATTTTAAATCAAAACAAATCATATAAAATCCAAAACATTGAAATTCAAAGATCTTGTGCTTGTTTCAGGTCTTAAATTCCAGCTAGCATGAGATCAAATTCGTGTAAAGGCATGGTGTGCATAAAAAGATTGGATTAGGCCTATTTTTGGAAAGATTTTAAGGTGAATCAAATCAAGATCAAGGACATTGATGGAGGAAGATTGAGCACATTCTTTTAACCCTAATTCATTCCTCAATACATATAGAAGGAAGGCAGACCAAAAGAGGCTAGAGAAGGAGGTGTATGAACCGGAACCAAACTTGAAAAATACCAAGAAAGTGCAAACATGAATTCATATTTCCAGGCATCCTCAAGGCCTTCTATCTATCCCAATCGATTCCTGGGAGTGTAGGCTAGCGAAAGCAATAAAAAACAAGTGTTCCCAAGCCCTATATCTCACTGTAAGTCCATCACGACATTGCTTATTTCTTGAATTCGGTTTGCATGATTTAGGCATTGATAGCATGAATTAATCATATATTGTTGATCCATAGAACATTTGCAAGCTTTCTGTATTATTTAATTGCATTTACATGGCCTATATTGGATTTCACCATTGTTAGGGTTTGTAGCTTCAAATTGGGATCTTGATGTACAGTAAAATTGGGCCACGATTAGGGTACTATGAAGTTCGTGAGACTGAGACGAATGGATTGGTACCATCACCATTGATTTATTGTGCTTGTACAAGATTTTTGATATGCCCAGGGTTTTAGCTACGGAGAGTGTTTGTGGGTATAGGTCTGTTATCTAAAACAACAGATCCTTGGAGAAGATAAAGACGTGGCGGCCAATTATTCGCGTGTTTGAATTTTCACGTGTTTTGAATTCAGTGTTTTTGCTTTTCATATATTATCATTATTATTTATTGTATATACAAATAGAAGCAAGTGGCGCAGTGGTTGTAAAGTGTTTCAGGATCTGGGTTCGAATCCCAAGTCCCCCCCTTTCTTCATATTTTTTCCTTTCAGGTAATCCAGCGTGCTTGCAAGCCTAAGGACCATCATGCGTCCTCATCATCCAGCCTGCCAGATGGCCAGATGGCCAAATCTAAAGGCCATCAATGAGGGAGTACAATAGGCCATGGTCAATGCATCATAGAGAATTCAACAAGTCAACGTGGACAGTTTTACTTTGGGCCCAGAAATCTGATTCTTGCACCCCCCATAATTGCTCAGGCCCAAACTTCTTTCTCTATTCTTTTTTTTTACATTTATTTTATTTTATTTAATTTATTTATTTTATTTTACTAACCAATCAAGTATTTTCTTTTTATAAAAAAAATCATAAAAAATAATACTTTTCACAAATTAGGTTTAGATTTTATTTTTTATCAAAAAATTAATTAATTAAATTAGGTTATTAATATTAGATAACTTTAATTCTTTTTATAGATAAATTAAAATTAATTAGAACAATTAGGTTTTTACTTCTAACTTAATTATATTTTTCTTTTTCTTAAAATAACCAACAAAAAAAAATAGGCCATGTAATTATTTTTATTAATAAATTTAATTAACTAATTAATTGTACATTTAATTTAAAAAACCTATTTCTTTTCTTAAAAAATTATTAAAAACAACAAAAACATTTTTATTTTGATTAGGTTAGAAGGGTCAAAACCCTAGTTCGCTCTCGTTCTAATTTTCATCGCGCGCTTTATTGTTTTATTATTTACCATATTATTGTAACTGCCTACAAGTTGTAATAGTTTAAATTAGGACTTTTACTTTTTATCGCTTTATTTTTAAGGGTTTGTTTTTGGCTATGTAAATACCCGAAGCCTTGTAATAGCGTAGTTTAATTTCCGCACTTTAAATTCCGCAAAATGTAAATTGTTAGATGTATGATATATGGATGCATGACAAGAATGTATGATCAACTTTAAAACAGTTAGATAACCCTAAAATATGCAAAGATAATAATCTGAAATTGAATCACTCGCACATGTGCACTCCTAGGGTACACTCCCACTTGGTTGCCTTCGGTAAACAGCCATTGATTATAGGATGCTTTAGTGGTCGTCCTTTTGTCCAAAGATCAAAGTTGCCTCGGAAAGGTTGCCTCGGATATTGTTGCCTCGGATAATTGATCTAAGGAATTAGGGTTATTACTAAGACGTCCTAACATTGCTTTAGTGACCGTACGTCCCTTTCGAATTGACCCTCAAACTCTGACGACGGTGCTACCTACTCACTAATAGTGGGATAGCGCTGTCTAAAAGAAACGAACATGGAACGATTCTTTTTTCGAGTAGGTAGATTAACTCTTAAGTACTTGGTCAAAATAAACAAACTTTTCACACTTAAACTCCTTTTCAAACAAAGTTTTCAAAAACACTTCATTACACTCTTGAAGACAGAAGCAAGAGTTAAATCGAAGACAAAACAAAAACTTTTCAAAACACACAAAGAAGCAATCTTGAAAATGATGAGCAAGTACCTAAGAGCTCGTAGATAAATACAGATAGAAAAGGTGCTAATACCTTCCCTTTCTATAATCTACCCCCCCCCCCCCCCCCCCCCGTACTCAGAAATATCTCGAAAAAGGAATTTTTCTGTGCTTTTTTCCTTTCCTTTATTGGATAAAATAAAAGTCGATGGCGACTCTTGCTTACCGCAACATTTTGCAAACACAAACGTAAAACGCAAACCAGCAATCCTAAAAAACAGTCGGTTCTGGCCACCGTATCACACCAGGTCCCAGTAAACTTTCTTTATTTTGATTCTCCTTTACAGATCATGTGTCCCACTTGTCCAAACGCCTACCATACGCTACCATCATCCAGCCAATGGATGCATCTCTGTCCAGATCTAACGCACACCATTGAAGGACCATGGTAAACTATCAGAAGAGCATTACATGGAATGCAGCGCAGGGATTGGGCTGACCAGCTCTTTGGGCCTAAGCAATTTCAACAATGCACCCCCCTGGGTTTATCCTTACAGGCCCAAATCTTCTTCTTTCGTTTTTTTATTTTTTTATTTATTTACTAATTATTCTCTCTTTTATCAAAATAACACATAAATCATTTTTTTATTATTAAATCAAAAATCACAAAAAAACACCAAAAATCTTTTTTCATAAAAAAATATTTTTTCCTTGAATTAATTAATTTAATTAAATTAGGGAAATTAAATCTTATTTTTGTAATTAAAATCAATTAGAAATTAGGGTTTAATTTTGTATATAATTAATTTTTCTTCAAAAAATAACTTAAATATTTTCTCAAATTAGATTTTTTAGGTTTTCTTATTGTCCTCGCATTTAATTCGCCCCGCGCATTTTAATTACCTTTTATTATTATTGTAATTGCTCCGAGTTTGTAATAGACTTAATTAGGTTTTAATTCTGCATTTTATTTTCAGTCAAAAATCATTATGTATCTGCGAAAGCCATGTAATAGCTAGAACTTAAACTTTCCGCATTTTAATTTCCGCAATTATAAACTGCCTAGATGTATGTTAATAGGATTGTATGGAAAGACTAACTGAAAATTAATACGGTAGATAACCCTAATTGTGCAAAGACTAAATTAACTGAAACATAAACACATGCACATGTTCACTCCTAGGGTTTGGCTCACTTCGGTTGCCTTCGGTAAACAGTCACTAAGCATAGGGAACTCTAGTGGTTGCCCTCCACTCTAAAAGATAAAAAATGACCCATTCAAATGTTGCCTCGGAAAGATCTTTAGGACTTTAGGATAATTACTAAGGTTTCCTAGTCATTGCTTTAGTGATTGTATTTGTCCCTTTAAACGTCCCTTAAAACTCAAACGACGGTGGTACCTATTCCTTAATAATGGGATAACACTGTCTAAAGGAAAACGAACAGACTTTTTCGAGTAGGTAGAAAATCTTAAGTACTTGCTCAAAACAATAAAATCTCTTTTACACAAACACTTTTCAAACAATGTTTTCAAAAAAAACTTCGTAACACTCTCAAGGACAGAAACAAGGGTTAAAACGAAGTAAAACAAAACTTTTCAAAACAAGCACATGCAATTTTAAAATGAGCAAGTACCTAAGAGCCCGTGGAAAACCACAGATAGAAAGGGTGCTAACACCTTCCCTTTCTATAATCTACCCCCCGTACTCAGAAACATCTCAAAAAAGGTTTTTTCTGTTCTTTTTCCTTTTCCTTTGTTAGATGAAATAAAAGTCAATGGAGAATCTTGCTTACCGCAACATTTGCAAATACAAAATGCAAACCAATATAACAGTCAGTTCTGCCACCGTATCACACCCAACAGTCATTTGTATCATGGCCTGGACTTTTAGAATGGTAAGCACACCTAGCATTTTTATTGTAGTGAGGAGATGTAGTATTGGGATTCTTGGGAGCCTCCTTTAGGGTTACCAAATTGGACTTCAACAGGTGTGGTAAAACCTGCGATAGGGTCATGTTGATCCTGGTAAACTGTCTCATTGGCTTATCTGTTGTGGACTGATTATTCTGTTACCAGTTTGATGTAGAATTGGAAATCATAACAGCCCCTACTGTTGGACGATGCTCAGCTTTGTTAAGATTTCTTTGGCCATAAGAAGCACTGACCTCCTCCTTCCCTATGAATGGTTTCTTTGTAGTGTTGGAGGATGCATCTCTCTGTATTTTACCACTTTTAATACCAGCTTCCACTCTTTCTCCTGTCAATATCAGCTCAGTAAACCCAGTAGAAGAACTTCCAATCAGGTGGTTAAAGAATGGTCCAGATAATGTGCCCAAGAACATGTCCACCAGCTCCCCATCAGACAACGGAGGATGGACTCTTCCCGCAAGGTCTCTCCATTTTTGGGCATAGTCCTTAAAGCCCTCGTCGGAACCCATAGACATGCTTTGCAACAGTGTACGAGTCGAGGCGAGGTCAACATTATATTGGTACTTCTTATAGAAAGCAGCAACTAGATCTTCCAAATTATGCACATTGGTTCTTTCTAGTTGATAGAACCATTCTAGCTGAGTTCCTACCAAACTTTCTTGGAAGAAGTGTACCCACAAATCCCTATTAGTAGTGTGGGGTTGAATTTTCATGACATACGACCTTAAATGTAGCTTAGGGCAGGAGACACCATCGTACTTAGAAAATGTAGGGACCTTGAACTTCCGCGGGATGACCACCCCTGAGACCAGTCCTAGATCTTCAAAGTCCAACCTGGGCACCCTTTGGATCTCCATGGCATTGAGCCGATCCTTCAGATGTTTGTATTTATCATCAGCAAGAGGATACTGCTCCTCAGAATAGTCAGGTTCATCTTCCACAGACTCCCTTGTATTGTGGTCTTCTTCTCTTGGCTCTCCATCCTGATTGTCTCTTTCTCTTGACGAAGTTACAAGATCTGAAACTGGCTTCACTGGTCCTTTAAACCTTCTTCCCAAATTCAGAACACCCACTGGCCTCTTTTTCTTCTTCTTGTCCTTGAGAATCATAGCTTTCAAGTCTTCTTGTCCCTTAGCCAGATTCAGGAACATTTCTTGGAATTGAGCATTCTGTGCCTGGAGCTCCTTAACTGTTTGTTCAAGATCCATTGCTGAAATAAACAGCGAAGAAGATGAGAAACCTGTCCTGAAACCTGTTTATGCAATGATATGTATGCAATGTTTTCAAGGACTCTGGGAAATTTAAACTTGTGAACCAAAATGAAATAAAGATTTTATTAGTAGAACTCAAAATACAATCACCTTTTTATGCTTACAATTGAAAATTTCTAAAATCTAAGACATTAGGTTTCCCATGGGCCCTTCCTCTTCGTGCCGAGATAGACATTAAGACTTATTTCTTCGTGAAGTAGCTTCGTAAGCTCCAAGACTTTCTTCTCATTGACATAGAAATGATCTCTAAAGGTACCTCGTTCTTCCTTCAACTGAATCCAGGATCTCTGCAGCTCTTCAAGATCAGTGGGCATGTCAGGATGGAGAACTATATAAGGAATATTCCCTTTGGAGATGGGCTCCACAACCAATGGTAAGATGGCTATATACGGCATGATAAGGTTCTGAGCGCGAGCTCGTACCCATTTGAGATAAGGTTCCATAGGGATGGAAGTCTTAGGCCCCAAGGTATTGGTCTCAAATCTGTTTACCATGCCCTAAGCTCATATTAACCTCTGACGATACCCTTGAACATCATCCTCGTAGTTAAACACAATGCCCTGGATAAGCATATCCTGGGGACCATCCCTTCGAGCATAACCAAATTGTAGTAAGGCCAAAGAAGGATAATAAGTTATGCCTCCCCTAATGCCAAGTAGTGGGACATTAGGGAATTCTCTGCAGCGGTCAATAACATAAATATCTCCCATATATCGGGAATACCAGAGAATATCCGAGTGAGAAAGTGACATTATCCTTTGCGACCAACCCAAACCTTCTTCATTCTTCAATACTGATTTAGGGAGGTGAGAAATAAACCACCTTGACAACAATGGCATGTAACACATAAGAATCCCTTTTCTCTTCATGGTGCGAGTGTAGAGGGTATGCAAGATGTCTCCGAGTAGAGTAGGCACAGGGTTACGAGAGAGGAAAACCTTGATAGCATTCACATCTATGAGAAAGTATGGATTAGGGAACAACACTAAACCATAGATTATAAGGGCCATAACCTCCTAAAAAGCTTGGAAATCCAAATCATACCAAAATTGGTGAGCCTTCTCGTACCGAAACTTGGCTAGAAAACCCTTAACACCACTTCTTATTTTCTAGTTGGATATAATGTCGGACCGTTTCAGATGCAAAGTTGTCGCAATGACTTCTGGCTTGGTAGCTTCTTCTAAATCGGTGAAAGACGTCTGATCAAGAATAGGTATATACCCAATAATTGAGAGAACTCTTCCATGGTGGGCACCAAATGATAATCTAGAAAGGTGAAGCAATGGTGCTTAGGGTAAAATAATTGAAGAGTACACTCATCATCTTCTCATCAAATCCCGAGGTAACCAGATTGAGAACTCGACCATAGTTCTTAATAAATGAGGAAGTCTCGGGAACCCATGATACTAGCTCTTTGAGCTGGAGAGGTATTCTCACAAAGTTGATCCAGATAGTATTTCTATGAGTGGAAGCCATGATCTGCAAAACAGAACAAAGATAAATTCCCTAGCCCTTAATAAATGGTTAGTGTAATGAAAAATAGATGTTATGATGCATGATGTCATGTGTAAGCAAACTGATCACACACAAGTAAAAAACACAAGACCTTAGGTTTAGGCTTGCATGGAGTTTATAGGTAAGTACCCTCTTGAAGTTTAGTTGGTTCAAACCTGTCCTAGAAATAGTAACCGGGTTCTAAGGAGTCTCAATATCACTGATCTTTCTTTATCAAGCGTTATTTCAGCTTAGCAATCTTTTCTTACAGCCGAAACATCTCGAAAGTCCGATGTCAATGAGTGTAGCATCGAGTATCAACTAATCCCCAGATTTACACCGAGGCCGGCTATCTCACTACTTTCTAATGGCCAAATTTGTTCAACTAAGATTCTAAGGTTAGTTAGTGCTTCACGACACCACACAGCAGCCCCGTATTCTCCTCGATTCAACACAAGGGATACCGGTACCAACCAAAGTGGTACACTAACACAGTTATCGCTTCAACCATATCGGTCTATGTCGTACAATCTCCACGATCTATTGATGTTTACCTAAAAAGATGCCCCAGATTCGGGTGTAGGATCTATAGTAACAACCCAAACAATCCCCCAAGGATAAAGTATAGAAAGCATAAAAAGCAATTTAAAAAATGAACTAACTCTAAGGTAAACCCCACTTTTTATTTTCCCTCAATAGAGTCTCCATTTCTATGATACGGTGGCAGAATCGACTATTTAATACTGGTTTTTTTCATTTTGTATTTGCAAATGTTGCGGTAAGCAAGAGTCGCCATTGACTTTTCTTTTATCCAAATTAAGGAAAGGGTGAAAAGAACAGAAAAGACATTTTCAAGATTTTTTGAGTAAGGGGGTAGATTATGGAAAGAGAAGGTGTTAGCCCCCTTTCCATCCGTAGTTATCTACGGGCTCTTAGAGGTTTGCTCATTTTTAAATACTTTTGTGTTGGGTGTGTTTTGAAAATGTTTGCAAAATGCCTTAGTGCGGTGATTTGCTTTGCGTTAACTCTTGTATCAGTCCTCAAGAGTGTTAACAAAGCAAATGTTTTGAAAATTGCTTTTGAAAAGTAGTGTTTGTGTAAGTGCAAAATGTTTTTGAGCAAACTTCTAACAGTTATCTACTTTTATACTCGAAAAGGATCGTTCTTTTCCTCCTATCCTTTATACATCGCTATCCTACTATTAGTGAGTAGGTAGCCTTATCGTTGGATGTATGAGGGAAATTCGAAGGGACGTTACAGTCACGAAGGCAACTTGTGGAGACCCTTTAGCAATTTTGTTTAGGGACTAGATCATTTACCGAAAAGGCAACTGTAGGGTCATCGAGGGACTATGATCTTTTGATTTATGGGTCTTTGCTAAAGCTTTCCTGCCTCATGACTATTTTATTTCTAAAGGCAACCAAAGTGGGGTACCCTAGAGGTGTATATATGCAATTGATTCAATTCAGTTATTTTTGTCTTTTTGTTAAGTTTGCTAGCGTTTTATTATTAGTCTTATCATACACGCCTAATTACTAGCAGTCAATATATATTGCAGAATATTAAAGTGCAGGAACTTAAAGCTACACTATTACAATGCTTTGGGGAAGGGATTTACATGTCTAAAAATGAGGGGGATAAAGCAATAAATATCATAGTTTTAATCTATTACATCCAGTGAGCAGGTACATTAATAATAAAAATGCGAAATTAAATAAACGCGCGTGAAATTGAAAATAACGTCTAAAAATATCCTAAGAAATAAAAATCTTTTTGTTTTGTTTTTATTTTAAGAAAATATAACCTAAGTCTATTTAGTTTTAATTTCAAGAAAGAGGTTTAAATAATTAATTAATTAATTTACAAAATTAATTTAATTAGAAAAACAACTAACCTAATATTTTTTTGTGATTTTTGACTTAAGGTCAATTTAAATAAAAGAGGGTTAATAAAGAAATGAAAACAAAAACAAAAATAGAAAAGGAAGCATCCTTCGATTGCAGGGAGATGGTGCCTTTCAACTATATGAAGGGAAAGCAGTCTTTCGACTACCCTTTGATCCAGTGACAGGATGTGGCTTTCGATCCAGAAGGCGCTGCTGGAATTTCCTGATGGATCACTTATGAGGGCATTACATCTGCAAACATGTTGTCGAACACGAAAAGCATGACCTGAGTGCCAAACCCAGGTCTTTTGATTCTGCACTCGTTGGGTCTATTTAGGCTACATCTACAGAAAGTGTTAGCAACAAAACAAATGTAGACCTGGGTGTCGAACCCAGGTCCTTAATCTTGAATATAGATCGAATAAAATTATAAATGCCAATATGTCTTACAAATGTAGAGATTGATCTTTTTACCAATTCTTACTAATGGTTGATGGATAAATATGTGATGATGGGTGTGGGTACCCTTGTTTGATGATTGCTTCGATTTGGCTTCTGGACATGAGTACCTTTGTTTAAGGGTTGCTTTAATTTGGATCACTTATGAGATTTTTGATAAATTGGGTGGGTTTATGGGGCAGCGTATCTCCAATGTGTGTGTAACTATATATTTGGCTTGCAAGCACTCTGCTTATATAGAGTAGAAGGGAGGGGACAAAAAGACAATAATTTAAGCTGCCATAAACAAATGTTTTCAAGGCCATGAATGAATTTTTGTAACGTTGCAAAAGTTATGAAAACATGTCCCTTTTTGAATTTGAATGAACCTGGACATGCTTTGGCTCCTTCGAATGCCCTATAGTGTTGCTCTTCGACTGGACCTCTTGCGTAGCCTTCGAATGGGCTCAAGTTGCCTCTTTCAACTGGACCTCTTGTGTAGCCTTCGAATGGGCCTTATGCATGCTTCTTCAAATGTACTTCTTGTGCACCCTTCAACTGGCTCTAGTATTACTTCCTTCTAATGGGTCTTTAGATGATCCTTTTGGTGTACCCTTTGAATGGGCCTTTGGTGTGTTGATGTGTGTACAATTGTCTCACAGGGGGGTCAACACCCAGTCGAAACTGGCACAAAGGCAGCTATTGTACCCCAAAATTTACCCTCTTATTTTACTCAACACATGCCCATAGAGATCCTCAATTTGCTTAAGTTGCCCAAGAGTTGACCAGACAAATTCTCTCCTAAGGCAGTGTGTCTCAAATTAGGGTTTCCATTTTCATCAAGATAGGTGGACTCCAAAGACCTCATATGCTCTCCATGGTCCTAATGTGTTCTCAAGACCCTCTGTGTCAAGTTTCAAGCACTACACAAGAAGTTTGCTCAGTCTACTGCTCAAATGCTTGAGAATCGATTGTATTAGGTCAAAAGTCAATTGTGGCCCACATACAGTCAAACTTCAATATTTTTGGTCAACATCAACATTTTGAAGTGATATACATCATCTTATCAAGGGTTGGTCATGATTCTTCAAGAAATGCCCTAAATTCATCAAAACCCAAAAGTTGTTAAATTAGGGTTTCTCAGGAAAAGTCAACCAAACTCTGACCAAGCATAACTTCTTTATACTTTATCAAAAAATTTCCATCCAAGGCTAATTTTTAAGAGGATGCAATTCCCTACAATCCATCTTCAGCCCACAAGTTCAAAATATGAACTCATCAAAAGATATGCATTTCTACATTATAGGTCATTTTGAAAAGTCAACAAAAACACCTTTTGGGCCAAAGCTTCTTACATGAACATGGAAGACCCAATTAAGATGAGATAAAAAGGGTTTCTTATGGGACATCCAAAGCTTTCTAAAAAGTCCAAGAACACCTCTCTAGAGTTAAAATTTGAGGAGATATGCCTTGTCAAAGTTGACCCTTTTTGCAAAATTGCCAAAAGTCAAATATGCTCAAAAATGCATTTTTTTTACCAAATGGGCCTAGCATCTCATGATTGCACCTCACTTGTAGCATGGTCCATGACCCAAATATCCATCCACATGTTATTTTCTTCATTTTCCATTTAATTTTGATTTTTTATTAATTAAAATTTCAATTAAATCAAATAATTGGTATATAATAGCAAATATATGTTTAGATTTGATTTTTGGACAGGATCTCAATCAAAATATGCTGAGATATCAAAACCAAAACGAATCAAGCATGATTGGTACAAAAATGGGATGATTTGGCTCAATTTAGCAAGTTTGTATATGGCATGAAAATCAAATCAAATCTTCAAATCTTTCAAAGATACCAATCAGTTTGATAACCCTAATTTGTTCTAGGATATATATTGAAGATGTACAAGGCATAAGACAAGGTTAACAGTCATGAAGAGGCCAGAACAAACTTCAAAATTTCAAAGAAAAGTGGTGGTTCGATTTCCATTCTAGAGGCCAATTCAAGCCATCCTAACATTACCAATAGATTGCTGGACATCTCAGGAACATATCCCAATCAATTGCAAGCCACCACAAGTCCAGAATCATCACGTAGCAGTCACACGGTTTGCCCTGTTTTTCCAAATTTGATTATTGTGATTCACGTATCATGAACATGTTTTAATGGCATATATATGTTTGTTATCATGTTTGCAACGTATTGGTTATGTTTAATTGATGTTTTAGCACATATACTGACAATTGCCATGGCTAGGGTTTAAAGTCGTCTTTTGGGGCTTCTTGATACAGGGAAAATTAGGCCAAGAACATGATACTGGGATGACCGTGGCATCAAGACCAATCGATCCCTGGTCTTTAAATCCATTTATCGTGTATATTTTTTATGTTTGAAGCACGCAGGTTTTAGCGATGGACATGGTCTGTAGGTATAGGTTATATACCTAAGAAGACGGGCTATAGGTAGAAGAATGTGATTTGTCATCACCCTATTGGTTTATTTGAAAATAGCGCGCGCGACTTTGTCTCAGTTTCCTGGAAAGTGTTTTTGTATATTTTGTATTACTCTTATTCCTTTAACAACTAATCAGTGTAGCCCAGTTGGCAAAGGTGTCTGTTGGTAAGTAAGAGGACCTGGGTTAGATCTCAGGTCCCAAAAAATTTCTTTATTTTCTCACTTTCCACTTGCAGATCCAATACTTCACAATTCCACGCGTGTACCTTGCACCTTTACATCCAGCCACTTGATCAGCATAGTATCAGATCCAACGCACTCCAAATGAGATACCATGATGCACCCTCAAGTCAACACTCCATGGGATCAGGCGCGTTGACTGGGCTCAGCATTATTAAGCCAAGGAAATTCAACAATATACCCCCTCTTTCAGCAATGCAAACAGGCCCATTTTCAATTCTTTCTTTTACTTCTTTTATTTTAATTAATTTGTTTAATTATTTTCCACCAAAAATTAATTACTTTTTTATTAATCATAAAATCAATAAATCACAAAAACACAAAAAAATCATTTTTCTCATGAAATATTTATTTCTTTAATTAATTTAATTAGAAACTAGGTTAATTTAATTCTTTTTTTGTAAATAAAACTAATTAGAAATTAGGTTTTAAATTTGTAATTAAATTGTTTTCTCAAATCAAAATCATAAAGAAACATAAAAAATCTTTTTTTTTCTTTAATTAATCAATTTAGCTTAACTTAGATTAATTTAAATATCTTTTTATAATTAAAACTAATTAGAAATTAGGGTTAATTTTGTACATAACTTAATTAATTCTTTTCTCCAAAATAATCTAATTATTTTCATCAATTAGATTTTTAGGGTTTTTAACCATTCTCGCATTTAATTCGCCGCACGCATTTTAATTCTTTTTATTATAATTGTAACTGCTCCAAGTTTGTAATAGTAATTAGGGTTTTAAATTCCGCATTTTTATTTTCAGTCAAGATAATTATGTAACTGCCAAAGCCAAGTACTAGCTAGGTTTATTTTCTCCCACTTTTAATTTCCGCAATCTTTAATTGTTAGATGCATGGTTAATAGGATTGTATGGAAAGAATGCTTGAAATTAAAACGGTAAATCACCTAATGTGCAAAGACTAAATTAACTGAAAAAATTCACATGCACATATTCACTCCTAGGGTTTGCCTTGAAGAAGTGAAAAACACAAGAAGGGGGGTTGAATTGAAAACTTGAAATCAAATGCGCAATGACACAATATTTTTATCTTGGTTCGTTTGATCTCAAACTACTCCAGTTCATCCGTCAAGGTGATTTCGCCTCTCTCCAACGAGGTCTTAATCCACTAATCTCAATAGGATTACAATCACTACTTTAACAACTGTTAAAGTCTTCTTGAGTACAACCAAAATCCGGTTAATCTCAAGGAACACTATCTTAAACAAAGATACAAGAATGTGTGTACAGATGTTTTTCGTTACAAAAACAATTATCACTACTGTGATAATTTACACAGATTTAGAGCGTGAAAAGATGAGTAAGCTTTTTGCATTTTTGAATTCTCGTGCGTAGTATTGGCAAATCATAAACGATTTGAACACTGAGCTTTTTTATATAGGCAATGGATTCCTGTTCATCATTAAGCGTGATAAATGCCATTAACTCAGTTTCCATATGGAGAAGATCCTTTCTGAATGAAGCCGTTGTAATTGATGTTGTCTTGAATGAATAGTAATGCTTCATAATCTTTCATCCTTGCCTGCTGTTGATGCTTCAGCACATTGATGACATAGATTATTATGCTTTTGTTCAGAATCAGAGTTTACTTCACTTAAGCGCAGGTTCTGGTCATCAATCTTCAGCGCAAATTCTGATTGCTTCAGCGTGTAGCTTCTACAGCTTATCTTCTGATGATGCTTTGGTCAGAACTTCTGCATGCAAAATAACATAATTTTTAGGGTGCATATTGTTCTTTGTATTTGTTATCATCAAAACTCTAATCAAGGGTTGTAGAATCAAACTATGTTCTAACAATCTCCCCCTTTTTGATGATGACGAAAACTGGAATTTTCAATGAAAAATAAAGAATAAAAGGTTTAAGAGAAACTCCCCCTGAGTTGATTACTTCCCTGAAGTTCCTTCTCATTAGAGTTTTAGTTGCATCTCCTATAAGAATTTGTTCCTGTTCAAACTTTTTTAGAAAGTAGAGGTTAAATAATTCATAATGTTTGAGACTTTTGTCCCGGTAAACCATTATTGAAAATATCTTACTTTCTCCCCCTTTTTTGTCAGATATCAAAAAGGCGATATAATCAGAGCCATAATAGATGAATTATATTTAAAACATAATGCAATGACAAGTTTCAGAAGCAAATAGGTAAAGATAAAAATTATAGATAAACAATTTTAAAAGAAAATCTAAGAAGGAGGGGGAAGACGTGTGAACAATGCTTCCAACAAGCTCTTGATCTGAGTATTTGACTCTTCTTGCTTGCCCAGAATGCCTCTGATTTCCTTTGTAATGTCTTCTTGTTTACCCAGAATACTTTTAATCTCTTTGTTCGTATCCTCTTGCTTATCCAGTCTTTCATGGATTAAAGGATTTTCTTTCTTCAACTCTTCCAGAGTTTGCATGACTAAGGAGGAAGTTGGTGTCTCTTCAAAAGTTTGATGTATCTCAGAACATTCAGCAGCTTCTTCTGAATGAACCATTTCTTCTGTTACAATCATGTCTTTTAGAGTAGTAGTCAGAGAGAGACTTTCTGATTCTAGTTCAGCTACTTCTAAAGGATGATGCTCTTTCCAAGGAGCATTATCCAGCGAGAGGATATCTTTCTTGAACAGTTTTCTCAGAACTTGGTCTTGGAAAGCCTTCAGCTGATCACTGAAGTTCTGCTGAGCCTTTTCATAACTCAATTCCTTCAGCTTCAAAGTTTCAGTGTTGACCCATTTTCTGAATTTTTCCCACATGTAATCAGAAGCAGCATGATTAGAAGTCTCTTGACTTGGATGCTTCAAAGAATTGATCCATTCTTGTATTCCTGTTTCAAAAATCAACAAACTTGTACCAACATCTGAGGTGGTTGCAGTTGGTTTAGGTTTGGGAATGGTAGTTGTGTGTGAGATGGAAGCTAGTCTTTCCAGCATAATTGGATCAATGACAAGTCTTAAGTTGTCAGCTGGACTGTTAGTGGGTGAAGGAGTGGGAGAGTCAGGAATGATAATTGGTCTGGTAGGGGTGTTTGGTGGTGTGGATTCAAGGGATAACGGAATTTCTGGAATGCCATGAATGGTGAGAGGAATGCGAACCGCAAGAGGTTCTGTTATCCCAGGAATTTGGATTGTGGTATCAGAGTCTGAAGGAGAGTCTTCAGATTGGTTTGTGGCAGCATGTTGGGTTTCTGATTCAGGAATATCAGAAGATGGATTTTCAAAAGGTTGAGTTTCTGGTTATGGTGAGTTGGGGTTCAGATCTTCTGGTTGAGGAGATTGTGGTTGAGTATTTTCTGGTTGTGGAATTTCTTGTTGAGGTGGTTGTGGATGTGGAATTTCTGGTTGAGGAGATTGTGAGATTTCTGGTTGAGGAATTTCTGGTGGTTGTTGAGTGTTTGGATTTTCTGGTATGGGAGAGGAAAAATCTTGATCAAATAATTCAATATCAGACAAAACTTTGGCAGGTTCTGGTTGATGATATTCTGGATTTGGATTTTGAGTAGGGGAGTGAGGTTCATTCAAAAAATTAACTAGAGTTACGGATGGATCAAACTCTATGTCAAAATCTTCAAAGGCATGGCTTCAGATGTTGAAACAATTATTGATTCTATAACAGAAACAGAAGATGTATTACCTTTCTTTTTGGCAGCTTTAGGTGTCCTCTAGGAGGGTCCTTCTCCTGCTGCTTTCCTCTTCTTTGATTTCTTTAACACAACTTCTGGAGCAGCCTTGTGCAGATCCTGAATGTTAATTTCTGGAGCAGTTCCATCAGCCTTGCAAGCTTCAAGGTATCTGACTATTATTTCTGGTTTGGATTCTATCTCAGAAAATAAAGGAAAATCCTTCAAAGGTATCCTTCTTGAAGTAATGGTCTCATGAGCAGTAACAGTTGGTTCCTTCTTGATATTCTCAATGATCTTCATTTTCTTCAGATTCTTGGTGCTCAGGGGCTTCCCAACAGTTGCTTCCAATGTGCTTATTTTCTGAGCCTCCGTCAGGTGTTCTATCAGCCTGTTCTCTGTTAGAATATCTGATATCAGCCTTCCAAAGGGAATCCAATCCCTCTTGGTCCTTTCGTCTTCTCTGGTTTCCTTCACACTTGTTCTGAGATGGTTGAAGAGCAAGTGTGGAAGATTTACCTTTGTCTTCTTAGCAATGAAATAGATCATAAATTTCTGATCAATATTGATATAATCAGGAGAACTTGTAGGCTTCCTATGGTGGATACATCCCAAAATGATTTTGGCCCAGATTCAGTGATGATCCTTCAAATCTCTGATTTTACTGGAGGGTTGTCCAGAAGTAAAAATTTCCTTTGCAATTGATCTTAGGTCAGAGCATCTCTCAGCCATGTCAATGCATCTGAAACAACCACCGTTGTATCCAAGAAGCTTCGCAATAAGATCTTCTGTAATCACAATTTTCTTCCCCATGACATAAGAAGTAACCTGATGATTTGATGAGGAGGCATGTATCCAGAATTCTTTGACAAGAATGGGAAACGTTGGACCAATCAGACGGTCAAAATACCTGTTCCAACCTTGAGCAGTCACATCTTCATAGAGATTGAATCCATTTTCTTGTAGACTCCCAAAATCAATGATCAGTTTTGAGAGAACTTCTAGGTTATCAACAAGAGTTAGAAGATTCCTGATGGGTTCTTAATACTGTTCCGTTAATGCAAATTCAGAAGCACTGAGATTTTTGAGGTTTGATGAAGAAGCCATTGTTCACACGGGTTTGAGGAAGATGAAAAGGGTTTTTGAAAGCAAGAACTTGAAACAAGAGAAAATATTGAGAAGAGTAAAAGTGAATGAATGAAAAAAGTAATTTTGAGTTTAAATAGGTTTCTTGAAAACGTAAACTGTAAGTAAAATAAAAAATTTGTAATGATTATATGCATTAATGACACCTGAATTTAGGGGATTTTGAAAGATACTGAACAATTACCACTTACAAGTGTCTCAATGCATCCAATCAGCGCCTTGAACCCTTCAGAAATTAAACGCGTGTTTAGCTTCAGAAGGTAGCAGGTGAGAGGATGACAAGTGTTTGATGTTGTGAACTGCACGCCTCTATCCTTGAAATGAAACATTCAGATCTTCCTGGATAGATTCTGATGCAATTTGTACTTCTAAACTCTGAAGACAGGTTGATAAGTTGTTCACAGAAAATAATAAAGTTATGAGGGTTAAGATATAAATAAAACATTTTATTATGGGCATAACTTCATGCTGAGATGTTTCAGAATGAAGTTGAACCTATCTTCAAAAAGAGGTTTTGTAAAAACATCAGCCCATTAATGGTATGTGTCAATAAATTTTAAGGTTAGAAGTCCTTTCTGAATATAGTCCCTAATAAAATGATGCTTTATTTCTATATGCTTAGCCCTAGAATGTAAAATAGGATTCTTACTGAGACATATAGCAGAAGTGTTGTCACAGAGGATAGGAATGTTGCTCTCAAATATTTTGAAGTATTTAAGTTGACTTTTCATCCAGAGCATTTGCGTGCTACATCCAGCAGCTGCTATGTATTCAGCTTCTGCTGTTGATAGTGCTATTATAGACTGTCTCTTGCTGGTCCATGAGATCAGATTTTCTCCCAGAAACTGGCAGCTTCCAGAAGTGCTTTTGCATTCTACTCTGTCTCCAACGAAATCAGCGTCACAATATCCTACTAAGCTGTAATCATTTGATTTTATATAAAACAAACCCAGATTAGTAGTACCTTTCAGATACTTGAAAATTCGCTTAACTGTTGTTAAGTGAGATTCTCTAGGATCTGATTGGAATCTAGCACATAAGCAAACACTAAATAAAATGTCAGGCCTTGAAGCCTTCAGATAAAGGAGAGAACCAATCATACCTCTGTAGACTTTTTGTTCTACCTTTTTACTTACCTCTTCCTTTTCCAGAATGCACGTGGGGTGAATTGGAGTCTTTGAGGGCTTACATTCTGAGAGATTAAATTTCTTCAGAAGTTCTCTGACATATTTGCTCTGATGAATGTAAGTTCCTTCTGGAGTTTGGTTTATCTGAATGCCCAGAAAGAATTTGAGTTCCCCCATTAAGCTCATCTCAAACTCTGCCTGCATGCATTTAGCAAACTCTCTTCCCAGAGAGGGTTTAGTAGATCCAAAGATGATGTCATCAACATAAATCTGACATACTAAAATGTCATTCTTAAATGTCTTACAGAACAAGGTTGTGTCCACTTTCCCTCTGGTGAATTCCTTTTCTAACAGGAAGTTACTTAGTCTTTCATACCAAGCTCCGGGAGCTTGTTTCAGACCATAGAGTGACTTCTTTAGTTTGAAAACATATTCTGGGTGTTTGGAATTCTCAAAACCAGGGGGTTGGTGCACATATACCTCTTCATCTATATAGCCATTTAGGAATGCACTTTTTGACATCCATCTGATACATAGTGATGTCATTGTTTATAGAAAATGATATTAAAAGTCTGATAGATTCTAACCTGGAGACTGGAGCAAAGGTTTCTGTATAGTCTATCCCCTCTTGATGATTATAACCTTGTGCTACCAATCGTGCTTTGTTTCTGATGACTTCTCCTTGCTCGTTCAGTTTGTTTCTGAACACCCATTTTATTCCAATGACGTTGAATCCTTTTGGTTTGGGAACCAGATCCCATACGTCATTTTTGGTGAACTGATTCAATTCCTCCTGCATTGCCAGAATTCATTCATTGTCCAGAAGTGCTTCATTAATTGTAGTTGGTTCAATCAGAGAGACCAGTCCCATGAGGGATTCTTCATAATTTCTGAATGTTGATCTTGTTCTGATTGGATCATCCTTCTTTCCAAGGATTTTATCTTTTGGGTGAGCTATGCTGCTTCTGGATAGCCTTTTCTGAAGTTGATCAACTGAAGGTGCTGTATTGCTTGTAGCATTTCTTTATGATGTTGTTGGAGCGTCTCTGTTGAGATCTTTTGATGATTTGTCTTCAGTACCTGTGAATTCAACTTTTATATTTGCAAGGAATTCATTATGCTTTGACTTTTGAGAGTCAAGCTTATCATCAAATCTAACACTGATTGACTCTTCAACAATCTGTGTTTCTGTATTGTATACTTTGTACCCTCTTGAGCGTTCAGAGTATCCTAACATAATACACTTTTGTGCTTTAGAGTCAAACTTGTTCAAATAATTTTTTGTATTCAAAATAAAGCAAGTGCATCCAAATGGATGGAAATAGGAAATGTTGGTCTTTCTGTTCTTCCACAATTCATATGGAGTCTTTTCCAGAATAGGTCTTATGGAGATTCTATTTTGAATATAACATGATGTGTTAATTGCCTCTGCCCAGAAGATCTTAGCAATGTTAGTCTCATTGATCATGGTTCTGGCCATTTCTTGCAATGTTATGTTCTTTCGTTCTACAACTCCATTTTGTTGAGGAGTTCTAGGATAAGAGAAGTCATGCAAGATGCCTTTTTCATTAAAAAATGATTCAAAATTTTTATTTTCAAATTCCCCACCATGATCACTTCTGACTTTGACATTCTAAGATCCTTTTCATTCTGAACTTGGTTACAGAAGGTAACGAACACAGAGTGTGACTCGTCCTTGTGTCTTAAGAACTTTACCCATGTCCATTTGCTATAGTCATCTACGATCACTAACCCATACTTCTTGCCACTGATAGACGCAGTTTTTACTGGTCCAAATAAGTCTATGTGCAGAAGTTCTAATGGCTTAGAGGTGGAAACAAGGTTTTTAGATTTAAAAGCAGGTTTTGAAAATTTACCTTTCTGACATGTTTCACACAGAGCATATGAGTTGAACTTCAAATTAGGAAGTCCTCTGACCAGATTGAGTTTGTTAATCTGAGATATTCTTCTCATACTAACAGGCCCTAATCTTCTGTGCAAAACCCATTTCTCGTTGTTAACAGAGAGAAGGAATTTTATATTATGACTCTTAAGTTCAGAAAGTTTTATTTTGTAAATGTTGTTTTTCCTCTTTCCATTAAAAAGGGTAGTTCCATCTTTCGTACTAACAACTTTGCATGAATTTTGATTAAAGATTATATCATAACCGTTATCAATTAATTGACTTATGGATAACATGTTATGTATTAATCCATCAACTAGCAGTACATTATTTATAGAGGGAAGATTTCCGGTACCTACTGTTCCAGAGCCAATGATATTTCCTCTTTGGTTGCCTCCAAAACCCACGTAGCCTCCAGGTTTAAGTTCCAGGCTTTGGAACATATGCCTTCTTCCCGTCATGTGTCGAGAGAAGCCAGAGTCCAGGTACCATGACTGGTGTTTTAGCCTTGCTGCTAAAGATATCTGCTACATATATAATTTTATCCTTAGGTATCCATATCTTTTTGGGTCCTGGTTTGTTA
Organism: Vicia faba; assembly: GCA_948472305.1. Lineage (NCBI taxonomy): Eukaryota > Viridiplantae > Streptophyta > Magnoliopsida > Fabales > Fabaceae > Vicia > Vicia faba. The sequence continues at coordinate 473,627,520 of OX451739.1, forward strand.
GTTTTACCAAAATTCTGGTTGAATTTTGGTTTGACAGAGTAATCACTACTAGTGTATTTTATGTCATGTGTGTGCCCATATATAAAATGTGATTTAAGTGGTGTGCATTTTATGACTAAGTCCATGGCTTGCTTAGGTGTAGATACCTTACCTTGATATCCTATCCCTTTTCTTCCATTTTTTCTAACTCCATAGATCATTGAAGCCATCTTGCTTTTATCTATGTTTTTAGCCAGAAACTTCTGAAAGCTGTGATCATATTCTTTGATAATCTCATCAACATTACTGGGAGTCTCTGAGATTATTACCTTCTGAGAATTTTATAAATCATTTTCTAATTTTGAAAAATTTTCCTTTTAACTCAGAGTTTTTTAATCTGAGACTCTCAGTCTTTTCAGAGTCGGAGACAAGTTCCTTTTTCAGGTTCTTGAATTTGACTCTGATATGCTGATACCTTTCCAGAATTTCATTTATACTTTCTGAAAGTTCAACTTTAGTGAAATTAATAGCAAAGTTAGGGAATACCTCTTCAGTGTCTGATTCTGAGTCTGAACCAGAAGCTTCACTTTCTTCTGACACATTTGCCATGAGAGCTATGTTTGCTCTTTCATCATCTGACTCTGAGTCAATTTCAGAGGAGTCCGAATTGTCCCATGTTGCCATGAGGATTTTCTTCTTTTCCTTGAAGAACTTCTTTTTGGGCTTCTCCTTCTGAAGCCTTGGGCAGTCACTTTTGTAGTGCCCTTGCTCATTACACTCATAGCAGATGATGTCTTTGTTATTTGGCTTTCTGTATCCTGAAGAACCTTCAGATCTTCTGCGTCCAGAGGAAGACTGAGACTTTCTGTATCTGGAGGAGGATTCATTTTGATTCTTTATTCTTCTGGGATTTATGAATTTCCTTTGTCTCTGCTTCCACAGTTGATTCACCCTTCTGGAGAGGAGAGACAGTTCATCTTCTTCTGATGAGGATCCATCAGAAGTTTCTTCCATAGCCTGCAAAACCTTAGAGTCAGATTTTCTGTTAGATTTTAAAGCTATTGGCTTACCTTGCTTTTGAGGCTCATCTTCTTCTAGCTCTATCTCGTAACTTCTGAGGGAGCTGACAAGTTCCTCCAGAGATATCTTGTTGAGATCTTTGGCTAGCTTAAGGGCTATGACCATTGGCCTCCATTGTTTGGGTAGACTTCTGATGATCTTCTTTACATGATCAGCAGTAGAATATCCTTTGTCAAGAACCTTCAGTCCAGCAACAAGAATTTGAAATCTTGAGAACATTCCTTCTATGGATTCACTATCTTCCATCTTGAATGCCTCATACTTCTGAATGAGTGCAATGGCCTTGGTTTCTTTGACTTGAATGTTGCCTTCATGCATCATTCTCAGAGAGTCAAACATATTCTTGGTTGTCTCTCTGTTTGAGATTTTCTCATATTCTGAATATGAGATAGCATTGAGGAGTATTGTTCTGGCCTTATGGTGATTTATGAAGTCACGTTTCTGCTGGTCAGACATCATTTTTCTGTCTATCTTCTGACCTCTTCCATCCACTGGATGTGTGTATCCATCAGTTACCATGTCCCATAGATCAGCATCATGGGCCAGAAAGAAACTCTCAATTCTATCTTTCCAGTAGTCAAAGTTTTCTCCATCAAATACTGGAGGCTTTCCACTGATTCTGTACTTGTCTTCATGGTAGTCATTACTGATGTTTTAGCTTGGTCCCACCATAGTGTTTTTCTGAAGCTTGGATCTTGTACTGACACGATTAAGTGTTTAAGCTCAGAACCAGGCGCTCTGATGCCAATTGAAGAAGTGAAAAACACAAGAAGGGGGGGTTGAATTGAAAACTTGAAATCAAATGCGCAATGACACGGTACTTTTATCCTAGTTCGTTTGATCCCAAACTACCTCAGTCCACCCGCCAAGGTGATTTCGCCTCTCTTCAACGAGGTCTTAATCCACTAATCTCAAAAGGATTACAATCACTACTTTAACAATTGTTAAAGTCTTCTTGAGTACAACCACAATCCGGTTAATCTCAAGGAACACTGTCTTAAACAAAGATACAAGAATGTGTGTACATATGTTTTTAGTTGCAAAAACAGTTATCACTACTGTGATAATTTACACACATTTAGAGCGTGAAAAGATGAGTAAGCTTTTTGCGTTTTTGAATTCTTGTGAGTAGTATTAGCAAATCGTAAACGATTTGAACATTGAGCTTATTTATATAGGCAATGGATTCCTGTTCATCATTAAGCGTGATAAATGCCATTAACTTAGTTTCCATATGGAGAAGATCATGTCTGAATGAAGCCGTTGTAATTGATGTTGTCTTGAATGAATAGTAACACTTCAGAATCTTTCATCCTTGTCTGCTGCTGATGCTTCAGCACATTGATGATTTAGATTATTATGCTTTTGTTTAGAATCAGAGTTTACTTCACTTAAGCGCAGGTTCTGGTCATCAATCTTCAGCACAAATTCTGATTGCTTCAGCGTGTAGCTTCTATAGCTTATCTTCTGATGCTACTTTGGTCAGAACTTCTGCATGCAAAATAACATAATTTTTAGGATGCATATTTGTTTTTTGTATTTGTTATCATCAAAACTCTAATCAAGGCTTGTAGAATCAAACTATGTTCTAACATGCCTCACTTCAGTTGCCTTCGGTAAACAATCATTAAGCATAGGAGATTTTAGTGGTTGCCCTCCAGTCTAAAAGATCAAAATGTCCTATTCAAATGTTGCCTCAGAAATGTTGCCTCAGAAATGTTGTCTCAGAAATGTTTCCTCGGAAAGATCTTAAGACTCTAGGGTTACTACTAAGGTTTCCTAACTGTTGCTTTGGTGACTGTACTTGTCCCTTTCGAACGTCCCTTACAAACTCCAACAACGGGGCTACCTACTCCTTAATAGTAGGATAGCGCTGTCTAAAGGAAACGAGAACGAACAATATTTTTTCATGTAGGTAGAATCTTAAGTACTTGCTCAACAAAACTTTTTTCACAAACACTTTTCAAAACAGTTTTCAAAAACGACTTCGTCACACTCTTGAGGACGGATACAAGGGTTATCACGAAGTTAAACAAAACTTTTGGCAAAACACACACAAGTAATTTCAAAAATGAGCAAGTACCTAAGAGCCCATGGAAAATCATGGATAGAAAGGATGCTAACACATTCCCTTTCTATAATCTACCCCCCGTTCTCAAAATATCTCAAAAATAGGTTTTTTCTGTTCTTTTTCCTTTTCCATGATTGGATGAAATAAAAGTCGATGGTGACTCTTGCTTACCGCGACATTTTGCAAACGCAAAATGCAAACCAGTAAAAACAGTCGGTTCTGCCACCGTATCATAGAACTGGCGACTCTACTGGGGACTAAAAATAAAGTGGGGGTATACCTTAGGATCCAGGTCATTTCAAATTGCTTTCTTGTTTGGTTGCGTTATTCTTAAAATGTTTTTGCTTGGGTTACTATAGATCCTACACCCGGATCTAGGGGGCACTTATTAGGTAAACAACAATAGATCGTGGAGACTGTACGACGTAGACCGATATGGTTTAAGTGATGGTTGTGTTGGTGTGGCACTTTGGTTGGTACCGGTATCCTTCATGGTGAAACGAGGAGAATACGGGGCCACCGCGTGGTGTCGTGAAGCACTAACGGACCATAGAACCTTAGTTGAACAAACTTGGCCATTAGAAAGTAGTGAGATAGCCGGCCTCGGTGTAGAGATGAGGATTGGTTGATACTCGATGCTACACTCATTGAGATCAGACTTTCGGGATATTTCGGCCGCAAGAAAAGATTGCTTGAGCTGAGACAATGCCTGATAAAGGATGGTCAGTGATATTGAGATCCCTTAGAACCCGATTACTTTTTAAGAAGGTTTAAAACCAACTAAACTTCAAGAGGGTATGACCTTTAACCCCATGCAAGCCTTAAACCTAAGGACTTTGTGTGATTTGACTGTGTTTGTTATACCTGTGGTTTATCATGACATCATGCATCATAACATAGCATCCATTCTTATTGCACTAACCATTTCAAAGACCAAGGGAATTTATCTTTGTCCTGTTTTGCAGATCATGGCTTTTGTTCGTAGAAACACTATCCGAATCAGCTTTGTGAAGATACCTTCCCAACTCAAAGATCTAGTATCAAGGGTTTCAGAAACTTCTGCGTTCACTAAGAGACATGGTCGACTTCTCAACCTGGTTACTTCAAACTTTGATGAAAAGATGATGAGTGTACTCTTTCATTTCTTTGATCCCAAGCACCACTGCTTCACCTTTCAAGACTATCAGTTGGTGCCTACCTTGGAAGAATTCTCTCAACTGTTGGATATACCCATTCTTGAACATTTACCCTTCACAGGTCTAGAAGAAGTTCCTAAGCCAGAAGTCATTGCCTCAACTTTGCATCTGAAACGGGCCGACGTGGTATCCAATTGGGAAACAAGAAGCGGAGTCAAGGGTTTTCTAGCTAAGTTTCTGATAGACAAGGCCTAGCTGTTTTGGGATGATATGGATTTTCATGCTTTTTAGGAGGTTTTGGCTCTTCTAATCTATGGGTTAGTCCTATTCCCTAATCCGGACTCACTCATAGATGTGAATGCTATCAAGATCTTCCTCTCCCGCAACCCTGTGCCTACCTTGCTCGGAGATATCTTGCACACTCTCCATACTCGTACCATGAAGAGAAGAGGGATTCTTATGTGTTGCATGCCATTGCCGTCGAGGTGGTTTATTTCTCACCTCCCTAAGTTTGTACTGAAGAATGAAGAAGGTTTGGGTTGGTCGCAAAGGATAATGTCACTCGCTCACATGGATATTCTCTGGTGTTCCAGGGATATGGAAAACATTGCTATTATTGACCACTGTGGGGAGTACCCTAATGCCTCATTACTTGGTATCAGAGGGGGTATAACCTACAATCCTTGTTTAGCTCTGCGACAATTTGGTTACACCCAAAGAGATGGTCCCTATGAGTTACTTATTGAGGGCATTGTATTCAACTATGAGGATGATGTTCACGAGTATCTCTGGAGGTTCATACGAGCTTGGGGCATGGTAAACCGATCTGGCGCCAAGGCTTTAGGGCCAAAGGCTTCCATTCCTATGGAACCTTACCTCCAATGGGTACGAGCTCGCGCCCAGAAGCTTATGATGCCCTATGTGGCCGTTTTACCAGTCATTGTGGAACCCACTACTGAAGAGGGTATTCCTTACATGGTTCTCTATCCTTATATGCCCACTGATCTTGGGGAATTACAGAGGTCTTGGATTCAGTTGAAAAAGGAGCGGAATACTTACAGGGATCAGTTCCATGCTCAGGAGAGGAAGGTTTTAGAGCTCACAAAGCAGCTCCATAAGGAAAAAGGACTCAACGCTTATTTCGGCATGAAGAGGAAGCATCCATGGGAATTTTGATGTCTTTTATAATTTTAGATTTGTTTTTAATTGTAACGCCTAAAAGGAATTTGAACTTTGAATTCAGCTAATAAAATATTTGTTTTATTTTGGTTTGCAAATTTAAATTTCCCAAAGTCTTTGAAATCATTGCATGCATATACCATTCATAGCATTGCATGTACAAGTACCATTACAGTTTGCTCATCTTCTTTGCTGTTTATTTCAGCAGAAATGTCTTCCGAACAAAGCATCAAGGACCTTCAGGCACAGAACGCCCAGTTCTAACAAATGTTCATAAATCTGGCAAAAGGGCAGGGGGATATGAAAACCCTCATCCTGAAAGAGAGAAAGAAAAAGAAGAAGGATGTCGGTATTCTGAATATAGGCAGAAGGTTTAGAGGGACGTTGAAGCAATAAGTCGATCTGACCTATTCATCTAAGGAAGGGGAGAATCAAGAATAAGAGACAAGGGAGAAAGATCACAGTCCTGAAGTTTCTGACAATGATACCGACTACAATGATGAGCAGTATCCTCCCACTGAGGATAGATACAAGCAGTTGGAAGATCGCTTGAATGCTATGGAGGTCCAGAGGATACCTGGGTTGGATTTCGAAGAATTGGGATTGGTGTCAGGAGTGGTCATCCCGCAGAAGTTCAAAGCTCCAATTTTTACAAAGTATGATGGGATGTCCTGCCCAAAACTCCATTTTCGTTCTTATGTCAGGAAGATTCATCCCCACACCGCTGATAGAAATTTATGGGTTCATTTCTTTCAAGATGGTCTGTTAGGGACTCAGCTTGAATGGTTCTATCAACTGGAGAGAGCCAATGTCCGAAATTGGGAAGATCTGGTTGTTGCTTTCTATAAGCAGTATCAATATAACGCCGACCTTGCTCCTACTCGTACTCAACTCCAAAGTATGTCCATGGGGGCAAGTGAAGACTTTAAATACTATGCCCAGAAGTGGAGAGACTTGGTTGGAAGAGTCCAACCCCTGTTGTCTGATAGGGAGTTAGTTGATATGTTTCTGGGTACGCTATCTGGTCCATTCTTTAATCATTTGATTGGTAGCTCGTCAGCGGGTTTCACCGAGCTGATTCTGACTGGAGAAAGAGTAGAAGCTGGGATCCGGAGTGGCAAGATCCAGAAAAATACCTCTTTGAGTACAGAGAAGAAGTCATTTGGTGGCAACAGGGAAGCCAATGCTGTGCACGGCCAAAAGGGGCGTAGCAAGGAAGACTACCACCAATCCGTGGGGGCAGTACTGATCTCTAATTCGGCACGCGCACAGCAACCATAACAACGAAACAATCAGCCAAGGGTGGAAAGACCTCAAAGGCAGTGCACCCAAATCAACATGCCATTGTCACAAGCATTGCAATACATGTTGAAGATGAATCTGATTACGGTGATAAACCCTCATCCGAACCCTAAGACTTATTCTCCTAACTACAACCCAGATGCAAGGTGTGCTTATCATTCTGGTAGCCCGGGGCACGATACTAACGATTGTTGGGCGCTGAAATACAAGATTCAGAATATGATTGACGCCAAGGAGATAGAATTCGACCCTCCTGAGACTCCCAACGTGATCACTGCTCCCTTGCCAAAACATTTCTAGGATTGAAAGCATTTTTGTTCATTTGAATTCTGAAGTTGTATTTTCTTTGCTTATTCGAACAATTATTGTCATGTCAAACTTTATTATTTCATTAATGCATTACACACGTCTGTCTTGAATTAATTTGTTTTCATTATGCTTAAACTGCTTTATACTTCCTTTTCGTGATATTCAACTCTCGACTAAAAAACCGTAAGCCTTTAGAGGGAGGATGACAAAAATGATACCACAATCTCTACATTATGCTTTTGAATAGACCCCGCTGACGATGTACACGCGCTGTTTCAAATCCTAAATAGTGGAGTTATAAGGAAGATAATCCTTAGTCAACCCCTTCCAGCCAAAGAAGTAGGAGTTTTCTTTTCACACAAATTAAAACCATTAATCATAACCTGGGGCAGGGTAGTTTTCTCAGTTAATCCAGGTGCAAAATAAATGGCATCAAAGACGTCCTCCCAAAATAAAAAGACGGTGATGGTTCCCTATAACCGTCAAGACAGACATTCATTATCTCTCGAAATAAAAGCCCATTAAGTCAAAACCTATGAAGGAGAATTAAGAAAAAATTGGGGCATCCCGCTGACTGTAATCACAAAAAGAAACAGTTCAGGCAAAAGACATGGATAATAAATAAAAAAAAAGAAAGAGGTCCTACAAACCCTCAACAAAAAAAGACTGCTTATTCAAAATAAATTGTCAGTATCTGAACCATCACTGGAATATCATAGCAAAGACTCAAACGGGATCTAAATGCACAATTAACTGAGCATAGGATCGAAGAATATCACGAAGAACGGGTGGGTACAAATAAAATTTGAGCCTTTATCTTTTGTTTTTTAAACCGTGAATCAGGCCACGTTATAACCCTTAAAAGTCCTAGCTGAAGCATGGGTTAGTTCGAAAGCATATTGTTACAAAAGGTATCCTAACTCCTATAAGGTTTGCTATAAATCCTGACTGGACATCACACTTTTACAAAAAAAAACTTGTTTTACTAAAAAATGAATTTTCAAACTTCAAGACAGATATAAGCTTTGCATTCTTAAAATAACATTGTTTGCATATGACTATTTGTTCAACAACAGAGAAACGCGCATGACGAATATCTAGTGAACAAGAACCTTCTCAAGGAAAAGGATTACCTCAAGTGGAAAAACACTTCCAACCACGACATGATCATTGTCCATCATTTGGGGCAGTCAAGTCAAGATTCAAGGAATCTCTCAAAGATGCCAAATAGTCAGGGGCAGATGTCCATTTGAATCACTTGGGGCATTGGGCATGAATTCCAGCAACTAATTATGTACGATCAAATGAGCATCTTCTGGCAGTGTGGCAACACTTACTACTATGGAAAATGACAATTCTCTGTACTCGGTGAACATGGACATAGTCGGAAATTACTACACACGAAAAAAGACCCGCTAGGTTAACTGGCCTAGGAAAAAATAAGGGCATCCCGGCGAACCAAAAAAGATTCGGTCAAAATTAGGGATAAAAACAAAAAATATGTACACCCGGCAAGCCGAAAACTTGAAAAGGTGGCGTGAGCAAAAAAGGGTATCCCGATGGACTGAAAACCCGAAAGGGTGGTCCAGGAAAAAGTTAGGGATTTGAAGCGTACGACTATGTCCCGTCATCTTATTATTTGTTTATCAATAGAAGACTTATCATCCTGATCAATATCCACAAAGCCTTCGCGGGTACTTTCTCCAGCAGGTACAGGGGCAGAAAAGTCCTGATGCGAAGTCATTATCGTATCCTTAGCATACGACCTGGGACATCTACACTCCCCACATAGTAGAGGCAACTAAATATTTGACATTGACTTCCCCAAACAGGAGTTACTTTCCCCAGCTAAGCTTTTTCGGAGAGTCAACGTCTATATTCCCCAGCCGAATTTTGTAATCGCAAGCGGTTCATATAGTTTTCTCCCGAGCAGAGTTTATTTCTCTGAATGTAGAAGCTCATCCCCAACAGAGTTATCTCCCACAGAGTTATTCTCCAACAGAGTCTCTCACCCGGCAGAGTAGCTATAAACAAGGGGCAGATCTCCACCATAGTCATCTCCGTTCACCGTCCCCAGCGGAAGTAGAAGAACCACTTTTTCTACAACGATCAGGAATATAATTTCCGTTACTCTCCAGCAGCGATCAGGGATTTATTTTCCCACTCGGACGTGCCACAATAGCATTTCATGTTCATATATCATGACGTGCGCATACATATTGGATACAGCATAATCTCATTTATTTTGAGAACATCATCATACAATGCATTTCATGCATCATATATGATTAACCATGTACCTTTTCAGGAAAGATGGTTATCATCAAAAACTTCCAACAAGTTAAAGATTAGCTCCTGAAACTAAACAGAGTAATTATCTGCACGATCAAATGCAGCTTTAGATGGGTTCGTCATAAAGAAATCTTACACGGGTTTCTCCTAAATGCAGCTTCACACAGGTTTATCCTAAAAAATTTTACACGGGTCCTTTCTCATACATTGCCGAATGAAGTTTTACACGAACTTATCACAAAGTAACCTTACCCAAGTTCCTCCTGAAGTTTTACACGAACTTATCACAAAGTAACCTTACCCAGGTTCCTCTTGAAGTTTTACACAGACTTATCACAAAGTAACCTTACCCAGGTTCCTCTCGAAGTTTTACACAGACTTATCCCAAAGTAACCCTACCCAGGTTCCTCCTAAAGCCCTACACAGACTCATCATGAGAAACCTTACCCAGGTTCCTTCTGAAGTTTCACTCAGACTTATCCCAAAGCAACCTTACCCAGGTTCCTTCTCAGTTCAGATGCAGTTTTACCCAAACTCCTCACAAAGCAACCTTACCCAGGTTCCTTCTCAGTTCAGAAGCAGTTTTACCAAAACTCCTCACAAAGCAACCTTACCCAGGTTCCTTCTCGGTTCAGATGCAGTTTTACCCAAACTCCTCACGAAGTAACCTTACCCAGGTTCCTTCCCATAAGCCCTATTATCCAGGTTCCTTCTCATAACCTTACCATCCAGGTTTCTTTTCTCTTATCTCCAGATAGCAATCCATAACACTGTAAGACCTGGACCTGGTCAAACGCGATCAGTTTCACCTTTCCCCAGTAAGTCGCGATGCAGTTTGTACCCTGACCAGATATACAGTTCACCTCCGGAGTTAATTCCCCAGTAAAGTAACGGACAACTGAAGCTCCTAAAATTCTATTTCTGCTAAGACAGATACCAACATTCCTCAGCAGATTCCTCCTCAACGACAGGAGCATGGACACTCATTGAAGGAATATCTCAGGAGATCAACATCCTCTAGATGGCATCTTTAAGCCTATCTTCGACGGTACTCCGTCACATCTTGGATGGCATCTTTAATCCCATCTCCGACAATTCTCTAGCAACTTCCAAATGGAATCTATAAGCCCATCCCCGATATCACAAATCAAGTATCACTTCATGCGAGTGCAAATTTCTGGGTACTCTAGTGTTCAATCATCTTCCACCTTCAGATCACGAAAGGTAGACAAGCCAATCTACATCCCCAGGTTTAAGAAGATTGAACAGGGCAGCTGTTGTACCCTAAAATTTTCCCTCTTATTTTACTTAACACATGCCCATAGAGATCCTCAATTTGCTCAAGTTGCCCAAGAGTTGACCAAACAAACTCTCTCCTAAGGCAGTGTGTCTCAAATTAGGGTTTCCATTTTAATCAAGATAGGTGGACTCCAAAGAAGTCATATGCTCTCCATGTTCCTAATGTGTTCTCAAGACCCTTTGTGTTAAGTTTCAAGCACTGCACAAGAAGTTTGCTCAGTCAACTGCTCAGATGCTTGAGAATCGACTGTATTAGATCAAAAGTCAATTGTGGCCCACATACAGTCAAACATCAAGATTTTTGGTCAAAATAAACATTTTAAAGTGATATCCATCATTTGATCAATGGTTGATCATGATTCTTCAAGGAATGTCCTAAATTCATCAAAAGCCAAAGGTTGCTAAATTCGGGTTTCTCAGGAAAAGTCAACCAAACTTTGACCAAGCATAACTTCTTCATACTTTATCAGAACTTTTCCATCCAAGGCTCATTTTTAAGAGGATGTAATTCCCTAAAATTCATCTTCAGCCCACAAGTTCAAAATATGCACTCATTAAAAGATATGAATTTCTACATTATAGGTCTTTTTGAAAAGTCAACAAAAGCACTTTTTGGGCCAAAGCTTCTTACATGAACATGGAAGACCCAATTGACATGAGATGAAAAGGATTGCTTATGGTACATCCTAAGCTTTCTAAAAAGTCCAAGAACACCTCTCTAGGATTAAAATTGGAGGAGATATGCCTTGTAAAAGTTGACCCTTTTTGAAAAATTGCCAAAAGTCAAATATGCTCAAAAATGCATTTTTTACCAAATGGGTCTAGCATCTCATGATTGCACCTCACTTGTAGCATGGTCCACGACCCAAATATCCATCCACATGTTATTTGCTTTTATTTCCATTTTATTTTGATTTTTTATTAATTAAAATTTTAATTAAATCAAATAATTGGTAAATAATAGCAAAGATATGTCTTGGTTTGATTTTTGGACAGGATCTCAATCAAAATATGCTGAGATATCAAGACCAAAACGAATCAACCATGATTGGTACAAAAATGGGATGATTTGGCTCAATTTAGAAAGTTTGTATATGGCATGAAAATCAAATCAAATCTTCAAAACTTTCAAAGATACCAATCAATTTGATAACCCTAATTCGTTCTAGGATATATATTAAAGATGTACAAGGCATAAGACAAGGTTAACAATCGTGAAGAGGCCAGAACAAACTTCAAAATTTCAAAGAAAAGTGGTGGTTTGATTTCCATTCTAGAGGCCAATTCAAGCCATCCTAACATTACCAATAGACTGGTGGACATCTCAGGAACGTATCCCAATCAATTGCAAGCCGCCCCAAGTCCAGAATCATCACGCAGCAGTCACACGGTTTTCCCTATTTTTCCAAATTCGATTACTGTGATCCACGCATCATGAACATGTTTTAATGGCATATATATGTTTGTTATCATGTTTGCAACGTATTGATTATGTTTAATTGATGTTTTAGCGCATATACTGACAATTGTCATGGCTAGGGTTTGAAGCCACGTTTTGGGGCTTCTTGATATAGGGAAAATTAGGCCAAGAACAGGATACTAGGATGATTGTGGAATCAAGACCAATCGATCCCTGGTCTTTAAATCCATTTATCGTGTATATTTTTGATGTTTGAAGCACGCAGGTTTTAGCAGTGGACATGGTCTGTAGGTATAGGTTATATACCTAAGACGATGGGTGGAGGTAGAAGAAGTTGATTTGTCATCACCCTATTGGTTTATTTGAAAATAGCGCGCGCGGCTTTGCTTCAGTTTCCTGGAAATTGTGTTTATATATTTTGTATTACTCTTATTCCTTTAACAACTAATCAGCGTAGCCCAGCTGGCAAAGGCGTCTGTTGGTAAGTAAGAGGACCTAGGTTCGATCCCAGGTCCCAACAAATTTCTTTATTTTCTCACTTTCCACTTGCAGATCCAATACTTCACAATTCCACGCGTGTACCTTGCACCTTTACATCCAGCCACTTGATCAACATAGTATCAGATCCAACGCACTCCAAATGAGAGACCATGATGCACCCTCAAGTAAACACTCCATGGGATTAGGCGCGTTGACTGGGCTGAGCATTATCGGGCCAGGGAAATTCAACAATATACCCCCTCTTTCAGCAATGCAAACAGGCCCATTTTCAATTCTTTCTTTTACTTCTTTTATTTTAATTAATTTTTTTAATTATTTTCCACCAAAAATTAATTACTTTTTTTATTAATCATAAAATCAATAAATCACAAAAACACAAAAAAAATCATTTTTCTCATGAAATATTTTTTTCTTTAATTAATTTAATTAGAAACTAGGTTAATTTAATTCTTTTTTGTAAATAAAACTAATTAGAAATTAGGTTTTAAATTTGTAATTAATTTTTTTTCTCAAATCAAAATCATAAAGAAACATAAAAAATCTTTTTTTTTCTTTAATTAATCAATTTAGCTTAACTTAGGTTAACTTCAATTTCTTTTTATGATTAAAACTAATTAGAAATTAGGGTTAATTTTGTACATAACTTAATTAATTCTTTTCTCCAAAATAATCTAATTATTTTCATCAATTATATTTTTAGGGTTTTTAACCATTCTCACATTTAATTCGCCGCGCGCATTTTAATTCTTTTTATTATAATTGTAACTGCTCCAAGTTTGTAATAGTAATTAGGGTTTTAAATTCCGCATTTTTATTTCCAGTCAAGATAATTATGTAACTGCCAAAGCCATGTACTAGCTAGCTTTATTTTCTCTCACTTTTAATTTCCACAATCTTTAATTGTTAGATGCATGGTTAATAGGATTGTATGGAAAGGATGCTTGAAATTAAAACGGTAGATCACCTAATGTGCAAAGACTAAATTAACTGAAAAAATTCACATGCACATATTCACTCCTAGGGTTTGCCTCACTTGGGTTGCCTTCGGTAAACAATCATTAAGAATAGGAGATTTTAGTGGTTGCCCTCCAGTCTAAAAGACCAAAATGTCCCATTCGAATGTTGCCTCAGAAATGTTGCCTCGGAAATGTTGCCTCAGAAAGATCTTAAGACTCTAGGGTTACTACTAAGGTTTTCGAACTATTGCTTTGGTGACTGTACTTGTCCCTTTCAAACGTCCCTTACAAACTCCAACGACGGGGCTACCTACTCCTTAATAGTAGGATAGCACTGTCTAAAAGAAACGAGAATGAACAATCTTTTTTCGAGTAGGTAGAATCTTAAGTACTTGTTCAACAACACTTTTTTCACAAACACTTTTCAAAACAGATTTTAAAAATGACTTCGTCACACTCTTGAGGACGGATACAAGGGTTATCACGAAGTTAAACAAAACTTTTTGCAAAACACACACAAGCAATTTCAAAAATGAGCAAGTACCTAAGAGCCCATGGAAAACCATGGATATAAAGGGTGCTAACACCTTCCCTTTCTATAATCTACCCCACGTACTCAGAATATCTCTAAAAAAGGTTTTTTATGTTCTTTTTCCTTTTCCATGATTGGATGAAATAAAAGTCGGTGGTGACTCTTGCTTACCCCGAAATTTTGCAAACGCAAAATGCAAACCAGTAAAAACAGTCGGTTCTTCCACCGTATCACAACAGCCTATGCCTTATGGATGCTAGCATGAAGCAAGTCAAGGCAGACGTAAATGGGGCTATTGCCTAGGCGAAGCTGGCACAAAGGTAGCCAGTGCCTTTTGGTCGAAGGTAACTTTTTTTCCTGGCGCATCAAAAGAAGCTTTTTGCCTGGTGGATCGAAGGCAACCCTGAAGGAGTCTTGGCCTTGTGTGCTGAAGGCAAGCTGAAGAGGAATACGCGCGCTGGTGACATTGTTGTACCCCAAAATTTTGCCTCCCATATTCTTCAAGATTTATCAAGAATCATCTTCAAATGATTCAAGATTGCTCAAGGATTGCACAGTCAAACCACCTCCTAAGACAACTGAAATTAGGGTTTTGGTTCTTTCAAGGAATTTGAGCTTTTCAATGGTTCAACCAAGTCTCATAGGCCTATATACATTCTTAAGCACCTACATACCAAGTTTCAAGACTCACAGTCCCAATTTGCACAGTCAAAAGCCCCATTTGATCCACAGTCAACTGCAAGGGCAAAATGGTCATTTTACAGTCAAAAGTCAGAATTTTTGGTCAACATCTTATTTTGAGTCCACAATTATAATTTGATCAAGTCTTGATCATGATTCCACAAGCATGGCTCAAAAATCATCAAGGTGCAAAAAGTTGCTATTTTTGGACAGTAGAAAAGTCAACTGTATCTTGACCAGGGCATAACTTTTTCATGGTTCATCAGAAAATTCCATCCAATGCTCATTTTTAAGGGGATGATATTTCCTACAATCCATCTTCACACTCCAAGTTCAAGAAATGCTCTCATAAAAAGTTATCAATTTCTACATTATAGGTCAAATTCAAAAGTCAACAAAAATGCACTTTAAGTCAAAGACCATAACTTGCGATTGGTGAATCCAAATGACATGGGACCAAAGGCATTGGTTATAGGACTTAAAGACCTTTCCAAAATCTCCAGGAACATGTTCATATGATTAAAATTGAGCAAGATATGCATTGGAGAAGTTGGGAAATTTTTGTGAATTTGCAAAAGTCAACTATGCTCAAAACACCTTGTTTTTGCTAATGGGCCTCAAATTTCTTCTTGAAACTTTATCCATGGCCTATGCACGACCCATCAAGCTTAATTTAATTATTTTCTTATTTTTTATTAATTAATTGTATTTTTATCAATATTAATTCATTTAATTAATTTAAATTGTAGGAAATACAAAGATTTGATTTTTCAATCTTTTTGTGAAGCAAGTATGACCTAAAAAGGCTGGCAATTTCGTGCACCAAGTCAAAGATGCAATATCTCCAAAATTGGCAACTTTTTCCAATCATGAAGATTCAAAAATATATGATTTCCAATCAAATATTCCATCATCATTCTAATGGATTTTTTCTCAAAGATTTGACCTAATTTCAGTCTCCTATATATACACAAGCAAACCCTGATCATGCACACGTGAGAAAGCTGCAGACAAAGCCATAGCAATATTGAAAAATTTCCAAGAAAACTCAAAACTGATTTCTATATTCCAGGGCGATTCAAAGCTTTTTGTTGATTCTAACATCTTGCAGGGGTTCCCAGGAGTGTGTGGCAATCAAATTCAAGCCTTAAAGCTCAAAGAATCATCCAAAACAGAACCACGGTTTGAAGCTTTTTTCCAGAATCATATTGTCTATTTCATGCACATTTAACATGATTTCTTGTTTGTTTTGCATTGCTTGAATCCATATGAAGCTAATGGCATAAGTTAATTGAATTATAGTGTACAGAATCACAAGTTACCATGGACGAATTCTAGGGTTCATAAGCTTTCAAATTGGGGCTTTGCAATACAAGAAAAATTAGGCCTTGTGAGACCCATGATTGAACTCGTTAGGACAAGACGAAAACAAAGGGACCATCGCGAAATATTTATATAAAACACAGCCCTAATCGTTATTTTTCATCACACTGTTTAGTGGGGGGTTAAAAACCCCCGCTATCTAACATTGTTTTTGCAGGTTCAGCGAGGAAGATGATGATGTGTTGATACATCATTGGTTCGTTTGAAAAAACGCGCGTGTTTTGTGTTTTCTAGCATAATATTATGTTTTTTGTATATAATATTCATTGGCTATATATTTAACAGAAGCGCGTTCCAGCTCAGATGGCCAAGGCATTGGAGTATTAGTCATTGGGACCTGGGTTCGAATCCTAGGTCCCCCCAAAACACTTATATTATTTTTCTTAACATAGTTGTGTGCAGAATTCCAAAAGAGGTCTACCATGTACTTCATCTTTCCAAGCGCCAGATGTCTACATGCACAAATCCAATGGCTATGAGATGTTGAGCATGGTACTCCCAGTCAACACGCACCATGGAGAAGCCAGAAAGTCAAAAGGGCTTGTGTGCTAATGGGCCAGAAATTTCCAAAGAAACCTCCTTAATGGGCCAGCACCCCCCCCCCCTTGGTTTATTCTCCTTTTAATTTCTTTTCCTTTTTATTTTCTTTTACTAATTATTATTATTATTATTATTATTATTATTATTATTATTTAATTAACATAATTAATTATTTTTCATAATAAGATCAGTAAAACTAAATAATATTTTTCTTAATTAAAATTAATTTCACATTATTATTTTTGTAAATAAATACTAATAAATTAATGTAGTTTTTTAATTAGGTTAACTTTAAATTTTTTTGCAATAAATAAAATCCATATAGAATTAGGTTTTTGATAACTTTTAATTTTTTTTATTTATTTCCTCAAGACATTAAAAAACTTAAAAAATATTTATTTTTATTAATTAGTTTTAGGTTTAATTAATTGCAAAATAATAAAAAACTCATTCTTTCTCAAAAAGGGTCAAAACCCTAAGGACTTCTCCGATGCAATTTTCCATTCGCGCATATTAATTTTTGATCATATTTATGTAATTGCTCCGAGGATGTAATAGCTTTAATTAGGACTCTTTATCGCTTTCTTTATCTTCCCGCAATTTACTTTTCAAGGGTTTGCTTTTGGCAATGTAAATACCCGACGCCTTGTAATAGCATAGATTTATTTTCCGCAACTATTAACTGTTAGATGTATGTTAATTAGGCTATGCATGACAAGACTTGTTCTCAAAATAAAATCAAAACGTAGCTCACCATAACATGTGCAAAGATAATTTAATTGAAACCTAACACACTCGCACATGCCACTCCTAGGGTACGCCTCACTTGGTTGCCTCGACGTGGTCATTGAGTATAGGGTGTTTTAGAGGTCGCCCTCCTGTCTAAAGATCCAAGTTGCCTCGAAACGGTTGCCTCGATAAAAAAAGGATCTAGGACATTAGGGTTACCTCTAAGGCGTCCTACTATTGCTTTGGTGACCACACATGTCCCTATAATCGAATTGACCCGAATAACTCCAACGACGGTGCTACCTACTTCTCAATAGTGGGATAGTACTGTCTAAAGGACATTTACACGGCTTAATTTCTTTGAGTAGGTATAGGTTCTTAGATACTTGCTCTTTCAAAACAAAAATACTTTTCGCACCTACACTTTTCTGACAAAAGTTTTCAAACAAACACTTCATACACTCTTGAGGACTGATACAAGAGTTAAAGCGAAGTTTTCAAACAAACTTTTTTTCAAAACCCACAAACACAAGAAAAGAAAACATTTTTGAAAACATAGTGAGCAAGTACCTAAGAGCCCGTGGATAACCACGGATAGAAAGGGTGCTAACACCTTCCCTTTCTATAATCTACCTCCCGAACCGAGAAACATCTCGAACAGGAATTTTGCTGTGCTTTTGTCCTTTCCTTGTTGGAGAAAATAAAAGACGGTGGCAACTCTTGCTTACCGCGACATTTTGCTAAACGCAAATGCGAACCAGCATTTCAAAACAGTCAGTTCTATTTCCACCAATCACAGAACTGCCGACTCTACTGGGGAAACTGTGATAAGTGAGGTGTACCTTAGGATTAGATCACCATGTTTTCAACTGTATGCCTTGAATGCTTTAATATTGTGGGCTTGTATCGGAGTTTTATAGATCCTAACTCGGATCTGGGGATACCCTTTAGAAGTAGCAACAAACTGTGAGGGAACTGTGCGGGGTATACCGACATGGTTGAAGCAGTTGCTACATTGATGTGGCACTTTGGTGAGTACCGGTAACCCTTGAGTCAAGTCAAGGAGAGTACGAGGCCTCCGCGTGGTTCCGCGAAGCATCAACTGGCCTTAGAACCTTACTTGACCATCCCGACCTCTTTAGGGGTAGTGAGATGACCGACTTTGGTGCAGTCCGAAGTTGGTAGATACTCGATACTACACTCATTGAGGGTTGTTTTCTTGGAATATTTTGGTCTCCAGTTAAGTGGCTAAATCAAAACAATGAACATAGAAAACAATCCAATGATATTGAGCTCCTTAGAACCCGGTTACTATTGATAGGACAGGTTTTGAGCCAACTAACTTCAAAAGGGTACTTACCTACGAACCCCATGCAAGCCTAAGCCTAAGGACTTGTTTGTTTTGTATGAATATGACTATCTGTATATACACTTGCTTACTTTTGCATCCATGTACATAACATCATAACATCATAGCATTGCATACATCCTGCATAAGGACTAACCCATTTCAAGGATCTCAAGGGTTTGTGATGCAGATCATGATGAACCAACTGTCTAGCAGGGGGCAAAGGGGATTTATTTTCCTCTAGCCAAGATTGTTCGGAGATCAAATCATGATAACTTGAGTCAGGGGCTATGACCCACTCGATATGGTGAGCTTTGACTCTTGAAGAAGGACTCTCAGCAACATGAAGTTCCTTCAATCAAGCTACCAGATTCAAATTCTAACAAGTTTCTTTGTTCACCCCGCGAGATCCTTGAAAACATTGCATGCATATCATACATATCATTGCATTATAGGTACCCTTTTATAGGTCACTTATCTTCTTCGCTGTTTATTTCAACAATCATCATGTCTACTGAACCTTCCGCTGAACAAGCTATCAAGGCCCTCCAGGCCCAGAATGCCCAGTTCCAAGAGTTGGTTATGAGCCTAGCCCAGGGTCAACAGGATTTGAAGACTCTGATTCTGAAGGAAAGGAAGAAGAAGAAGAAGAAGAAGAAGAGGATCGTCTTGTTCAACACTGGACGCAGATTTGGGAATGGACTGCAGAATGAGGTTGAGCTGACTACCTCATATGTAGGGAAAGTAACCCACAAGAGAGAAGGGTTCCTAGTCCCGTGGTCTCCGACAACTAGACAGATTATGATGAAGAACAGTACCCTCCTGCTGAGGATAGGTACAAACAGCTGGAAGACCGCTTAAGTGCTATGGAGATACAGAATGTGCCCGGGTTGGATTTTGGAGACCTAGGCTTATCCTCTGGGGTGGTGATTCCCCATAAATTCAAGGCACCTTCTTTCTCCAAATATGACGGAGCTTCCTGTCCAAAGATGCACCTCCGATCATATGTAAGGAAGATCCAGCCTTACACCGCTGACAAGAATTTGTGGATCCATTTCTTTCAGGATAGTCTTTCAGGGACTCAACTCGAATGGTTCTATCAGCTGGATGGGGCTAGTATCCGTAACTGGGAAGATTTGGCTACTGCATTCTATAAGCAGTATCAGTATAATTCCGACCTCGCTCCTACGCGTACCCAACTCCAGGGTATGTCACTAGGGACGGGTGAAGGATTTAAAGAGTACGCTCAAAAGTGGAGAGACCTTGCTGGAAGGGTGCAACCACCTTTAACTGATCGTGAACTGGTGGATATGTTCTTGGGGACCCTGTCTGGTCCGTTCTTCAACCATTTGATTGGAAATTCTTCAGCCGGGTTCACAGACCTTATCTTGACTGGTGAAAGAATTGAAGCCAGCATCAAAAGCGGGAAGATTCAAGAAGCTACGTCCTCTGATACTCAGAAAAATCCCTACAATGGAAAAAAAGAGTCCAATGTTGTGTCTGGTAAAAAGAGTCGTCATGATCAACATGTAGGGGCAACCCAGATCTCCGATCCCACGCCTGTTCAACAAAGACAGGGCAATAGGTGTAGAGTAAGATATCAAGAAAGGCAGTACACTGACATCAACATGCCTTTGTCTCAAGCGTTACAACAATTGCTGAAGGTGAAACTGATCACATTAAAGGATCCTCCTCAAAATCATGATACTTCCTCTTCCAAGTATAACCCGAGTGTGAGATGTGCCTACCATTCTGACAGTCCTGGACATGACACAAACAACTGTTGGGCCCTGAAGAATAAGGTTCAAGACATGATTAATGCCAAAGAAATCCAGTTTGACCCTCCAGAGACTCCGAACATAATCACTGCCCCTATGCCAAATCATTGAAGGCTTTTGTTTTATTTGAATTTTCAAGTTGTATTTTTCTTTGCTTATTCAAACAATTATTGTCATGGCAAACTTTTTATTTCATTAATGCATCGCATATGTCTGTCTTGAATCAATCCATTCGTATTCACTATATTCAAATTGCTTTCATTTTTTTTTTGATGTTCAACTCTCGATTAAAAATTCTAAACCTTTTAAGGGAGGATGACGAAAATGATACCACGATCTTTACAATATGCTTTTGAATAGACCCCGCTGATGAGGTACAGGCGTTGTTTCAAATCCTAAACAGTGGAGTTATAAGGAAGATAATCCCTCGTTAACCCCTTTGAGCCAAAGAAGTTGGAGTTTTTCTTTTCACAAATTAAAACCCTTAATTATAACCTGGGGCAGGGTAGTTCTCTCAGTTGATCCAGGTGCACAATGAATGGCATCAAAGGAGTCCTTCCAAAACAAAAGACAATGATGGTTCTCTATAATTGTCAAGACAGGCAGTCGTTATCTTTCAAAAACAAAAGCCCAATAAGTCAAAACCTATGAAGGAGACTTACAAAAACTGGGGCATCCCGCTGTCTGTAATCACAAAAGAAACAATTCAGGCAAAAAGACAGGGATGATAAAATCAAAAAGAAAGAGGTCCTACAAACTCTCATAAAAAGGACTGCCTGTTCAAAATAAATTATCAATATCCGAACCATCACCGGAATATCAAAGCAAAGACTCAAACAAGATCTAATGCACGATTAACTGAGTTTAGGATCGAAGAACATCACGAAGAGCGGGTGGATACAAATAAATTTTGAGCCTTTATCCTTTGTTTCTTAAACCGTGAACCAGGCCACGTTATAACCCTTAAAAGTCCTAGCTGAAGCATGGGTTAGTTCGAAAGCATACTGTTACGAAAGGTATCCTGACTCCTATAGGGCGTGCTGTAAAATCTTGAGTTGACATCACATTTTACAAAAATTCACTTGTTTTATTGAAAACTGCATTTTCAAAAAACTTCGAGACAAACATAAGCTTTGCATTCTTAGAATAACATTGTTTGCATATGACTATTTGTTCAAACAGCAGAGAAATTCGCACGACAAATATCTAGTGAACAAAAATCTTCTCAATAAAAAAGGGATCACATCAAGTGGAAAAACACTTCCAATCCAGGGGCACGACATGAGCATTGTCCATCATCTGGGGAAGTCAAGTCAAGATTCAAGGGATCTATCAAGATGCCAAATAGCCATGGGGAAAATATCCACCTGAGTCACTTGGGGCATCGGACATGAATTCCAGCGACGAATCTTGCACGATCAAACATCTTCTGGTAGTATGGCGACACAACACTACTGACAGTGACAACTCCCTACATCCTGAGAGCATGGACATAGTCGGAAAAAAATACTACGCATAATCAAAGACCCGCTAGGTCGACTGGTCTAGGAAAAAATAAGGGCTTCCCGGCGAACCAAAAGGGTTCGGGCAAAAATGAGGGATGAAAATGAAAAATTTGTACACCCGACAAGTCGAAAACCTGAAAAGACGACTTGGGCAAAAATGGGTATCCCGGTGGACTGAAAACCCGAAAGGGCGGTCCAGGAAAAATTAGGGATCAAAAGCGCACGACTATGTCTCGTCATCTCGTCACTTGCCTACCAGAAGAAGGTTTGTCAATCGGCAGTTATCAAGCACCTCATAGGCTTTCTTCTCCCGCAAAAACTGGGGCAATAAGAATTGTCCGAACTGTACAAGTTGCCCTGTCCTCCAGATACAAGGTAGACTCAGCTGAAGAATATGACCAAGATACCTCCACTCCTCGCAGAGTAAGACAAGATTCAGCAATACTCTCCCCAAGCAGAGTTGGCCTCCCATCAAGGGCACGGTATCCCCAACAAGTCAGCAATACTCTCCCCCAAGCAGAGTTGGTCTACCATAAGTCCTAAAAAAGTTGGATATCCCCAGAAGATCTTAATATTCTCTAGCAGAGTATACAGATATTCCTCAGCAAGCATCCCCGGCAGTCTTAATATTCCTCGACGAAATATAAGATTGTTCCCCGGCGGAATACGAGATACCCCCAGTGGAGCCATTTCCCGGTGCAGTCTAAAAAGCTTCCCCGCCAGAGTTGAATCATCTTACCCAGTAGATTCTGGAAGCTTGTCCCCTGCAGAATACAAATGCATCTCCTCAGCCAAATTCAGAGGTTATCCCCACAAGAGTCTAACTGGGTTATCCTCAGCAAGTTGCAACGGAAAGATCGTCCCTAGCGAAGTTCTTTCTATCCCCAGCGGAGTTCATAATCAAAATCCCAACAGAGCTTATCAACGGAGTCCCCAGCGGAGTTATCGTTAAGACCTCAGCGAAGTATCTCTTCCCCACAGAGTAATTCCCCACGGAGTAATT
Organism: Vicia faba; assembly: GCA_948472305.1. Classification (NCBI taxonomy): domain Eukaryota; kingdom Viridiplantae; phylum Streptophyta; class Magnoliopsida; order Fabales; family Fabaceae; genus Vicia; species Vicia faba. Next base: position 473,650,543 of record OX451739.1, read on the forward strand.
CCCCGCAGAGTAATCTCTTTGCCATGTTTATTCCCCAACGGAGTCACCCTCTCCTACAGGTTTATTCGTGCAATCATCTTCGTTCATCATCCTCAGCGAAAACGAAGAATTCAACATCATTCTCCAGCAGCTATCCGGGATTTATTTTCCCCAGCTAAAACATCACATTTTCATACATCATGATACATGCATATACGCATCATATCATATGACCTCATTTATTTTTTAGAACATCATAACATCATGCATTTCATACCTCATGACATTGCATACAGCTAATGTCTTACCTTTTTCAGGAAAAGGTCAATCAAAAGATGATTACCATCAACTTTTGCAGTTCCAGATCAACACCTGTAACTAGCCAGGAAATATCTGTGGACGACTGATTGTAGATCTATACCTGTAACTAGACAGGAAGTTATCTACATTGAAGAGATTGAAGATTAATACCTGAAACCAGATAGGAAAACTATCTTTCTTTCTCGGGTCAGAGATTAATACCTGAAACCAGACAGGAAAACTATCTCATTGGCCAGCCTTCTTAAGTTCCAGATTAATACTTGTAGCAAGCCAGGAAATATCTGTGGACGACTGATTGTAGATCTATACCTGTAACTAGACAGGAAAGTTATCTACATTCAAGAGATTGAAGATTAACACCTGTAGCAAGCCAGGAAATCATCTTTCTTTCTCAGGTCAGAGAGTAATACCTGAAACCAGCCAGGAAAGCTATCTCGACAAACCCTTTTTAAGTTCCAGATCAACACCTGTATCTAGCCAGAAAATATCTGTGAGCGATTGATTGTAGATCTATACCTGAAACTAGCCAGGAAAGTATCTACATGAAGAGATTGAAGATCAACACCTGTAGCAAGCCAGGAAATCATCTTTCTTTCTCAGGTCAGAGAGTAATACCTGAAACCAGCCAGGAAAGCTATCCCGACCAACCCTTTTTAAGTTCCAGATCAACACCTGTATCTAGCCAGGAAATATCTGTGAGCGATTGATTGTAGATCTATACCTGAAACCAGACAGGAAATTTATCTACATGAAGAGATTGAAGATCAACACCTGTAGCAAGCCAGGAAATCATCTTTCTTTCTCAGGTCAGAGAGTAATACCTGAAACCAGCCAGGGAAGCTATCTCGACCAACCTTTCTTAAGTTCCGGATTAATACCTGTATCTAGCCAGGAAATATCTGTGAGCGATTGATTGTAGATCTATACCTGAAACCAGACAGGAAAGTTATCTACATGAAGAGACTGAAGATCAATACCTGTAGCAAGCCAGGAAGACTATCTTTCCTTCTCAATTCAGAGATTAATACCTGAAACCAGACAGGAAAACTATCTCATCTGCCAACCTACCAAGTCACAATTCAACAAACATTCCCGGATGGCATCTTTAAGCCCATCTTCACAACCATCCATTACAGTCTCCAGATGGCATCTATAAGCCCATTCCCGACAAGATTCTGTCACATCTCCAGATGGCATCTATAATCCCATCCTCCTATCCATCATCTCTCCAAATGGCATCTGTAAGCCCATTCCCGACACCACATTGCTGATACTACACCATGCGAGTGCAAATTTCTGGGCACTTTAGTGTTCAATCATCTTCCACCTTCGGATCACAAAAGGCACACAAGCCAATCTACATCCTCAGGTTTAAGAAGATTGAACAGGGGAAACTGTTGTACCCCAAAATTTTCCCTCCCATATTCTTCAAGATTTGTCAAGAATCATCTTCAAATGATTCAAGATTGCTCAAGGATTGCACAGTCAAACCACCTCCTAAGACAGCTGAAATTAGGGTTTTGGTTATTTCAAGGAATTTGAGGTTTTCAATGGTTCAACCAAGTCTCATAGGCCTATATACATTCTCAAGCACCTACATACCAAGTTTCAAGACTCACAATCCCAATTTGCACAGTCAAAAGCCCCATTTGATCCACAGTCAACTGCAAGGGCAAAATGGTCATTTTACAGTCAAAAGTCAGAATTTTTGGTCAACATCTTATTTTGAGTCCACAATCATCATTTGATCAATTCTTGATCATGATTCCACAAGCATGGCTCAAAAATCATCAAGGTGCAAAAAGTTGTTATTTTTGGACAGCAGAAAAATCAATTGTATCTTGACCAGGGCATAACTTTTTCATGGTTCATCATAAAAATTCCATCCAATGCTCATTTTTAAGGGGATGATATTTCCTACAATCCATCTTCACACTCCAAGTTCAAGAAATTCTCTCACAAAAAGTTATCAATTTCTACATTATAGGTCAAATTCAAAAGTCAACAAAAATGCACTTTAAGTCAAAGACCATAACTTGAGATTGGTGAATCCAAATGACATGGGACCAAAGGCATTGGTTAGAGGACTTAAATACCTTTCCAAAATGTCAAAGAACATGTTCATATGATCAAAATTGAGCAAGATATGCATTGGAGAAGTTGGGAAATTTTTGTGAATTTGCAAAAGTCAACTATGCTCAAAACACCTTGTTTTTGCTAATGGGCCTCAAATTTCTTCTTGAAACTTTATCCATGGCCTATGCACGACCCATCAAGCTTAATTGAATTATTTTATTATTTTTTATTAATTAATTGGATTTTTATCAATATTAATTCATTTAATTAATTTAAATTGTAGGAAATACAAAGATTTGATTTTTCAATCTTTTTGTGAAGCAAGTATGACCTAAAAAGGCTGGCAATTTCGTGCACCAAGTCAAAGATGCAATATCTCCAAAATTGGCAACTTTTTCCAATCATGAAGATTCAAAAATATATGATTTCCAATCAAATATTCCATCATCATTCTAATGGATTTTTTCTCAAAGATTTGACCTAATTTCAGTCTCCTATATATACACAAGCAAACCCTGATCATGCACACGTGAGAAAGCTGCAGACAAAGCCATAGCAATATTGAAAAATTTCCAAGAAAACTCAAAACTGATTTCTATATTCTAGGGCGATTCAAAGCTTTTTGTTGATTCTAACATCTTGCAGGGGTTCCCAGGAGTGTGTGGCAATCAAATTCAAGCCTTAAAGCTCAAAGAATCATCCAAAACAGAACCACGGTTTGAAGCTTTTTTCCAGAATCGTATTGTCTATTTCATGCGCATTTAACATGATTTCTTGTTTGTTTTGCATTGCTTGAATCCATATGAAGCTAATGGCATAAGTTAATTGAATTATAGTGTACAGAATCACAAGTTACCATGGACGAATTCTAGGGTTCATAAGCTTTCAAATTGGGGCTTTGCAATACAAGAAAAATTAGGCCTTGTGAGACCCATGATTGAACTCGTTAGGACAAGACGAAAACAAAGGGACCATCGCGAAATATTTATATAAAACACAGCCCTAATCGCTATTTTTCGTCACACTGTTTAGTGGGGGGTTAAAAACCCCCGCTATCTAACATTGTTTTTGCAGGTTCAGCGAGGAAGATGATGATGTGTTGATACATCATTGGTTCGTTTAAAAAAACGCGCGTGTTTTGTGTTTTCTAGCATAATATTATGTTTTTTGTATATAATATTCATTGGCTATATATTTAACAGAAGCGCGTTCCAGCTCAGATGGCCAAGGCATTGGAGTATTAGTCATTGGGACCTGGGTTCGAATCCTAGGTCTCCCCAAAACACTTATATTATTTTTCTTAACATAGTTGTGTGCAGAATTCCAAAAGAGGTCTACCATGTACTTCATCTTTCCAAGCGCCAGATGTCTACATGCACAAATCCAATGGCCATGAGATGCTGATCATGGTACTCCCAGTCAACACGCACCATGGAGAAGCTAGAAAGTCGAAAGGGCTTGTGTGCTAATGGGCCAGAAATTTCCAAAGAAACCTCCTTAATGGGCCAGCACCCCCCCCCCCCTTGGTTTATTCTCCTTTTAATTTCTTTTCCTTTTTATTTTCTTTTACTAATTATTATTATTGTTATTATTATTATTATTATTATTATTATTATTTAATTAACATAATTAATTATTTTTCATAATAAGATCAGTAAAACTAAATAATATTTTTCTTAATTAAAATTAATTTCACTTTATTATTTTTGTAAATAAATACTAACAAATTAATGTAGTTTTTTAATTAGGTTAACTTTAAATTTTTTTGCAATAAATAAAATCCATATAGAATTAGGTTTTTGACAACTTTTAATTTTTTTTATTTATTTCCTCAAGACATTAAAAAACTTAAAAAATATTTCTTTTTATTAATTAGTTTTAGGTTTAATTAATTGCAAAATAATAAAAAACTCATTCTTTCTCAAAAAGGGTCAAAACCCTAAGGACTTCTTCGATGCAATTTTCTATTCGCGCATATTAATTTTTGGAATTTTTTTTATTAATAACCATGTATTAAAAAAATATTTCGCAAATAACCGGGTTTCGGAAAAAATTACGCAAATAACCATGTTTCAGATGGCTCCACAAAGGAGGAGCCATCTCAATTGGCGCATGCACCTAGGGTTTTGCCCTAGGCGCCATCTCACTTGGCGCCTCCCTTGTCTTTTAGCCAAGTGAGATGGCGCATGCTCCTTAAAAATGAGAGGAGGCGCCATCTCACTTGGCGCCTAGGGCAAAACTAGGGTTTTTTGCTGTTTTATAAATAATTCGTCCGTTTCTTTGAAATTTCTCACACTTTCTCGCACTGTATTTTTATTTTGTAATCCGTTATTTACGTAATGACGTCGCCTATGATTTTTAGCAGAGATGGTTACGTTATATTCTCCACCACGAAACTTGCGATGAAAATGAAATTCTGGCACATTCACTCCATGGAGCGTCTGAAGCGGGAGTTGATGCGGTGGCTAGATGGAGACATCGCGGAGGGGGAAAAAATTCGAAGGATCCAGCGAAAACGAACAACAACCTCGTATGCGATAGGAAGACCTAATGTGTGGTTGGAGGAAGTCAAAACAGACAGTGATGTAATGCTGATGATGCATGGGTCAGATGAAATTGTGTTAACAGTTGTAATTTCCTAGATTGAATATCGTTAATCATTGTTGTACGCGAAAACCCTAATGTAATTTCCTATATTGAATTTCTTAAATTGTGTTAACAGTTTTATTAACGGAAAACCCTAATGTTTACAACACAAATATTGAAAAGATTTATTGTATTACAAAATTTATGTGGTCGAGCCAGACGCCCGATTCGGACAGTTTTTGCGATTGTGTCTGACCTGACGGCATAAAACATACTTTCTTTCCAACCTGTCAAGATCGTCCATTTCTGTTGTGATGCGCCTGCTTTTGGGACGACCCTTCTTGTTCCTTCGCATTTGGTCATTGTGCCAAACTATATCGTCGTTGTATTCAGGCCAATAGTCCGGTTTTGCCACCAAAGGAAAGTTGTTGTTGTAAACAGTGAGCAACGTTTCAGATTTATAAACGTTTGAGAGCCGTTGAAGCGCGTCTTGATGGGTATGAGCACACGCGGCAATGACATGAGAGCAAGGCATACGAAATGCTTGAAACCTGCCACAATCGCACCATTGAGAAGGTAAAATGACCCTGTATTCTTGTCTTGCCAGGCCTTCATTGTGATCGATTGTCTCTTTCACAATGAAGTTGTGGCTGTGTCGGTCAAACCGTGTAACCATGTGAGTGTTGGCTTTAGCACTTTCAGCCTTAATGTATTTCATACAGCTTTCACTCCATAGTTGTCCTGATTGCAAGACCGCATACCACATTTCACCTCTTTTGGCAAATAACGCAGCCATCCTAAAATACGTGGATTTCACCAAGGCAGTGATTGGGAGGTTTCGTATGCCCTTGAATACCCCATTCATTGATTCAATAAGATTTGTTGTCATATGCCCCCATCTTTGGCCATTGTCGTATGACCTAGTCCACTTTTCGACCGGTATATTGTCGATCCACGTACCGACTTCTGGGTTAGACAAACGGATCTCGTTGCGGTAATATTTGAATGTGGGCTGTGTCAGTGCGTATCCCGCATTCATCACTGCTTTCCTCAATGTTTTGTTTTTGATCATATTTATGTAATTGCTCCGAGGATGTAATAGCTTTAATTAGGACTCTTTATCGCTTTCTTTATCTTCCCGCAATTTACTTTTCAAGGGTTTGCTTTTGGCGATGTAAATACCCGACGCCTTGTAATAGCGTAGATTTATTTTCCGCAACTATTAATTGTTAGATGTATGTTAATTAGGCTATGCATGACAAGACTTGTTCTCAAAATAAAATCAAAACGTAGCTCACCATAACATGTGCAAAGATAATTTAATTGAAACCTAACACACTTGCACATGCCACTCCTAGGGTACACCTCACTTGGTTGCCTCGACGTGGTAATTGAGTATAGGGTGTTTTAGAGGTCGCCCTCATGTCTAAAGATCCAAGTTGCCTCGAAACGGTTGCCTCGGATAAAAAAGGATCTAGGATATTAGGGTTACCGCTAAGGCGTCCTACTATTGCTTTGGTGACCACACATGTCCCTATAACCGAATTGACCCGAATAACTCTAACGACGGTGCTACCTACTTCTCAATAGTGGGATAGTACTGTCTAAAGGACATTTACACAACTTAATTTCTTTGAGTAGGTAGAGGTTCTTAGATACTTGCTCTTTCAAAACAAAAATACTTTTTGCACCTACACTTTTATGACAAAAGTTTTCAAACAAACACTTCATACACTCTTGAAGACTGATACAAGAGTTAAAGCGAAGTTTTCAAACAAACTTTTTTTCAAAACCCACAAACACAAGAAAAGCAAAACATTTTTGAAAACATAGTGAGAAAGTACCTAAGAGCCCGTGGATAACCACGGATAGAAAGGGTGCTAACACCTTCCCTTTCTATAATCTACCTCCCGAACCGAGAAACATCTCGAAAAGGAATTTTGTTGTGCTTTTGTCCTTTCCTTGTTGGAGAAAATAAAAGACGGTGGCGACTCTTGCTTACCGCGACATTTTGCTAAACGCAAACGCGAACCAGCATTAAAAAATAGTCAGTTCTATTTCCACCGATCACAGACATGCTGAGGGGTCTTTTACTCAGTGGGAGCTTTGTGAATCAAAGGCCAGTTTGGAGAGGTTCTTGCTTTGTAAGCTGAAGGCACGCCTAGAGGGATAATTTTCCTAGTATAAGCAGGAAACAAGCTTGCTTCAAGGAAAACAAATGCCCAATCGAAGCAGTGATCCAGCTTGCATGTAGGTAGCCATTGCATTTGTGAGTCAAGCCAGCATTCAAAGACAATGGTGCAATTGAAGGAGCACTGACAAGAAGCCCTTCCCCTTTGGATCGAAGGAGGCTGTTTTAAAGGGAAAGTATGCCCAGTCGAAGCTGGTGTGTAGCAAACAAGAAAAATACCAAGGCTTCAATTGAAGCTTGGAAATTTGAGGCAAACTTAGAGGAGGTTAGGCGCTCAATTGAAGCCTGTCCAAATACCAATCGAAAGGGTTTTTAACATGCCAATCGAAGACTCCTTATTTATCTTCAAAAAAATTTATCTTTCCTTTAATCAAATGCTTGTGATCACCATGTAAGAGAAAGATCTTGAGAAAATATGATAAGTCAAATTTTGGGGTACAACAACCTCCAACATATGATGCAATGCTTGAGCCAAGGGCATGTTGATCTCGGCAAATTGTCTTTCTTGCTTACGCTGACCACCTTGTCGTGGTTGGCGAGGTTGTTGTTGGACTCTTGGTATAGTAGCCATTTTGAAGGGTGTTCTCTATACCAAACCAACTTCTTGTCTCATTTGAGGCCGATTAATGGCTCGATCCCCAATTCTAGTTGTTTATTCCATATGGTTGCATCCGTCTTGATAAAGCTTGTTGACGAGGGCTCTCAGCTCTTCTTGTCCTTGAGCTAAGTTTTGGATAAGAGCCATCTGACCCACCATCTGTCCCATCATCTGGATTTTCATGGTTTGCATTTCAGTTTGTAATCGTTCCAACTGGTCATCCCTGTTTTCCTTAGGATTCTTCTTGGTCATGCTCTCAATGAGGAGTGCTTTCACTTATTCTTGCCCCTTGGATAGGTTCAAGAACAATTCTTGAAGTTGAGCATTTTGGGTCTGAAGATCTATGACAGTCTGTTTTAGAGCCATCTCTACTAAAATAAACAGCAAGCAAATGAGAAACCTTTGTGGGAAAAACCTGTCATGATATGATGCATGGTATGTGGATGCAATGTTTTCAAGGATCTCGTGGGGTATACACAAGAAAATGTCAGAAGTTGAACTTTGATCACAACTTTGATCGGAGAACTTTGTATCGTTGGATGTCCTTCCACGAGAATGAAGCTCACCATGTCAAGTGGGTCATAGCCCTTGACTCAAGTTATCGTGTTTTGGTTTTTGACGGAATTTGGTGAGAGGAGAATAAATCCTCTTGCCCCTTGATAAACGTCTGGTTCAATATACCCCTAGATCACAGACCCTTGAGATCCTTGAAATGGTTATTGAAAATGATATGGTATGATGTCATAATGTTATGTACAAATAATCATATACAAACAAAGCAAACAAGTCGTTTATGTATAAACAAAGCAAACAAATCCTTAGGTTTAGGCGTGCATGGAGTTTATAGGTAAGCACCCTCTTGAAGTTTAGTTGGTTCAACCTGTCTTAGAAAGTAACCGGGTTCTAGAGGATCTCAATATCATTGATCTTTCTTCATCGAGCATTGTTTCATCACAAGCCTCTTTATTAGCAACCTAAATATCTCAAAAGTCCGATCTCAATGAGAATAGTATCGAGTATCAACCAACTTCGAACTGCACCAAAGCCGGCTATTTCACTACTTCCTAATGGACAAGTTCTTCAATTAAAGGTTCTAAGGTTAGTTAGTGTTTCATGACACCACACAGTGGCCCCGTATTCTCCTTGACTAAACTCAAGGGCTATCGAGACCAACAAATGTGTCACACTAATGTAGCCATCGCTTCAAACATGTCGGTATACCCTGCACAATTTCCACAATCTATTGATACTTACCTAATGGTGTTCTCCAATCCGGGTAGAGGATCAAAACAAACCCAAACAAAATCCCAAAATGTAAAGCAAACAAATAAAACAATAAAAGAAATTAAATGTGATCTAGCTCTACGGTAACCCCACTTTTTTATTCTCCCCGGCAGAGTCACCAATTCTGTAATACGGTGGGAGAACTGACTTGGGTGTTTTGTGTTTTATCGCAATTGTTGCGGATAGCAAGAGTCGCCACCTACTTTTCTTTTATCCAATAAGGAAAGGGTGAAAAGAACATGAAATACCTTTGAGATATTTTCTTGAGTTCGGGGGGTAGGTTATTAAAAGGGAAGGTGTTAGCACCCTTTTCATCCGTAGTTATCTACGGGCTCTTAGTTGCTTTCTAGATCACTTGAAAATGCTTTGTTTAAAAATGTGTTTTGTGATGGGTGCAAATTTGAAAATATTTTGAAAACGCCTTTGTTTCGGCAAACTTTGTAATGATTCTCGTCTCTATAAGAATGTATACAAAGTGTTGGTTTTGAAAATAATTCAAAGAGATGTTTGTTTTTGAAGATGTTTTGAAAGTGTAAGTGTGGAAATGGTTTTAGTTTATGAGAAAGCAACTATGAGCGTCCTACCTACTCAAAAGGTCTATGTTCTTTTCCTCCTCCTTTAGATGTTTCTATCTTACCATTGATTTGGTAAGAATCCCTATCGTTGGATGTGAAGGGACGGGCGTGGGTCATCGTATAGTCATGAATGGCAATATTGTGATATATCTTAGCATTTCTCTTAAGGGAATAAGATGATTCATGAGGCAACATTCGTAGCATCATCTAGGGACTATGATCTTGTATTTTGATTATTTTTGCTAAGATGGCTCACATGCACATCATGACTATTTTTCTCAAGGCAACAATTGGAGTTAACCCTAGAGGTGTAAGTGTGCAAGTGTTTATTTTTCATGCATTGTCTTGTCTTGGATTAGGATTTTCTAAGGTTGATTTTTTATCTTTCCATACACACCCTTATTACCAACATTTATGAAAGCGATAAAATTGCGGAAAATAAATGTTCTACGCTATTACATCATTTGGGGGATGGGGGATACAAATGTACAAATGGGGATTGCAAGAAATTAAACCTAATTATCTATTACAAACCATATTTAATAGCTATGAAGCAAATATATGAAATATGTAAAAAAACAACGCAGAAGACAGAAAAAAACAAATCTTTCGACATCATGTGTCGAAGCATGCTTATATGCATCGAACATATCCTTCTTTCGACCCTGTAATTCCAGATCAACTCAGTATGAGTCAAAGCATGATGTTATGTGTCGAATCACACAGCCTTTTTCCTTTATGTTTGGGCCTGTAAAGCAGTATGTGTCGAAGTCTAAGGCTTTGTGTCGAACCATGCTGTAATTTTTTCACTCCAACATTGTTTTATGATCTGTACAAGTTAGTTCTTAACATATACTTGACAAGAAAGGAAAACAAACAAAAGAGTAGCTTCGAAAATAATGATTATTACATGTTATCTTTGAAGATGAATCATCAATGATGCTTGAAACGAAGGGTTTAAAGTCAAGAAGACTTACCTTGAAACTGGAATTTGTGTTTTGAACTTGAGTTGCTGCCTTGAATGTTCTTGGGTTCGAAATAAAAGAACAGAGGTGTTGTGTTTTTTTTGGCTCTGGGTTTAAGAGTGTTTTAAGGCTTCAGCCTTCGTGTTCTCTCCTCTCTCTCTTTTTTTCTTTTCTCCTCCTTTTTTTCTTGCCAAAAGCCCCCTTTTGTGTGTTGTGAAACATCTTATTTATAGAAGAGTCTTGTTGGGGTTTTGGGGGGAAAACAAATAAAATTTGAACTGTTTTGGTATGCTCTTTACATAGCTTTTGAGGTGCAACTCTTATATGCTAATTCTGTGCAAATATGGGGCTGAAATAATGCAGGCTTGGAGTGGATTAGGAGCAACATAGCAGGACTGTTTTGCAGCAGTTTTGGAGTGTTGTGGCAGCTTGGTGTAAGGTTGTTTCATAGCAATACAGAAGACTGTTTTTTGACTTAGTTTTAAGCTGTTATGTGGACAATGCAACAAGCTTGGGATTAGCAGCATATAGAACATTGTTCAGAAGTAGTTTGGACAACATTGTTTGTAGTATGGCACTAGTTTGGTTTTAATCACATAGATCCACAACCTTCGACCAAACTCATCAACAGACAAAACAATATTTGTTTCCACCAATTGTATGTTCTTCTAATGGACCACATTCATCTGAATGTACTACTTACTTCGTCCTTTCATTTTGATCACATAGGTTCACACCCTTCGACCAAACTCATCAACAGATAAAATAATATTTGTTTCCACCAATTGTATGTTCTTCGAATGGACCATATTCATCTGAATGTACCACTTACTTCATCCTTTCATTTTTATCACATAGGTCCACAACCCTTCGACCAAACTCATCAACAGACAAAACAATATTTGTTTCCACCAATTATATGTTCTTCAAATGGACCACATTCATCTAAATGTACCACTTTGAGTATGCAAGATGATCTCATTGGCATAGTCAAAATGAAAGAATTTATGGATTGCTTTCCTACTAAACAAACTTCACAAAGTTTTTTTCAGGTATCTCAAGACATGGAATACCAGTAACCATATCTTGGGTAATCAGTTGATTAAGTGGTCGAAAGTTCAAATGTCCAAACTTCAAATGCCACATCTAACTATACTTGTGGATCGAAGCAAGTTGCTCGAAGGAAGCCATTTCCCGGTCAAAGCTTGTGGATCGAAGCAAGGAGGTGGATCAAAGCAGGTTGCTCGAAGAAGCCATTTCCCAATCGAAGCTTGTATATCGAAGAAATGAGGTGGATCGAAGTAGGTTGCTCGAAGAAGCCATTGCCCAGTTGAAGCTTATGGATCAAAGCAAGGAGGTAGATTGAAGCAGGTTGCTCGAAGAAGCCATTTCCCAGTCGAAGCTTGTGGATCGAAGCAAGGAAGTTATTCTTCGACTTGTCAAAAATCTGCCAGCCAACCCTTTCGATCAATCATGTGGTTCGAACAGCTTGAACTAAATTTTGAATTCGACATAGTTATCTGCATCTGCGCACCTTTTTTATCTGCTTTGCCCTTTCGACAGTTTCCTCTTTGACCTGATGCTTGAAAGCCCAATATGATCCATGGAAACTATATGGGGCATTAAAAGTCCAATTGTACTTGTGCAAAATTGAGCTTTTAAAAATATTTGTTAGAAATGTCTTGAGAAGAGAGAGGGAAAATTTTGGGGTACAACACTTCTCCATCAGGAATTTAGCCAAAAAGCCTTTGACTCCACTTATTCTCTCCTAATTGGCTACAATGTCAGAACTCTTCAAATGTAAGGCCTTGGCAATAACTTTAGGTCTTGGAGTTTCCTCTAAACCGGTGAATGGTATTTGATAAAGGACTGGTACCCCCAATAGTTGAGAGAATTATTCCATTGTGGGCACTAGTTGATAGTCGGGAAAGGTGAAATAGTGATGTACATGGTCAAAGAACTGAAAGAGTACCCTCATCATTTCTTCTTTAAAGCTTGAGGTAAACAGATTTAGAAGTCGACCATATCTTTTGGTGAATGGAGAATTTTAAGGAACCCTTGACGCTAACTCTTTGAGTTGAGGAGGCGCCCTTACGAAGTTATTCAGATGGTATTTCTGCAAGTGGAAGCCATATCCTACAAAATAGAACAAAGATAAATCCATAGGTCCTCGAAATGGTTAGTGAAAATGCTATGGCATGATGTCATGATGTTTATGAACAAATAATCACACATAAACAAAGCACACAAGGACTTAGGTTTAGGCTTACATGGGGTTTATAGGTAAGTACCCTCTTGAATTTTAGTTGGTTCAACCTGTCCTAACAAAAATAATCAGGTTCTAAGGAATCTCAATATCATTAATCTTTCTTAATTGGCCATTGCTTTAGCTCAAGCACCAAAACTGCGGCCAAAATATCCCAAAAGTCCAATCTCAATGAGTGTAGTATCGAGTATCAACGAACTTTAGTCTTACACCAAAGCCAACTATCTCACTACTTTCTAATGTCCAAGTTATTAAACTAAGGTTCTAAGGTCAGTTAGTGCTTCATGACACCACACAGCGGCCCCGTATTCTCCCTGACTGGACTCAAGGGACACCGATACCAACAAATGTGTCACACTAACATAGAAATCACTTCAAACATGTTGGTATTACGCTGTATAGTCCCCAAGATCTATTGCTACTTACCTAATATGCCCCAAATCCAGGTATAGGATTTTTACAAGTAATAAACCCAGGCATAACCCACAAATGTAAAGCAAACAAAGAAAAAAATTAAAGCAAATAAAGGTGATCTAGCTCTTAAGGTAACCCCACTTTTAGTTGACTTCCCTAGTAGAGTCTCCAGTTCTGTGATACGGTCGGAGAACTGACTTGGGTGTTTTGCGTTTGATTGCAAATGTTGCGGATAACAAGAGTCGCCATCGAGTTTTCTTTTATCCAGTAAAGGAAAGGGTGAAAAGAACAGTAAAGACCTTTTGATAATTTTCTTGAGTTCATGGGGTAGGTTATGAAAAGGGAAGGTGTTAGCACCCTTTTCATCCGTAGTTATCTACGGTCTCTTAATTGCTTGATCACTTTAAAATGCTTTGTATTTGTGTAAGTTTGAAAGTATTTTGAAAACGCCTAAGTTTGGAAAACTTTGAAATGATTATCGTATCGTTGAGAATGTATACAAAGTGTTGGTTTTGAAAATATTGGTTGAAAAGAAGTGTTTGGAAAGATGTTTGAAAATGCCAGTGTGAGACAATTTTGCAATGATTCTCGTATCGTTGAGAATGTATACAAAACATTTGTTTTGAAAAGTGTTTTAAAAGTGTGAGGTGTACACAATTTTGTTTATGAGCAAGCAATTACGAGAAATCTACCTACTCAGAAAGTCTTTGTTCTTTTCCTCCTCCTTTACATATTGCTTGTCTACTATTAGTGGGTAGAGAGTCATATCATTGGATGCGAGGGACGGGCGTGAAACATCGTACAGTCATAGAAGACAACTTGTAAGATGTTTTAGAAATTTTTTGTAAGGGACTAAGATCGTTTACCAAAGGCAACATTGAAGGGTCATCGAGGGACTACGATCTTTTAATCGAGGGTCTTTGCTAATATATACCACGTTCGAAGGACATGACTGTTTTTTATCTGAGGCAACAAGTGTGGTTATCCTAGAGGTGCGTGTGTTTAAAGTGTATTTGATTTCATGTATTTATCTTGTATTAGGGTTTCCTAGGTTTTAAATATTTTCGTACACACCCTAATTACTAATAATAATAAGGAAATCGATAAATTGCGGAGTTTAAATATCATAAGCTATTACAACACTTTGGGAACGGGGGGACAAATTTACAAATAGGGATGACAAGTAAAATAAATCCTAATTAGTATTACAAAGCTTTGACAGTTACATAAATGATAGTGCGAACTAATAAAGTGCGTAATAAAATATAAGAGAAAATAAGTTATTTTTATTGTGAGTTTTTTATAGGAGAGGTTTTAATTAACCTAATTAAACTAATTAATTTACAAGGGAAGTTAATTAATTATTTGACAAAAAAAACCTAAAGTCTAATTAATCTAAAAAAAGGAGATTAATAAGTTAAGAAAATATTTCTAGTGTTTTATTTATAAAAATAAATAAAATAAAGACAAAATAAAATTAGAAAGTTTTTAGTCTAATTATTTAAGAAAATGTATTTTTGGATTTTAATTAAATAAAAATAAAATAAATAAAAAAGTATAAAAAAATATATATAAAAGAAATAAAAAGTTGGGCTTGATGCTTAAAAGTAAATAAAGGGAGGTATGAAGAAGTATTTTGGTTTAGGCCCAAAACAGTTTTTTTATTGAATCAGAAGAAAAAAAAGAGGAAATGGGCTTGATGCTGTGAGTAATTTAGTAGGAGGTGGAAAGAAAAGAGACC